>LR990164.1:12392500-12992500 GCA_905147325.1 Notodonta dromedarius | reverse complement strand
TTCTTATGTAAGTATTTAAAGGATATCCTGTAGTAAGTATTGTCAATTTCTCGCCTAGTGGGAAGGGCGCCTTCTAATAACACGTTTGGCATTTTTTTTTATCTGTGGTAATTAATGAACTCATTCAAAATTAAACCCATTATTCAATTAATTTAATTTCATATTATTTTCTTTGTATTAATTAGTATCACATGTATTATATATACAAAAAATACATAATATTTTTAAACATCGCTCAGTTAATCAACATACCAACATACATAAGCTATGAACAGGATTTGGTCCGTATGTTTTACTGGTAATATATTATACATTGCGATATGAATGACTTTATGTAATAATAGTTATCTTTGACGAGGTTATATGAGAAAACTTTCAGTAACATGAAAAAGTAGCGTTCCAGTAACGTCCTTGAAGTGTAATTATCATTCGCTTTGTAACTTATTATTTTCTACTATAATTTTCAGTACATAAATGCAAAAAAAGTTTTCTTAAACTTAAGATAATTATAAAATCATTCGTACTTAAAAAGTTACTATACTTTTTTCGTTTTTTTCGGGGTCAACAGATTTATAAATAAGGTAGGTTTATACATCCATGTCATAATCTTATACGGTGTTATTATAAAAAACTTAAACACGACGTGATTAACAATAGTTATGTCGTTTGACTTGTAATATTTGATTAAACTCGTGCTTATCGCGTATTTAACTTTTTGCTATAGCACCGTTGACGTTTATTCATCGTAGATACCTACGTCACACTAGGTTTTATTTACATATTCAGATTTATTCAACTAAGTCTATCAATACTTATTTGACACAGTTATGAAATTAATTATTAGTAAATTATATATTTCGTATACTTACTAACCCATATTTCACACATATATTTTACACTAGCTGTGCCCCGCGACTGCGTCCGCGTTCTGTTGAAATTTTTCCTGAATTTTCTTTGCTATAAACTTCACGGAGCCCGAGACCTTTCCAACGAATGCAAAACCGTGGAAATCTGTTCGTGCGTTCTGGAGTTATAGCGTCAGGAAGGAAAACCCGACTTATTTTTATATAGTAGATAACATGTAACACACACTTGTAGCTAGTTAATAAAATATAGTAAGAGATGTATGATCATAGACTATAACTAGAATGAGTATGAGTATAAAGTGGAATATTCTTTACCCTGCTATAATTTAATTAATTAAGAAGATTAGGTACTTCACTATCTCTCCTTTTGCTTCGACTCATAATATATTTTATTATAATTCTTAATATCAGCGCTTAAAGTCTATAAGCCCGTGTCGATGTAGCATCTCTATGGAGAGCGCGTGCGCGGGCGCAGTCCGCCGCGAGGACCGTGTGACGTGGCTCAGTTGTGTGGTTTGCGCACGAGTCTCGATGCCGCGCGGAATGTGCGTGTTGTAGCCGTGTCCGTTGTAACGTAGGTTGTTCATCTGTAGATCAAAATTCGATTTTTTTTTACACAAAAACCGACTAAAAAACCCCAGATCACCAAATAGTAGTATTATTTTTCTTTAGATCCTCTCCATCCTAAGGTTGCCTGGTAGAGATCACTTTTAGTGATAAGGCCGCCCATTTTCCACTTTCTGTGTAAAATATTTAAATATTTGTATTTTTTTTGTCTTTTAGTGGTGGATTAATAAAGAGTTATCTAATCTAATCTATCTAGTAGAACCAAGATAGACATGTGGTACCATACATAGGATAAAGAATCCTACAGGTACGGCTTATTCTGTGCCTGTAACTTGCCTGTAAATAACACCTTTTGTGCGGTTCATGGTACAGCTCGTAATCACTCGACGACCCCTCCGGTTTCTGTGCACAGCGCCACTGTGGAGAAAAACTTTTGAAAACATAACTCAATATTGCTATTTTATAATTAAGACTTTCTTTTACTATATTTTGTACTTATTTTATGTAAGGTAGAACTTAAGAAAACACTAACTATCACCTCTTTATATTTTTATATCACTCTATTATTGATGCGAAAAGAGTTTCGCTGAAATGATTAAGAAAAATCCTGAAACACGTGTTTGATTATTTTAAATAAGCATTGTAATCACCAATTCTTATGAATATAAACTTAACCAACCCCAAGATATTACGGTATTGGTAAAACATCTCCCACGCCCTCTTTCCCCCTTTCCGTCAAAACATCAAAAAACGCCGAAAATCCCGTTTGATTATTTGGCTACAAGATTGTAGCCGATAGTGTTTCATCCTACTAATATTATAAATGCGAAAGTTTGTGAGTGTTGATTATGTATGTATGTATGTATGTATGTATGTTTGTTACTCCTTCACGCAAAAACTACTAAACGGATTTGGATGAAATTTGGAACACAGATAGATTATAACCGGGTTAACATATAGGATACTTTTTAACCCAATAATCCAATACTACGCGGATGAAGTCGCGGGGCACAGCTAGTTATGAATATTTGAAGTACTCCAAAAACCCATCAGTAGCTATTTTCCTGCTTAGAAGATGAAACACAAGGACCCTGTCGAGTAAAAATATCGAGACTTCGTGCCGGCGGCGGAAAAAACTTTTGGTATCTAAGGAAGAGGATTTGCTTGTTAATAATGTTACTGAGTAGTATTCGGGCAAGGGCCAAAACAAGTATGTTTTTGTTTTAACTATGAAAAAAATCTGTAAATACCGCAATATGTAATAAATACATTTCATCATACGATCTAATAATAATATTACTCTACCGGTTTTATCTAATTACACTATCCATGAGACGTGCTAATGTGTTACTTATGCCATATTTTGTTTCTATAAAAAGAAACCCTATGGTTATGGTTGAGTTGACTTAGAACTCTATTAATTATTTAGTAAAATACTTCTTTTGGGCGATGACATGCCACCAGTTGGGGTATTTACATGTGATAGAAAGTTTCCGTTGTCGGAAATGACAGCTTCCATCTTTCTTTTACAAATTAATTTTGGTTTTCCAAAGTGGACGGTCACATTTTTGTATTGTATTGTTATGGATTATTTGTTACTTGACACTGGCGAAATACCTATTGACTTGGGTGGGCCATATTTTTAAAGAAAGAAGAATTAGAATTGGTATTATTCATATGGTTTATTTATAAATTACTAGCTGTGCCCCGCGACTTCATCCGCGTAGTATTGGATTATTGGGTTAAAAAGTATCCTATATGTTAACCCCGGTTATAATCTATCTGTGTTCCAAATTTCATGCAAATCCGTTCAGTAGTTTTTGCGTGAAGGAGTAACAAACATACATACATACATACATACATACATACATACATACATCCACACTCACAAACTTTCGCATTTATAATATTAGTAGGATTTTTATTAACATTACTTTGGTGAATAGCCAAATTCATACTTTCCAATTTGTGAATAAAAGCCGTCCCTTAGTGTACCATAATCACATGGTATCGAATAACAAAGTATTCGCCAGGTAACAAGTATTACTCCACCTTGGCGGCTGTGAAAGCAATGGATTGGAAATCAGATTCAATATTTCCACCGAATGGAAATGGATCGTGTGAATCAGAATGAAAGAAAATAGATTGATCCATCTTATGATACCTTCATTCTAAAAACTTATTATCGGACTTTTATAATGAAGCTTCTATTCAGTGAGATGCTGATTATTAGATTTTAATTTAAAAATAAAAGGTTTTATGTAAATGTTATACCTATGTGTAACGCGTTGAACAACCATAATTATCACAATCATCATTCACAGCTTGAGGCTACCCACTGCGGGGTATTATATAAGCCTCCTTTCGTTCGTGTCAATCATTTGTGTGCTAATCTCATCCAGATCCTGCTCCCGATTATTTTGATTGTTGACCTATCCTACCGCTGGATGACCATTATAGTATGTAGTCATTCTAAGAAGAACAAGATTTATTTAGACTGAATAAAAATAAATGGCTCAAACAATATATGGGTACACTCTACGTTTGCATATGTATAAAAGCCCGAATTAACAGAATGTAGTCGTAGGTCATCTAGGTATCGGTTTACTGACTTCAATGCTGGCTGGCTGGTTTCTAATAATTAGAACATATTTTTTATCTTACCATACAAAAAGGAATTGTTTTTTATTGCGGACAACATTTTTATGTTTAAATTATATTGCCAACATCCACGCGTATATTGAGCGGCTGACGAAATTAAATGTCCTTTGTGAGATTGCTTCTTTTATATCATTTGAGGTTTATATCTAATCGAAGCAATTTGTTTCCGGCGATGGGAAATGTAGTCTACATTTCCCTTTTGTTTAATCATTGTGAAGAAAAACGCACGCTTACTAAGGTTTATAAGATTTGCGATCAACCAATCCCAATCCGCTCCCGACCCAAGTTTTTCGTATTTATTTTAAACGATCGTGGCAATGCTTATGAAAAGTTGGAGGAATAGACAGTATTTGCTAAACGACTCCGTGAGTCATTAGCAAATACTCATGGTAAATCAGGATGTTTACACCAAGTCTAGACGGCACTGAACCGTGCCACGGATTGGCGAGGAGGGTGGGACCAGTCGCTTGTCGTTTACAGATTGTACGCTTAGAAATACCATCTGTAAATAGAATATAGGTACTACCTTTAACCAGCAGTTTCGCTAGCGTTTTTCTGAATATCGACGACAGTGCTACAATATACTTAAAATATATATCTACTTATATCTAACGGATGAAAATATACACAATAAAGACTTCGTTTTTTTAAATTGCCATGTAAGTTAAAATATATTAAAAGATATCACAAAAAATGTGGTCTTGGTGCGTTCATTTTCATTGCTATTTTTTTCGTTTCTAAATAGTTATCTTTCATTCCTTCCATAGCCTGCCACGCTTGTTCCCATAGCTTACTCAAATTAAGTACATTTTCCGGAACATTATTGCGATCCTTTTTGCCTTGTAAGCAAGAAAATAAACTAATCAATATCTTTATTGCGACAAATTACGTTCAGAATGCCTTTTGATAAGAAAATGATTTATACTCTAGCTTTATTCAAAAGCTATATAATCAAATCGTAATGTAATTTGAAATTGTTGTTGAGTTCATTACGAACGACAGTCACGTTGATTAGAACAGTAGGTATTGATTGCATAATTTCTGACACCTCTCAGACCCAAATCAATCCGATACCCTGAGAAACACAATTTAACATGACCTAAAATGAAAGTAGGTATACAAGGGAGGGAGCGCATGATTGGCCGCAAGTGTGTACGTAATTAACAGACGATCAAATAAGTAACATAATTAAAAATGGGCTATGGATAAACGCCTTGCTCGTTTGCAGCAAAAAAGTTTTGTAATAATTATTTCATAAATAAGCAATACAGCAACAATTAATTAAGCGTGCACACGATCCTAGGTTTAAGCAGCGTGATGGGTATTGGCCTGAATTTTTACAGAATCAGATTACCTAGTGTAATTATAGTTCAAATTCAATGGCATCATTTAATCTGATTAAACTTTGTGGATTAATAATTCAATTCAGATTTATACTTAAATGGATTAATTTACGTTTGTATGCCGTTTTCATTTCAAACATGCACGGGTGTTTTCTTCAACGTTCATGCATACAAATAAGTGAGAGTAGGAAATATTGAATATAAATTACAATGCAATATATTTTTTTTTTTTTTACATACAGTACTAAAAGACTTGATATTTTTAAAACAGCATTTTGAAAATATAGGCCTACAGTTAAACACCACCAAGTGCGAACTGTTTGTAGATCCATCAAAACAAGTGTTGGACCAAATATTTATTTATTTTCTCAATACATACAAATATCTTTACAGGCTAGACCCAATGCGATATTGTTGCAAACTTAAAAATTAAAAATAATACAACTGTTTTTATTTAAATACATTTACATAGCAAATTCTATATGTAGCTGTTCTTGTAAATTCACCCAAAGTGCAACAGAATAAGTCCAAGTCCTCAGCAATGAGGTTGAGAGTGCGGAGTGCGCTCGTGAGCGGCGCCTCGCGCAGCAAGTTAGTTCGCGCGCACGGTTCCACCAGCAACCGCGGCTGACGACGACGACCCACATACCCGTCTGGCACGGCTAGCTCCACCCTTCGCAATATATCCGCATTGTGTATCTTCCCTCTAATTACTTTAAAGATATAAGTCACTAGTGTGAGTTGCCTCCTGACCCTTAGTTCATTATATCCGACCATTCCCAAGACAAATAGAGTTGGATACATTAATGGATAAAATGGATATACCCCGTATTCCCTCATATATTTGTATCTGATAAATTTATTTTGCACTCGCTCCAACATGAGACTATACTTAGTTTCATGTGGAGCCCAGATAACTGCATTACATTCTAGTTGGCTCCTTACTAAAGCATAGCATAGCTTAAATAGGCATCATACAAAAATTTCAAGCTGAAGCCCCCAATTTAAGAATAATCGACAGATCCTGTTTTCACCTCCTCGGGTCTCCTGTCCTAAGTGAATCTTTTGCTTCCTTCGTTGAAGAAAAGATACAAAATTTTAGTGCAATTTTTTACAGACTTGTCAAAATTAATATGCATTCGGCATTTACCATTATTAGATACTGTTTATTTGTGCCTAAATTTACATATGTTCTCCGGTCTTCTCACCTCTGGAAATACCCAGCTCTTTTGGAAAAATTGGATAACACTATACTCCAAACCTTAATCAAAATTCTCAATATTCCTTTGGATGACCGAGCTTGGCTGCAAGCCTCTCTACCGATCCGGTTCGGTGGCCTCGGTATTCGCAAAATTTCAAGTGTCAGTTTACCTGCGTTCCTCTCCTCGGTCTACAGTACTGAAGTTTTGACCAGGAAGATCTTAGCGCCTTTCATGGTTAATTACGTCATGCCGTATCTGTCCGATGCAGTGGACGCATGGACATTAGCTTGCCCGAGCTCAGATTTGCCTAATACCCTATCCTCTCAGGGCCAGTGGGACGCGCCGCTCTGCACTTCCGCACGGAATGAACTCCTTGATACGTGCAGGAATGCTGCAGAGCGTGCGCGCCTGTTGGCTGTGGGAGATTGGGAGTCCGGTCTCTGGCTGCAGGCACTGCCTTCGCCTAACATCGGCACACTTTTAGACGACACGACGTTTCGTCTTGCTACCTCCCTCCGATTAGGTGCCTCTTGTAATGCTCCACATCACTGTCGATGCGGTGAGGCGGTAGACAGTTTGGGCCACCATGGGTTATCCTGCGGCAGGAACGCGGGCCGCTTGTCGCGTCATGCTAGCATCAATGACATAATTCGTCGGGCCCTTGTCTCCGCCAACGTGCCGGCCGTATTGGAACCCAATGGTTTGGCGCGTGACGACGGCAAGAGGTCCGATGGTATGTCTCTGGTGCCTTGGAGGATGGGACGGCCCCTGGTATGGGATGCTACTTGTGTTGATACCCTGGCACCGTCACATCTTCCAAGCACGTCAATGCGTTCTGGCGCTGCTGCTGCAGAGGCTGAAAACCTCAAGAGGCGCAAATATAGTGGCCTTCCTGGAGGCTATTTGTTTGAGCCTTTTGGGGTCGAAACTTTAGGCTCATGGGGCCCTAACGCGCGTCTCCTCTACAAGGAGATAGCAGCGCGTCTGTTCGCCGCATCACGTGACCGGCGGGCTGGTCTGTTTTTCGCGCAAAGAATAAGCCTCGCAATTCAGCGCGGAAATGCGGCCAGCCTGCTGGGCACTTTTGGCATCGATGACGATGTGGAAGCTCTTTTGTACATATAATTGTATTTTGTTTATTTATTTTGTATTAAAATTTACTGAAAGTTAGTTTATAAGTAGTTGTTATACTGTAAATATTAGTTGTATTCTTTGTTGATTAATAAACATACAATGCAATAGAGGTGTCAAAATAATATTTTTCTACTCGGTTTAAAATGGCTTTTAATCTTCCATGATAAGAATAATAGGTGACGTCCATCAGAATCATTACATTCGTAACATTATTTACCTATGAGAGTACCTACTAACAAAGTTAAAAATAAACTATAAGGTCGAAAAAATGTCACAGATAATTTTTATAGTTCTACTATTTGGCAACAGTGCCAAACTATCTGTAAACTTAAATTTGCACCGACTCAGAATATTTTACAACTCTAGGATTTTTGAAGTCTGTGTTTGTTTTTTATTTTAAAATATTTTTTATTATTTTATTTCACTGTTTATTGTTGTTACTATTTCCGTCATAAAGGGGTCCATCCCATTCATCCTGTCCTGTTGTGTTAGAGGGCAAGTATTATATATCCAATACCTTTTACACAGGAAACACACCTCAAATCGCTAAAATGTAACGTAAGTGATGATAATTACTTACCGTGAACTTGGTTTGTTGACACACGCCTCGCCCACACAGTAGTTTCCGGGCCGATCGTTGAAAATTTCGCGTCATTAGGCAGTAAACTATGGGGTTGATGGCTGAGTTCGCGTGCCCTGAGGGAAGTTCAGGTTTATTTCAATACCATTTAACATTCGATTTCTAAAACACTCTGAATCAAATGCGATTCAAAGTTCAAGTATTGCCGATCATTGCGAAGTCTGCCTGCATATAGGCTGTTCTTACCTATCAATAAAGCATAAGGCAAATATACGCTCAAGGCTTTAGCATTGACGAGGTTGACATCGAGGAGCAGCTGCATGATGTTGTACGGCATCCAGCACAGCGCGAATAGAACAGCAAGCAGCAGGAGGATCCACGCCACTCGCTTCCTCTCCTTCATCAAGCGAAGACCCTGAGAAGGACAATGTCGAAGTAAAATAGGTACCTATTACGGTTTTTTTTTTCTTATTTGCTTATTGTATCGGAACGCGATCTCAATAGTGAGGACTCGTCAAGAAACTCAGGGGTCAGGCGCGTTTCAACTCGGACGTGTCTTCTTTACACAGTATTGGTTTCAAATCGTCAATTTGTGATTTGTGCATTTCTAATACAATTAGTAGAGTTCTAAAAAAAAACTATATTTGGGTTTTCAGTCTTCAAATAATAGTTGAAGGTTAATGATAAAAAAGGTTTAAAAATAATAATTTTGTTTTGCTGGCAAAAATTACAGTTAAGAAGCAATATCCATCTCGATAGCAAAAGTTATATTACTTTAAATTTGAAATCAGACTATACCAGAGTTCTTAAACCAACTTAGTTAAAACAAAACTATTAAGTAATCAAATTATAAAACTTACTTTTAAAATATTCCAAAAATCACAACCCTTCCTTTTTACTTTTCCTTAGTCAGGTAAAATTGAACGTTTACAATTAATGGTCTATTTAAATCGTTATAAAATACAATCCATTACAAGCGGTTGGATCAATCGATCAACTGAGGGAAATCTCTTATTTGTCTATCTTCCTTGTCGGTACTATCTCTCTATATAAATGTTTATAATTTTTTAAGTCCTTCGATAAATCTACAGTTAAACCATGGCGCCATGAAAACCCTTTAGTATCCAGACTAAACTACAATTTAAACATATTTCTCAATTCCTGACCCACAGCAAGTGATGCGAGATGTGTACAAATGTATTGAACGATAAACAACATCAAACGATTTGTTGCAGACATACGTGTGTAAGTCACGCTACACCTGGCGAGGAGAGTCGTAAAGCATTGTGATTCTTGGAAAGTGACTTTATTCGTGTGTGAATTCCAGGGAAGCTAAACATTTACTGTTATCTATTCGCATACTCTGCTTATTGTTGCTCCCAAACCCCTATTTATACAAATTTAAATCCATTTACGGTTTCTTTACAATATATTTAAAACCGCAAAAGTGTTTTGTGATACCATTATAAATGGATTATAGCTTGGGGGTTCAATTACTCGTATTCAATTCAATTGCTTGTTAGCGAAAGCTCTAAGAATCTACCGTGACTCATGAAATGCGTTATAAAAATGGATTTACAAACATTTCAAATAATTGTCCATGTCTCGCTGCTGGGCAAAGGCGTCTTTTTGGTGCGAGTTTACTTTGATCCTGCCTTCTCCGTCTGGGACAGTCGCAATGTCGTCTGGCATTTTCTTTGATTATTTTTTATAGTATTTCTATTGCCCCAGCCCAGTCTTATTATAGCTCGATGGCTTATTGACATGTAGCCCTTAAAACCAATAGCCGATTGGAACAGAAATGGTCTAGAAAGGCGGCCATCAGCCGGAAGGGTGGATAGACTATCATGTCCGTTGCAGGGATGCTGTGGATGACTGGCAGAGGGATCTTGATATGGGGACGTCTTTGAGGGAGGCATGTGTTTAGTAGACGTGTTCCGGCTCATGGATATCTCACCTGTTGCATGCTAACGTTGCCTTCGTCGATGTCGAACGGCGGCCGCACCGAGCAAAGCGTGCGCCCCATGCATGCGTATGATAATATCGTTATTGATCCTGTACAATATAAACATAGTAAATTAAACATGCATTCTAATATCTTGTGTTTAATTATAGTTCGTGAAAGATACAGTGATAATTTCACATCTAGAAGTGACTCATTTTTATTCTAAAAACTGACCCCTCAAATGAAGTACCCTACGTACCATGACATTACAAAACACTTTGTTGTGAAGACCTATATTTAAAGCGATAAATTTGATGAAATAAAACTTATATTTCAATAATTACTAACCTATGAACTGAGATTTCCAATACCAAAGCGCACTACTAACAAAATATTGAGAAAATATTATTTTCAGAGAATCTCTAATCTATGTGGCATGGACTTAATCGTAACATAATTGTCCTATAATTTAAATATCAGCTATCTGAGTCACACGAGTGATATTATTTGAAAATTTGCTTGTCTAAGTAGGGGCCCAACACTATATGGTAAGATTGGCATAACTCAATACGCCGTGCGTCTGCGTGCACTATGAGACCTCATAGTAATGTTTGTGAATAAGGATCGTATTCATAGGTCGCCATTCGGGCGCCAGTAACAGGTACTTACATGGCTAGTTGCTCACAATGTGCGCTAAACTTTGAGATTAAAGGTTACTCATATTTCCGCTTGAGCTGCCGAGAGCACGGTCACGGATATTAAATAATTACATGGGTTTGCTCTGACGAGACCATTAAACTATAAAACGTGTGTACCTATTTACAAAGGTAAATATTTATATTTTAACTTGTAAACGGATTGAAAAAAAATTAGGTTTGGTCTCGAATCATTGCATAGTATAAACAGAACGATGACAAAGGTATACTACTGCTACATTATGGACAGTATAATCGACATAAATCTCTTACTATAATATTATACCACAGGTAGTTTATAAAACCAAAATATTTTAAAAATAAAACTATTCTTCCAAACCTACCAGGGAACAATCAGAGGCAGCGATAATGAAATATAGCTCTCAACATATAAAAACATAATACAGCGCAATATTTATTCGATACGAGGTAGGTACGTTGAACAAACGCGGTAAAGCAATAAGAGGGGTCGCGGAGGAATCCTGCGACCGTCGACAGGAAACTATTCGGACGGCATTTTTACACGAACTTTCTTTTGTAGATAAAAGGATTACGACGTGTTTTGTACGTAGAAATGAGAAGGATATTATGAAGTCCTACACAAGTACAATCAATAATCCCAAGTATATCCAAAATATATCATATTTTGTCGTCAAATCTTTTCTTGTGTGTACCCTCGAGTAAAATCAATTTCCGTTACTGTAATCCTATTTGTTATAAATTCCAGACAAATATCACAATAATCGTATTCTAAACAATAAAGCCATTTATATCGAAATGAAGTCTAGATTAAACTCCTATTTCCAGTTAACCATTAGTAAGGGTTTGAGTGACGGGCAATCTATTACATCATGCGCTGTGGTCTGATGAAACAGGGTGAGGCATTCTGTAAATGGCATTGTTACTTTGGTACATTTATTGTTTGGAATAACCATCCTTTGGCCTCCGCATTCTAGGACAAGTTTCTGAAATACATTTATGCTTAGTAAGGTAACATTTATGCTTTTCGATCAAACAATCACATTGCGTTGCTTCCGCAATCCGCTCCCTCCGCAACTTTTTTCGCAATTAATTTGGTGCAAGATTTCCTAGTATACCAAAATTTTAAATAAGTGCGAATGTTTTCTATTCTTTTTCTATTCCTGATTCATGCAAATAACTAAGAAAAACAAACTTTTAAACTTTTTTTATGTGTTCATTAAGCAGATATATCTAAGACTAGGACTAAAACTTGTAATAGGACTCAGTTAGCCACAAGTCTATGGAATTTCCAATAAATATATGTATATATTTGTTGCCAGTTTACACTATCTATTAGAATTCTTACTAAAGATGAATCTCCATGATACTCTAGGTTTATTTATTATTCAGATAGAGCGTATCGATCACTACCTACGTCTAAAGGCTTTACCTATTAGAACCACAAACATTACAGGCCACAGAACAGGTAAACAGATCTAATTGCTTGCGTTGCGATTTATGATCCACATAATGAAAATACGAACGGTATAACTGTTGAACTACGAAAAGGTTATATATATATATTATGAAATGAAAGGATGAATCAATAAGCCGTGATATCGACAGCTCTACCATGATTAATATGTTCACTAGAAGTCGCTTGTTGCAGTAGTAGTCCAGTTGAAGTCGTTAGTTTCATGGGGGGCCGGTGAGGGCGCAGTGTTCAAATTGCCATGCAATTATTTTACGTTGGAGTTAGCGACTAACGATCGTAAAACACGTTCAATGCTCACGGTAGAGCAACTGAAAGGGAAACTAGTTATTCGAGAGCCGGATATGTTGGTTGTCTATATGTTATGATAATCTCGCGTGATTATAATTTTGATGAAGAGTAAATATGGTTGATAATGCAAATTATAGAACGCTCGCCTAGGAAACAAGGTCGTAACACTATTTCACATTTATTTTATGAAAATTTTGGTTTTCATATGCATTCAATAATGATTATCACTCGCTGATCGTTTTTCGAAAGCCGTATAAAGAATAGTGCGCCCGGTATGTGTCTTGCCCCTTAATATTGGAACGCACCAGCAGCTAGTGGGAGCACTGCTGTGTACCACTGGGTATCCCATCGAGGGACACACCCGTGATGGTGCTTAAACGAGTTCACGGTCTAGTTAGTAGCGTCCAGATAGATTAGCCCAGTCTGGATATGTGTGAGATTGCAAATTGTAACACCGACCTCCTCGTTAATCTGGTAATCTCGGCAATAATTAATTCCCTGACATGATATTCGGTATACAAATAATTCAGAATTTTAAGAGAATATTAGGTGTTTTTAAACAACAAATTAACCTAACCCAAATTCGTACAATTTTGTACAGTTGCCCAAACGAGCCCTGTCCATGTGGCAAGAATGCTAGCTGCATATCTTTGCTGAGTACTCCTGTATTTTTTGAAGATAGAGACAGCCGTCTTTTCACTAATGCGGCAATAAGTTTGGGGGATAATTTTGCTGAAGTCGCTAGCGAGGGCTCCAAGACACATAAACATAGTTTCGTTATTTTACAAACCGGATTTTGCACAGTTTCTCAAGGTCTGACTTCTCAGCCGCACTCCTTGTCAGATACTGACTCCCTGAGATGGAACTAAGCCATTGTGTACACAAAAGGCATATTATGGTGATACTTAATAGTATTGTGAAGCATTGACTTACCAGGTATAGCGTAAACTAACGTGAAGCTAAACATCCCAAACTGTTTTCTTCTCTCGGGCCCCGGCCACTCTTCTGTGCAGAAGTGCACGTCTCTCGTTTCTATCTACAATCAATTACATTATTTGAACAAAACCTGACTAATGGAATAGTTATAAATTTATTAGTTTGTCTAATTTTGAAACGAAAACGGCTCAATATGTTTGGTTGAAATTTTGTACAGCGGTTGTTTACACTTTGTAAAACTAAGGGTAAACCGCTGGTATTTTTTGTTACATATAAGTAACTTCCACCATTGATATTATATTTTAATCTATATTCAATTCTCGTCTATAACATAATCAGTTATAAACACCATGTATACTTCCAAATAAATTGACGAATATAATACTGTAGAACAAACAATACTAATCGTAAATATAAAAATGTATATATCAATGAGAGAACCCACACCTGTTTCACAATACTAAATTACGGGTAGTAATTGTTTGTAAAAATACGATGATCATTAATCTTCGGTGAATATAACAATTTAAATTGTTTTGCACACCTTCCAACACTTTTGTGATGTACAGTTGTGAGCTAACAATTTGGGCCATCAAAATTCAAACGAAGCAACTGTAAGAGCGATAAAACATTTTCGTAAACAACAAATAGGAATTTGTTCTTGTCTCATTACTTTAAGAAGGATTAGATGGCTAACAGACATGTAAGGCTCAGTATTAACTTTCAAAATTGCCAGCAGCGTAGCTGATAGATGTAATAAATAATTTTCTTACTTTGATTACAAAGAAAATGTGTTTGCCGAGTACATAAATGTGAACGATGGTGGTTTAATATCAACCCGTCGGTGAGCGTGTACAGCCGACCGAATAATTATGTTAAGTATTTTATATAACAACATAAATAACATGACAGTCATTATGTTAGGATTAACATCAAGAGAGCATGATAGACATCATATTCATCAACATAGTATAAAAACATTTCTATTTTATTTATTATGTTGCCGCACAGTTAATATTTCATAATCTGAAGCTTCACAACTTGTCTTATAATATTCATTATTTTTTGTTCATGAAGAGAAATTGCGAAATTTTGAGTAAGTATACATTTAAGTTCAATTTTATTTGGTGGCCAGTGTACTTTTGTTCCGTGTTTCGGTGTCGTCACTTTGGCGGATGAAAGACGTGCTACGGATAATTATTCCGGTTTTTACAGCGTAAATAATATTTTTCGAGCTAAAGGCGTCATTGTTTTCGGCTACTGCAGATTGTACCGAACCAGAGTTCGTACGAGTACTAATGTTTCGTAACATAGTAATATTTTGCTCTGAAAACTAACTAACCGCCATCAAAAAATTGTGGTGGTCGAGGAATTTCGTGAACATGTACTAAGTTCCTTTTCAAGAATTAAATATTATATTATTTACTTTTAACCCGAATCCTAAATGCCATTGAAACATATATGCCTACTTATTCGAAATGCTATTGCTACTTGTAAATTTAGTTGAATATTAAACAAGAAACTTATTTCATATGAACGTGTGGGAGTTCTTGTAACCTCTTAATTCAAAGAAACTTGCCTGAAAGGATAATTATGTAAGTTGTTGGCAACATTAATTACAACATTTAGTACACACAAAAGTTTGGCATTATACATTTTAATATATAAATGTTTATTTTATGTATGCTCAAGGTCAATTGATAATTTATGTACCTATGTACTAAATATTGTAATTCAATATTGTCCTCTAATGTAAACACTGATACATACCGATATGTTTCGAAATGCCTTAGAGATAATAGGCACCGGCTCCCTCGTGACTGTAGCCACCATCAGTAGCGGGATGAAGATCAGGAGCGCTGCGAACCACAGGAGCAGCAGCAGGAGTACTGCTTGCCTCCTGCCTGGAGGCCGAAGCCGCGGCTCAGGGGAGATGGACAGCCAGCGGTCCACTGACATGGCTGTGATTGTGAACACACTAGCCGCTACTGCCACACCTGGGAGAAACGAAGACATTTTGAAATATATATAAACTTTTCAGCCTCGCTGGCTGTTGCACTTTGACCTGTCAGGACTTAACTAGGACAATAAATTAATTAACATATGTATTATCACCAAACTCACACAACTGTATGGTCCCCAACTAAGCAACGCTTATACTATGGGTACCGTACAATGGACTGGGGGCGATCGCAGTGACACCCAGACCTGCTCGCGCTGCCCTGCCCGAACAATCTCATAAGTCACTGGCCCAGTTTTATGACATTATTATCTATATTAGTCAACTCCAAATCTGCCCTGATTACTTACATGGCAAACCGCCGTCTGTTTTTGCGAAACCCTAATAGTGGGACTGCCGTTTGAAAGTAAATGTCCAGATAACAGAGATTTTAGGTCATTTATATTCATTAAATTACCAATCATTTGTAACAGCTCCAATAGTTTCAAGATATTCCGTTATCTCTCGCAAGATGTACCACCCAGCAACAAGTGACGATGTTTAATTACCCTCATTCGCCGTGGAGGTCATCAGTTATAGCTCCTTTCACGAGTCGTAAAGACGGGATGATAGCGACATCTATGTATTTCACTGAGTGGTTAAATACATAGATGTGTGGTTAAGGTTGATTGAGATAAAAGCAGTGAGGGAAAAGAGGCATGATATCAACAATTGTTCAACATTATTATTATAAGGCAGAAGAGACGTGCACTTAGAAATCTTTTCTTTAACAGTAGGTAAGTAAGCTTTCAGTTTCAGTCTTACAATACAAACTTATTGTTTGAGATGGGTAAGATATTTTTAGGCGGTAAAGAGTTAATATTTAACAAACTGCTACTCTCATTATTATTTAATTTGTTGAGTTTGTAACAACATTCATTCCGTACTTCGATCTCATTTAAAGAGCATTTTTTTCTTTCGTATAATGTTTAAAGCTTAAACAGCACGAAGACAAAACAAGATGCAAGACAGTAAATATAATGGTGTTAATTACCTTGTATATAATTGACAATCTTGCACACGGTCTCCCCGTAGAACCACACGAGGGTGATGGCCTTGCTGAGCTGGATCGGCATGCAGACCCCTGTGACCAGCAGATCTGCCGCCGACAAGTTCACTAGGAATATGTTGGTGACACTGAAACAATACAAAGTGAATAAGAATAGTTTCCAGTTTAGTGTCGGGTGAGACAAGCTTCACATCCAGTCTTTCTGAGGTTATGGTAACGATGAACTATACAGGATGTATCAGAACTCCAAAATAATAATTTTAGGTGCGTACATACCATGAGGAGGTACCTAGGTTTTTTAGTAAATACATACTATAGGCACGCAATCATCAAAGTTTCCTAGTTTCAGGCCTCTGAATATTTGTCACAATCTCAGTTATCAGCCTTAGACCTTAGATCACACTGAATGGTAAATGAAATAGTGTAAACTGCATTAACTAGTAGCAGCTACTAATATTCAGTAAAGAAGTTATTGAAAATGTTTCATGACACGACACAAGTATTATTATTTTAATGTTTATTATTGGCTCCAAATTTTTTTTTCACTATTTCTTATTTCTATGTCCGACACCCATACCTAGAAAATATTATTCTGGACTTCTGAATAAGCTGGTATAAAAACTTCATACCAAAGCAATGAGCTGACTATACGTATCATATAATAATATGTGATTCTCAATCACTTATCAAATTTTAGTCAAACCAAATGTTTCAAAGTTGTAATATTGTTTGTTTACTGGTTCATCTAACTTGGTGTTAATACAGAGTTATCTTTAAGAGGAAACAAGTGTAACTGCAATCACCTAACGCGGTTTCGTAACTTCCGACAAAGAGGAAAGGTGTGTAAGTTCCGGAATCCCACAAAAGGCTAATAGTATCTTGTTTGGTAAAAGCAAAGTGTTTTGATATAACTAGGTCAAATTAAAGTAGATAACAGTATTCTTATGATTCCGAACGTCAAAATAAACCCATATAGGATCACTTCGGTGTCTATCTGTCTGTCAATACCCTTTTTCTCAGGAACGGATAGAATGCTAGCATCCCTTGGTGGTGTAAAAAAACAGGCTTCTAAGTCAACTAAATTACAAAATATCATTTATGTCACATATCTTGATACTCGGCACAGAGCACCAAACATCAGCCAAAACCCCTGGTGTTAGAAACATACAATTTTGGCAGTAGGTACCTTTTATGCCGTATGCATCCACTAATAAATAATTTTGGAATATTCCACCCCTAAGGGGAAAATATAGGGGATGAAAGTTTGTAATATGGGGGTCCCAATTTTTCTGAAGTTAAAGTCGTAAAATTTGTACTAAAGTTACAAACGAAAATTCAGATTCGAATATGCAACCCCTACATGTGTGAAACGTAAAGCGAACTGATATCTTGTCAGTATCGGTGAGTAAAACAGCAAAAATCTTTGAGACGCTCGAATACCGGAATGGATGAACTATCTTAGAACATAATAAAGTTTGTACAGAACTCTCAGGGCCGCGAGTCCTACTCGCACTTGTCCGGCTTTTTCTCCTTCCAAAACTAAAATATACGAAATGGGTTTCCCATTTTTAAAAAGTTGTAGTCACCTTAATTATCAGTTTACTGCAGTGTATGTAATTCTGCTAACCATACTTATTAAATAATTTATTTAACATGACTGTATTAATTACGATGCCCGTAGGTTATAATATTATTGCAAGGATATTATCATGTGGTCATCAAAGGTTATAACCACGTTTTCATTAATATCATAACTCCATTTGGCGATCGAAATGTACTTATATTGTGAATATAGATATACAATAGAAATTCAATCACAATACAGGCTGCTGAATATCGAGAATAGAGACAATAGTCTCAGAGTAAATAATATACAATGTATGTGTATAACACGGTACAAATTTATATTTATCTAGAAGTATATACTGTGACTACTAGTCATTGAAATTTATGTGATTGAATTTTCTTACTTTTCCAACAAAATATGTATAAACAGCACCAGTTATTTCCCGCTGTATTTCGTACTGATCGAATTTATGTTATGGAGTTGAACATTTTCTATTCTAAAACTTCAACTGCATTGAATGTCGAACTATTTAATGCTAACAAATGCTCTTATACCTACTTGTTTTCTTGTACTTCAATAGGACTTTCTGACTTTTCTATTTGGTCGGGTGTCTAGAATCTTTTTAAATTGTTTGGCTTGGAACAGCTGGAATAATGTTTTCGAGAGATTTCTTAAAACAAATAACTATTATTTTCTATTTAAAGTTCAAGATTCCTTTTGATATAGCCTGGTGCAAGCTTTATTGATGTATTGTAAGTAAATAGTTTTGAAAAGATTCATCTCATCGTTCAAAGATTTGTACTCACCAACTATAATTTCAGCAGCTTTTCGTAGGGATAAATTTAATACTCGAGTTCTAAAAAAATCTTACCCATAGTCACAACTCATAGATTTTCATTGTTTAGTCAAGACGGCTCGCACCTCTGGATTTTTCGAAATCTATGTGCGAATCATAATTTCTATATGATTATCACTCGCTTACGGTGAATTAAAACATCGTGAGGAAACCTACGTGTTAGAAAATCTAAAAAAAAATCGAAAGACATGTGAAATCCGACAATGTGAAATCACATACCGAGACAAGCCCTAGACTGGAATCCCCAAGGAAAGCGTAAGCGTGGCCGCCCAAAGCAAACCTGGCGGCGGACGATCATCGCAGAGGCGAAGAACATAGGGAAGACTTGGAGCGAATTAAAACGCGATGCTCAAGACCGAACGGGATGGCGGCGCATTGTGGAACCTCTGCCCCAGCTAGGGGACACAGGAACATAAGATGAGAGAAGAAGAAGAGATGTGAAATCCGCCAACCCGCACTAGGCTAGCGTGGTGGATTACGGCCTGAATCCCCCTCTTAGTGTGAGGAGGCCTGTGCCCAAGAGTGGGACGTCAAAAAGGGCTAAATTATTATTATTATTCTCAAGACGGCTATTAAAAAAAAAATCTATACAACATATTTTTCATAAAAACATAGTAACTACTTCTCTTCAGACACGGTAAACAACAACAGCAAACAAGTACATTTATATTTACCCAAAATCTGCATACAAATGGGTCGACAATAGTTGTCTGACAGATGTCCCGAGTTTCTGATTAACGACCACTCAGGATAGAGCGAGGTGATAAATCCTGCGTACCTATCGAAAGGGTTAACGAGATACCCTTCCCATAACGATGGCGATCAAAGAATCGATTTTCATAAATCGAATGACTTTGTACCTAATGAGTTGCCTAAAATAAGCAATCTAGAACTTGGAATAGCATGAATAGTCAAAATAGTCACACTTATTATAATAAGACTTTGTCTTTTACCTACCAGTCCTATAACCACCACTATGACTTTTATGTTTTGAGCTCAATATTGTTACGCAGCGTTACGTAAACGCAAGCATTTGCCATCCCGCTCGCATCACAGATTTCATAAACAAGACTAGCCGACCCAGCCAACATTGTTCTGTCGTATAAATTATTTCTAGGTATGAAATATACTTTACGACCTATTCTCAGACCTACCAAATATACACAAAAAATTCATGAAAATCGGTCAAGCCAATTTGGAGGAGTTTGGTTACAAACACAGTGACATCAACATTTTACATAGAGATCGTCGCGACGCCGTAATTTCACGATGTCGATACAATTACGTTAGAATTCGTACTACAAGTATAAGCTGGGGTCTGCAGGGTTGACCAAAGAAGACGTCGTGGTTTGTTTCAAACTTTTATAATAAGGGGTTAGGTTGCCCCGAATAAGTCCGTAACCAGAGTGCAAGAGGATCAAACTTGAACAGCGAACATGCTTGAAATGATCTTATTTGTTTACAGGATGACGTCACAAAATAATGACTGTAATAAAATATTTAATTAAAAAGTGCAAGTGTTACCCAATTATATAAACCATAATAAACAGCCCAAACCTAACTCATCTCCAACACTTCCTTTCCCAACAGCCCATTAATCAGGTCAACCGCGATTCCCAAATTGCTAGAATTGCCACACAAGCTCGTCCGTATTGTTGTTGGCGTCACTTCGGCACGTGTCACGTGGTTATGCGGTTGTTAGTCTAAATAATGGAAAGAGTATAATATCCATTAATAATGTTTACGTTCTTACAAAATAGTGAAATATGTTTGGACAGCTGGACAGTTAATTCCACGCAAGGAATACTGGCCTCGGTTACCTCCCCTACAGGGCCACTTGATTCGTCACAAATGTTTTAAAAAAGTTCACACAGAAAACATTGATTACAGGGTCAGTAAGTAATAGTGTGGGTTTTTAAGTAATATTCTACAGAAATCAGGGGTCAAATGAGTCAAAGATGAACTCGTTTTAAAAAATATAGATACAATCCATATCTAAGTAAGCAATCCAAACATATGAAAAAAACTTTACGATATTAAACTTATTAGTTATCAAGATGGAACATTCGTTCGTGTACACATTAAATGCACTGATGCAGAGAAACAAGTGATTGTATTTAATCAAAGACATGGAGACATAAAGATATCCTGACGTTCATGCTTCGTTTGGCGTCGTGTTCATCGAAGCTTCGCCCCTCGCCGCCACACGACGGGTTTATGAGGACATAACTAGTCATGGACCTATTGGTTATAGCCAAACGGATATCGCCCGGGAGACTTCACTGCTTTCGCCATACTTTCATTTATCCTATCGTTCCAAGATACAGCCTCAAAAGTAGTGGTTATATTTAATTAAATGAATATTGATGAGTATATTATAATTATAATAAAACAATCAAAGAACCAGATTCCAGTTATAAAATATAAAAGTTAATTGAAATTAAAATTCAAATCGTTTATTTTGTTTAGGGTTACAAATTGTAAATTTTACATTTTTTTTCTTATATCTCCGGATTGGACCGCGACCTGACTGAATTAAAGACTATATATATTTATATTCAAAAATCTATTTTATATTACCTGATGGCCTCTTACAATTGGGTGAAGCCCAATATGATTCTGCCAATGTCGAGTAACGAATAGCAATAACCAAAGAATTTGTAATAATGTCTTATTATTACAAATTCTTTGGCAATAACAAACACAATTAATAACAGTACACTACAAAAATGTGACTGTCTATTTGGAAAACCAAAATGGAGGATCAAAAAAGCTATTTCACACCTGCCTGTTTTTATGACGTTCTATTAACATGACGAATTGTGAGAATCTGACGGGCTGCCAAAACGATGGTGTTTGATTGAAAACGTGCCAAGGAAGTGGTTGCGAAGACATTGTGTGGTCTATAGACTGGATAAACTATTTATTGTACATTTAGCTCTACCATGACTTTACAATGTACGATAGAGTCGCTATGCATTTATATAGTCGATACTCTGAGTGATAATACTCACACATGCTCATCAATAGCTTTAAAACATGCTATTCTATTGATCAATTTCATGATAACCGGTTGATTTTCCAGCGTGCTTGCTGAAGAATGGGCGGTAAAGGTTTGATCCGATAAATTGTGTACAATGAGCGTGTGTTTTAGCAAATAAGCAAAGATGAAGAGCATGCTATTTTTAACCTTGCTTTTAATAAGCATGGTAACAGTGGGTGATGATATTAAACCTCAATACCTTTCACACGATATGTTAATAATTTTCACAAGTTAACATTCCACTTCTGTTTTCATATGCAAATCATCGCCTTTTTACCATGCTTTGAAATAATAAACCAAAATCCCGGAAATTGAAGAATATCCACATCATTGCTTTGCATTGTATGAAATCGTTGCTAGTACGCACCTAAATCACATTGCCTAATTCTGATCCCTGGTAAGGATTTAAGGTGAAGGCGCCTGTCTTGCCCGCGAAAATCAAAATTTTCGAGTATTTTTATAGTTTATCCAAAATCTGAAAACATTTAAGATAACATTTTGTGATTTGCGAAAAACACAGTATGCAGTGCGTTTATTAATACATTTATTTTACTCTAAATATTATCACGGTGGATATGATACTAGTAAATCACTAAATATACAAAAAATTCCAGATTATCTGGATAGCTGTCGTTCTTGAAATGTTTTAGAGGAAGTTGGATATATTGATAAATGCACTGCACACGGAATTTTTCGCGAATTACAAAATGTGCCTTTTATTATTGTCAGATTTTGAAAAATATCTAAAAAACCTCAAAAAATTTTAACTTCGCGGGCTAGATGGGCGCTTTAGCCTTAAGTAAATAGTTTTTAGCTATATTTGAATCCGACAGGTGGCGCTGTTTTTTGACTAACCAATGAAATTCATCTAGTTTAGCACGTTTCAGTTCACTATTAGGTACGTAGTTAAAACGTACTTAAACATAAAACGAGGTTCAGACGTTCGTCGCCCGACGCGTGTTATTACCCCATACCCCACACTTCGCAAACATTTCCATTAAAAAAAACATTCAATTCGAGCGCTAACTAAACCTATTTTACGTGCAGTAAAGCATATCCACTGCTAATAAAAAGAAGCGCCAATGAAACGAACTGCCGACTAATCCATTTTTATTGGTTCGTTCATCTAGCACTTTCTTTGAAATTTTACTTGTGTAGCGACAAAATAGTGAACTTTATGAAATACTTAGACCTTCATTCAGTACGCACGTATCATTAGATATGAAATGGTAATTTGTTTTACGAGGAAATCAAAAATGAAGAGCATTGGTGCACGGCCCGACACAGTAATTTGAATGATTTCATACACGATGTATGATTCTAATTCTGGTGCGACATACCATATCTAAGTGTGTTCCCGCAATAAAATAAATTGCCCACATCATTGGTTGTTATAAACCTCTAAAACCATTTACAATTACTTCCTACAGGGTATTCTTAATTTACTGAAAAAAGTAAAACCTTCAAATTAATTGAGGAAATCCCTTAGTATTGTGTTCTTGCCAAAAAAATACTAAATTTGGTGGAAATTAATTTTCATGTTATTATTATTCTCTGTGTCCGGTACTTTTGATGCCATAAATTATGTTTTGTAATAAACAGCGTACCTAACTACCTACCTACTTAATAATTTTGTTCAGTGTTGTCCGTGCGGAGTTCTACCTAAGCGTGCTGATGTTTTAATAAACGACTTCATTTGATAATATTATAAATCTAAAGTTATTCAATTAACTTCCCATCTAAAATACGTAAAAAGGAAATTGAGTCGTCTTAACTTCGGATTTTCAGTAAAAAAACTAAGAATTGCAGTCAGTCCGGGTAATCAGGGTACTCAAGGTAACCTGGAACCCCAATAGAGCAAAGGCTATGTGGGTGTATTTGGAAACCTCTATCTATCTCTCGAATTTGAAAAGAAGTTACCTATGGAGAGGAAACTCGCGATTCATAACAGTTTACTTATCCGCAAGAGTGAATGAAGCGATCGAGTCTAAATATTTGCACGCGAAATTGGATCCACCGTGCTGAAGTGATTACAACATATTGAAGGATTGATACCGTTTACATTGTATTTCCTAGTTAGATAATAATCATTTTCCCGAAACAAACAATACTATAAATTTTATTAAAGGTAATTATTTTGCCTTTTATTTTTGGATTATCATACTGTTCATATAAAATGACTTTTTTTAAAGAGGAGTAGTAAAATTGCATTCTGCAACTGAATGTATTTCATAGACTGAAACCCAAAAGCATCAAAGCAAGGCAAGTAGGTGAATAGATTTAAATCAGGAACAACATATCAAAGTGGATTAACGCAAACAGGTACGAGCATTGAGGTCTGGATAGCCTCTCCTTCCTAGCTTACCTTCAGGTAAT
This sequence comes from Notodonta dromedarius, assembly GCA_905147325.1. Classification (NCBI taxonomy): domain Eukaryota; kingdom Metazoa; phylum Arthropoda; class Insecta; order Lepidoptera; family Notodontidae; genus Notodonta; species Notodonta dromedarius. Next base: position 12,967,977 of record LR990164.1, on the reverse strand, counting down.
GTAGATTGTGCATTGTCTAATGGCTTGTTGTTGTGGATCATAGGAGTGAATAAATCATGAAATTGTGGCCATTCAGTAAGTATACTTCCCTGAAAATTCATGATACCTGAATGTCCATGTTATGTGAGCTGGTTGTAGGTTGTACTCCAACAGATTTTTTGGGTTTTAATTACTCTGTCTTTGTCTTAAGCTCACTTTTGTTAACCATGTACACTTTTTAGCATTCTTCGTATACATTTTTTGTGAAATATGTGCTTTTGATTTTGAATTCCGAAATCATTACAGCGGTTATGCTGTGATGGTTGCATCTGAATAGTTGGAAGTTTGTTTCTAATGATTCGAGGCAGGTTTCGACATATGGTATGGTTATTCTCGCCTTTGGAGACTTTGCGTAATTTTGATGATTTGAAGATGCTTTGATTGCTATTTGAGCATTTATTTATTTTTGTATTTGTTTTGAATCCATTTTTTTTTCCGACGACAAGAAGGACCAGTTTTATGTCCATTCGACAGTTTATTTTAAATCCACTTTTTTATCATTTTGATGAATGAGTACTCTGTCTTACGTCCATGCCAATTATGTTAACGTCAGAGCACGTCTAAACTAAATTTAAAACATGTAAAGGATTTTCCATCTGGCTCATAATACCTGTGTTATGATGCAAGGAAGGACGGCAATGCAGTTAGTTTAGTGTTGTACCAACAGATTCAGAGCCATTGTCTCTACCAAGCTACATAACTAATAGTATGTAAAATGATATCGACCCACATAAAACATTACAATGTACAATGACTAAAAACGCTTCTGGTATAATTCCACTTTTCGAACAAAGCTTCGCTTTTAAAAAAAAACAAAGGTGGGGCAGGAGTGAAAATAAAAAGAGATTTGGAATGTATAAAGTGGATGAAGTCAGCTGAATGTCGATTCAATTCAAGCCCACTTATTATTATAGTCTATTGTCTTTGGCAGTTTGAGTAAATAATTCCTTTGTGCGTTGATTTTCGACGGCTCTTTCACAGAAAATCAGAAATTTAATACTTCGTTCCTGAAACCGACTTAATTGCTTCACGATATAACTTGTTATTTCTCTCTTGCGGATAAATAATCCTTCTGTTATAGAAACTTCAATTATTATATACAGTTCCGCAAAACTGGTATAGGTTGTTGATCGTACAGATGTACCTACGCATTGTTGTTAGCAAGTAGGTAAATATTGAATTGTTAGATATTTCTCCTACCCACACAACCGCGACGAGTGAATAAATATAAAACAGCGCGCAAGTCAACCAGCGGGACGCTCTGCGCTTGGCTTTCGGACACGACGGACGTATTGATTGTGATAAGAATGTTTCCTTATCGTTATTGTCAAAGTTAATTTAAACGCTGTCTGTTAAATTGTTGAAGTAATGGTCATTGTGAGAATTAAATTGTAGTAAAGTTGATAGTTGACATACACGTATTTTTAAGAAATTACTCAAGTAGTTTCAAAAATAATTGAAACAAGAGTAGGTGATAAGTAATTACAATATTCCGTGCACATACATAGTGTTTTCGAATCACCATAAATAAATTATAACACTCATTCATTTCCTTTATATTTTAACGATACCGCTAAATTATATATGTATTTACCAAATCTTAAGTATGGTTTTCTCAAATATGGGTATCTAATGTTAGGAAAATAATGACATGTGCATTGTCATATCAAATAATACTTACTTTATGAGAATACAGAAAGAGCTTGGAAGGTTTATTTGTCAGAAAACAAAGAGGCTTAGAGGCTTTGTACAAAACAATAAGTAAGCAACATTCAATAACCCCAAATGTATACCAAAACATAAAACATTTCGTATATAAGTTGGCAGATATTTATATACCCAGACAAAGTTTCGAAGCATCGAAACAAAATGGATTTGTTTGGAGTTAAATTGGCATAATGTTCAATAGGTATAGATCTACAGAATTGTGTGCAATCATTCAATTCAATCTTCATCCAATTCAAAATCTATAAATACCAATAGACAGGCCACCCGAAGGTCGTGGGTTCAAATCCGAGTAGCGGTCATATACCAATGGTTTTTAGCCTCAAAAACTATCTATATTCGCACACTCGCGCACCATTTTCCTGTAACAGAAGCACTCGTGGTGGCAAACACTAGTGGTGTTTACAACTGTGAGCATTCGTACAAGCTGAAAACAACACAAAAAATACTAAGCATTATACTTCGACACCAGATTCAACCACTAGCTCATACAAGCGAATTAAGCAACATGTTTTTATTAAATCCTGCATAAGGGGTGAGATCACAAAAGACTGAAAGGAATCTTCATCTCTATAGAACCAAATTAGTTCTTTGTATTTCATTCCACAATATCTCTTTCTACGAACGCGTAATACCAGTATTTGATGACTGAATAAGATATAACATTTTCTGTGGAATATTATATACTTACTCTTGCTTTATATCGCTAATTGGAGAATTTCTTATCATTTATTTTATTGTAGACCGTTTTATATGAAAGATTTGGATATTATAGCTACATAGATAGCCTTGTAAATTTACAAATACGAGGCATACATAAATTTTTGCTGTGATTACATAACGTTTCATTTAAAAACACTATGAACTGAAGAAATCGCGTGTTGTTGTCATTTTACTCGCAGTGCATTTTTTCCCGATGGGAGCAATTATACCGGGCCCACGCCCTAGCCCTACTAGTGCGAGTCCACTCCGCTAGCTGGCCCAATGTGGGATGGCGAATTTCACACTTCTTATCATTTATATATAATCCTGTTCGATTTTAATGCATGATGTGTGTCCACCGTTTACGACCCCTCATCTGTAAATAACCTTTATTACTTTTCCATTTAGGAAGTTATATCTTTATGTACGTGGGTAGTTATCCTTTATAGCAACGTTCTTAAGAGAGGGTTTCTGAAAGGTGGATTATGACCGTTTCGTTCGCGTCCCTTTCGTCAGCAATATGTTGGGTGCTTATAAAGTTTTAGGTAAGTACCCGGTGTATATATTAAAGTCTTAGTATTTTTATTGGATAACTTAATTTAGAAACAAAAAATCTTAAAAAGCTATGCTTTGCCTAGACTTGTTAATTTATTTAAATAAATTTATGAATCTGGGAATACGTACCAAGTGCTTATTATATTTTATTTATAAATATTTCTTCAGTACTTTTTTACCGGAGCAAAGTAAAAGGCTGAGAAAATGTACTCGCACTTTGAACATAATAAAATCTTTATTCAATATATTTTACATTAAATACAGAGTATAAGGTCGTTGAAGTAGACTGTGGATTTGGGATTTCATATCAATTCTAATAACAGATCGTGTCATCTACTTTTTGATTTAAATAAAACTGAGCATATTTTGTGTTAATAGATTCATGATTTTGGCATAAACACATTAACTAATCTACCACATTAGGAAACCAAAAAGCAAACAGCTAACACCACTCTAATGTTCTTATCCTACTTAAGTATAAGTAACCTTTGAGCGCCTAGAAAAAATAAAAAATATATTTTACCAACGATAACTCTCTATGAGGAGTTACGACACCATTTTTGTGTCGAATAATTAATCGAGTACTTTCAACAACTGGTTATCTGTGTCTCCAGTACGCACGTGACTTGGATGTGTTACAAGCGATACTAGCTAGGAATATTTATAATGTCACCGCTTAGTCCTTAAGTGAAACATTTCCTAATTTTGTGACTTTTTTAACAAAAAAAATGTTCTAAGCAATGTGAAGTTATTACATTACTGGTAGTCCCGCCGACTGAGCGGAATGCTTTTATTATACAACAAATTCGGCAAACAAGCATGCGACCCTCGTGATGTTAAGCAGATACTATAGCCTAGCCTAGGGGTGGAGCTTGACTCTACCACCGTTAAATGCTTGTACTAGGAATAGGTTTCAATAGTTTAATAGCCAGGACCCAAATATCATCTACGAAATGGGGGTGCATTGCGCTGCCTCCCCTCCTTCAGGGAATACAGGCGTAATAGTGTATGTGTGCGTTTATATTGATAACACACTCGAACTCGGGGCTCATACCCACATGCACAGTGGCTATTCAAAAGAAAAAAAATCATTTGTTTTTCAATTTTATACCGGCACCAAACACTGAAAGATGAAACCGAATCACATCACCTATGCAAATGAAATCAAATGATCTCGCAGGACGGGAATAGGAAACATCTGTCGTGGACATGGGTCCCCTAAACTATGGTACACCGGGCATTACGCCGGGTGTTGGAGTCCACATTTGCCATGCAGGTAATCAACACTAAAGACTTGAAAAAAATGCTAATAGTGCCTCAGAAAGTCTAACCTATTTTCGAAAGACATGTGAAATCCGCAAACTCACACTGGGCCAACGTAGTGCGTAGGCCTGAGCCTAAGAGTTAAAAGTGAGACGTTGAAAAGGACTAAATTGTTATGGCAGAGTTTGATACGTACCTATCTACTTTATACATTCATACGAATTTGAATAGGTTACCATAAATAAAGCAATATTTTTACTAACTCATAGCATATTATGCTATTATGTACTAAGTAGATATTACTAAAGAAAATATTATCTACTAGCTGAGCCCGCGACTTCGTCCGCGTGGAATTTAACTTAACAAAAAAGCCCGCTCCCGCGTTCTGAGCCCGCACGACAGGACCCATTTTTTTAAATTATGTTTTTCTAAAATAATAGTAGCCTAAGTTACTGCTTATTACATCAGCTATCTACCAGTGAAAGTCCCGGCAAAATCGGTCCACCCGTTTTGGAGATACTCTTTAATTTCATGTGTTTTTATTTTTTTACGCGGAACCCTAATTGTTTTTCTAAAATTAAAGTAGCCTAAGTTACTCCCTATAACATCAGCTATTTACCAGTGAAAGTCCCGTCAAAATCGGTCCAGCCGTTTCGGAGATTACCCGGAACAAACACACAGACAGACAGACAGACAATTTTTTTTTAAATCGCGTTTTTGCTATAGGTGTCGTATGTACTTTCATATGCATTTAGTGAAAAGGTTTAATTTTGATATTACAAACAGACACTCCAATTTTATTTATTTGTATAGATGTATAGATGTATAGACTAACATCGTATCTCTGTCCATAAAGCATGCTATCAATATTAGTATCAATATTATTCTTATTTTTGAAGTATGTCATGTGAGCTTGACGGAACACGCTCAGACTGTGCCCCCAGTGCTAATGTACCTACGTTTAGTTTAGGTTCCCTGCTACGAGAGTGAACGGGAAACGGATTGATTGATTGCGCGTTCTTAAGAAAATGCGCAATAGTTTATTCCGGTGCTTGTTAAAATATTATTCAGTCGTAAACCATTGTTTACACTGTAAGAATCATAGTGTTTGGGTCGTTCTTGTATTTATTTTTTATAGTTTTTGTTGCTTTACAGGAATTTAAAAAGTACATCTGTAGTTCGTGTTTTGATATCCATGAATTGTCTAGATATTAGCTGACATGCAAATAATAAGTTGTTACAAAGAACATGGTAAAAATAAAACTCAAAAGTAACAATAATTATTATTTATGTACTTACTTTTTCGTATAATTGCACTTAACAGCAACTACTATGAGCAGTATATTTGCCACCACTGATAACAGTATAATTGGCACGTACAAAGTAATAAGCACATTCTCTGGCTGAAAAAATATGTCCAGTTCAGTACCAAACTGAAAGGAACCATTTAAAGCTGCACTTATATTCAAATTATGCAGAGGTCCAAAGTCGTCTATCGATATATTTGAAAACATTTTGAATAGACTTATTGAAACACTTCACAAGTGTCTAAAATGTTCATTTTTACACTCACTACTCATAAAACTAACATTTTTCGTTAATAACACATCAGGAAGTTATTCACGTGGTGAGTATTTCACAATTTTCTAATTTCTCAACTTTAGTAATTCGCGTAATTTCAGGAGCTTGCGTCGAACCGCGTGTACAACGCGGAAAGCTCGGTAACTCACTGAATGACAGACGGTGTGAGGGAGACGGATGATGTACGAAAGAGACACTTGTGAATTTTCTTTTCAGTTCATTGATAAACTGATAATGATGTGTTGTACTAAGTACGCTATTGTTTTATTTATTTATTAATTTTCTGTTGTTCAATTTATTTTTCTAACTCCTCGTTTGCACCGACAAAACATGAAAACCGGTTTATGTTGTGTCTCTATCATGTGGGATTTAAAATAAAAATACGACAAATATATGTAACTGTTACAGCAGTGCCAACGAGGGATAAGAAGGCTTAGTCACACAAAATATTTTCAGATCATACAAAAAAATTTTCTAAAGCTTCGATAGAGTGACATCGCAATAATGTTTCTCTACACGATACTAAAATATAAAAACTTTTCGCGTGATGAAAACTTGACTGTACTCCTAACTTATGTGCGACGCTAATATATTTTGCAGTTTCATATTTATTATTTTTATTTATAGGTACAGCGTGCTGCCTGAGCCACGTCCCAATAAATTTCTACTGTGGTCAGGTAAGACTGCCCACTATATTTTGCATTGCCTGAGGAACGAGCCTAATAAATAAGATTTATAGAGCAAAACAATATATTAGGGCTATAACGGGCATTTTTGCGGAAAGCATAAAAGTCAATCGGTCGGAAAATGGTCTGCTCAGAAAAGGGTAGATAGCAAGTGATAGCTTTACGATGACCTGCAGTAGATTGTGGCAATTTGTTATGCCTATCTTCCTGTCTTTACAGCTCGTCTAACGTATAGATCAATACTGAAAGATAGACTAAGGTTTATTATTAGGGATCAATGCTAAAAGACTTCGTTTGGTGAAATTAATTTTATTTGAAATTGTGGGTTTTTGGTATGATAACTCGCAAGCATTCACAGATACTTTATTCTTACCAATCATCTCTATAATTGCAAAGTCTCATCGAGATTGCTGCCGTCGAGATTACACCTAAAATGATACCAATGTCTTTAATTGAACTGTATTTACAAGAATGGGGGTTTAAATGTTATTATCTAGGAATTGGCTTAGATCCAGAAGCTACCAGCCTTGCAATATACTCGTTATTATTTTTTTCTGTAAGAAAAGACAAATCGAACGTACTATTTCTGCTGTGGTCAAACCATTGTCAAACATTCGATAAAATGCAAAGAAGTTTCTAAAATAGTTTTTCTTCGCCAAAATTGCCAATAACTAAAAATAAGGATAGCAAATAGTCTTCGATTTCCTTTACCAGTACCGTATGTGTGGGCTCTTAATAAAATAAAGCGTGAACGTATCACGTAGGACGTACAGCGTGACACCAACACGTATACTGTTAATTCCGACGCTATTTTTGGTTTAACTACCGCTATGGCGTCACAGTGACTTGTTCGACCTTCTTAACGTCTAAGTTTATTTTATGTTAGTAAGTTTTGGTCAAGGGCAAGTCAATTATGTTTATCAGCAAATTCGTCGTTAATTAGCAATACTAGTGATACCGACGGACGAATATACTAACGCAGCTCAAAGTAAAATAATGACCTTTCAAGCAACTGAATAGCACCTAAAATTTTATAGTAGGTCTCGCTTCCCCTTTAGCCATAATTTTATCAATGTAGACAGTGTCAAAACACGACAACTGTAGTTTCCAAATTTAGTTTAAAAAAATACGATTTTTTCCAACCTATTGTTTTAAAATTTATAAGCTTGGAAAATGAGGTATATAGGTACTATTAATTTAATACCAAATATAGTAGATGTTATTCAGTGGTTAATTCTTATCTCTTAGATAAATATCTATAAACGGAATGATTAGTTTGTCAAAACTAAGACGTACTTTTTTAATATTTTATATAAAAAACACACAAGAAGCAAGCTTGGAGACGTATAAATAAAGATTTTAGCAAAACTCGAAGCTCCAGAATAAATGTTAAATATGTTTTCGACACGCGTTTGGCAACTTGTCAAAAATTACACGTAACTTACGAAAAGAAAAACATTTGCTCAAAGATAATATTTCAAATGGAAACGGTTTACCTTTTCTCTTTCCGCGTTTGAGAAATGGTGTATGTAATGATATCTACTGAGTGACGTCATGGAGTGGAGAACAACAACAGTAAATGACGAAACATTCCTATAACTCTTAAACGTTTAGCAATAATTTAGTTATCATTACAGCCAGATGTGGATCTTCAGATACCTATAGTAAAATGAAAGTCCATAATACTCTACACAAATCGCCCTTAATCTGTATTATTGTAACATACCCTCTTTCATATGATGTACATTTTAATAAGATGTTAACAGCACTGACTGGAATATCTGACCATTCAAGTATGAAAACAGACGAGCATCAAATCTAATCAAAACTCTTTATTCAAGTAGGTAACGAAGTACTTATCAATCGGCAGAATCTACCACTGGTTCGAAATGCTGCTGCCAAAGAAAATATCCGGCAAGAAACTCAGTGGCAACTGTAATCGTTTAAGAGTCCTGATAACTCGATACTTTCCTCAAAGACATGCAGTTGTAAATACTTAAGTATCGTGTTACCGAAATGTTATCTTCCACATCTGTCGGCCGCATTGCGGTTCCCACTCGAGAGGGTAAGGTTGGCCGCAACATGTTTACCTTTTACCTACTTACTAAGTTCTTTAAAGACGTTCTTTTCAGGACTTTTACAGGCATTGCTTTAGGTTTTTCGTATTATAAATTAATCATGTGATTACCTACACAGTAGGTACATAAATCTATGACTGCCTACACAGATTACATGAATGCGTAAATTATTGCAAATTTACCCATACCCCAGTGTTATAAGAGTCTCAGCACGCGTATTCGTTTAATGAACGAACTATAACTACCTAAGGTCAAATGGTTGAGTAACTATACATATTGTCTCCATCAAGCTTCTATCAAAGTGATGTCCACCTTGTATCGTGTTGTAGATGGGAGGCTGTTTAAGTGCATTATGTTGTACGAAATGCCCTTGAGGAAATCTGCCAATATCCGCTTTCTACATATTATGATTTACACAGTTGCATAGTAGAGAACGGAATTATTAAGCCATGTCAATGTGGCCAAATACCTTGACTATGAATTATAAACTCAACCTGTTCAACCACTGATACGAAAAGAAAATTAGAATACCTAATTAGTATTTTACCTTGGCTTACATAATGTTCATTGATTTACATACGCTTTGCGTTACTTTTCCAGGTCTTATCTATGTACACTATAAGGTACCATTTTAGTAAAATGACGCAAATGCTCATAGAAATACACCACGAGCAGTAGCAGCATAAAAATGTAAATTGAATTGAAAAAGTTAATAAGCATGACGTCTCGAGTTTACTTCAAGTATCGTCATAAAATTATATGGTTAAATCGGATTGTTTAATTTATTTAAACTAATTTGCTCTTGACTCTAGTTAGTCAGCTGGTTATAAAGATCATAAATATAAATTTATAACACCAGTTTGTACCAGATCCACTTAATCTTATATGAAGAACTAGCTGTGCCCGCGACTTCGTTGGCGTGGAATTTAACTTAGAAAAGTTTAGTTTAACAAAAAAACTTTCATTCAGTTCGCAGAGTTAAAGAAAAGTTAATAAAGAAATACCTATGCTAAGTTTAATCTAATTTTATTTTTTTGGGATTCGATGTTTCGTGTTGTGTAACCTACCTATTGCCAAAGCCCGCTCGCGCGTTATGACAGACAGCGCGACAGGCAGCATTTCAAAGTCCCGTCAAAATCGGTACAGCCGTGGCGGAGATTACCCGGAACAAACATACAGACAGATAAACAATTTTTAAGTCGCGTTTTTGTTATAAGTACTGTATGTCCTTTCATATGCATTTAGTGAAAAGGTGTTATTTGGATATTACAAACAGACACTCCAATTTTATTTATTTGTATAGATGTCGTGATTAAATTGGTATTATATTATTTTAAACTAATGTCGTTACCTATAAATAAAATCATAGCGACCATTTTACTTTAGATGACCGGCTTTCAAATTCGGGCGTCTCAGGCCTCTGTCCTTCTCGCAAGGTATAATTCAATAAGCACCCGTGATGAATAGAAACGCAATAAGCGAAATCGGCTCTTTGTCTGAGCCGCGGCATCTATGTCTCAGTGCTGGCAGCTGAGATGAATACTTAAACACTAGACCTTTAAAATAAGTACTGACCTATTCTATCTTTAGATTTTCAACGCGTCACATGTTAGTTAAGTTAGGGGATAGAACAAATTGGCCATTCGATTTTCTGTGTTTATTTATACCTAATGTTTACCTATGCAGAGGACATACATGTTTGTTATATATTTTCATCTAATACATTTGGTTTGTCTAAACTAATATTATAAAGAGGAAAGATTTTATTGTGTGTTTGTTCGTTTGCATTGAATAGGCTCCGAAATTACTGAACCGATTTGAAAAATTCTTTCACTGTTGGGAAGCTATACTATCCCCGGGTGACATGGGCTAGGTATTATATTATTTCCAAAAAAAAATGGGATCCTTACTAAGACTCCACTAATGTAACCCAATGTGTAAAAAAATACCTAAAATATTCTTTAAATCGCGTGCGCTGCGCGAACTATTGATGATAGAATATTATTTTTTTTTATTTTGAAATTTATGTTAAATACCTGTGCGAAGCCGGGGCCGGCGGCTAGTTTACAATAAAATCTTAAAAATAATTGCAAGAATCGGAAACATCTCAAACTAGGAATTAAAATAATCTTTTCATTATAAAAAAAAAATATTCACAATTTGCTATGTTAAAAAAATTGGTTCTTATTCAAGCTAACCCTCTCTTGCACACAGCGGTCAATTAACGTGTAACGTTGTTACTGTATTAGTAAACACTGAAAACCTAGTGCCCTATGTATAAAAGCTATCAGACACTGCGTCGCGTCGATCATCGGACGGCCTCCACCTCACGAGACGTCTCTCGTCAAAACCTTTTACGAGAGCAGTGATTGCTTTTCTACTTCGTTGAAATGTTTAGTCTTAGCCTCCAGCTTTGAGAGCTAAGATATTAGGATGTACTGAAAGATCATTATTTACTTATTTATTGAATTTGTAAAGTTTATATTTGTCCGTAATATTTTACCTCGATCATAATACGAAATATTATGATATATGAGTCGATGAAGGAACTCGAGCATCATTGTTCTGATTTTGCAGTGTATTTATCATATTTATCCATATTAGTGAGTATTGAGGATACTAATATCAAGTAAGTACGTGGTTACCTCCGTACCATAAAATAAATTTAATGTAACTTTATCCCCCAACGTATTAGTAATATACATACAAATTAGGCAACACACTGGAGCTATAGGTAATAATATAATATAATATAATATAATATAATATTTATATTAATATCTACTACCCTTTGTAATTATAGATTATAAGCAACCGGTGATAAAAAAAATATAATGACATTTAAAAAGACAAGCCCGCTGAGTTTCTTGCCGGATCTTCTCAGTCGAGGTCGCGTTCCGATCCGGTTGTAGATATAAGAAAAAAAAAATGTAAAATTGACAATTTGTAAGTGCCCTTGTAGGCCTAAACAAAATAAACGATTTGAATTTGAATTTTAGTAAGTAATGTTTTAAAATTTGAATGAATTAAACTTCGTTATGTTTTTGAATTCTTATCTAAGGGTTAATTATATACACTATATACTTACTTACTTACTAATTATGTTTCTGTGTCCCCTAGCTGGGGCAGAGGGCTTCTACAATGCGCCGCCGTCCCGTTCGGTCTTGAGCTTCGCGCTTTAATTCGCTCCAAGTCTTCCCTATGTTCTTCGCCTCTGCGATGATCGTCCGCCGCCAGTTTGCTTTGGGCGGCCACGCTTAAGCTTTCCTTGGGGATTCCAGTCTAGGGCTTGTCTCGGTATGTGATTCGGGTCCCTTCGGAGCGTGTGGCCGATCCAGTTCCACTTGCGGCGTTTGATCTGCTGGTCGATCGGGGTCTCATCGCAGCGTTCCCACAGTCCTATATTGGACATTTTCTCGGGCCAGTAAACACCAAGAATACGGCGAAGACAACGGTTGGTGAAGACCTGGAGCCGGTGCGAGATGTCCTTAGTAACCTTCCACGACTCACATCCGTACAGCAACACGGTTTTCAAGTTGTACAGTATATAATTATATATTAAAATACACTGACAGTCTGCATCATTATAAACCTATTTATTTGATAGCGGCAGTTGAAAATACGTAGTGTGGCTGGTTCTAGAGGATCAAAGAAACCTTGACTAGAGGCGTCTGCATTAGCTATTTCTGGAGCACAAGTCTTAAGGCATAAAAAATATATGGCACTTGAACACGATCACCTAATTTGGTCGGAATGGCCGCAATTGCGGCTGTTGATTGATCGTCCACTTTAGTCGGTTGGCATAGGGATGGGTGACCGAACTAGATTTATCACCTAAGTGCCAATGGAATATTATGTATATTACCTATGTAGATGGAGCGCTCAAAGCACAGTGCTATTACTATTATGAGTGCTGGCTGCAATCCTTAAAGATTGCCTGTTAATTATACTGTAAAATTCATATTGGCATTTTTCTCATGACCTTAAATAGGAACAAGACAGAAATATTATAAATGTGTCAAACTAATTTTAGTTTAGTAATTTAGATTAGTGGTAGTCCCCACTAATTTAATTAGCAAGTCTTTCAGAATGCCTTTACCGGACTGAAAATATACCTCATTTCACCAGTTGATATTCGAGCGAGCGGCATTCAGTTTCACGTAGTTCTGAGCACAGACGACACTCTTTCATTAACTAAATACATCTGGAACACGGCAGACTTACACCGTGGTTCTACTTTAATGGTTCCAATTTCTACACAAACTACTTAAGTTCGACTAACTTATGAGAAAATTATTATTACATGTGTCAAATTTAGTTTGGTTGTGTTTTCACGACAACTGAATTGGCATAGACACTGTTCACTATATTCCTTATATCCTTAACTTTTATATCTCTCGTTGTTGTGGTTCATTCGTTGTGCGGTCGCCAGCACATATCAGGGAAAATATGTAGTACAAGCTAAGCTCTCTTCATTATTGACACCAGTGACAAAGAGACCTCAGCTTATGTTAGAAATAATCCCTGAGGTGTACAGCCAACGTATATTCCAAGCTCTACCATTAGTTGGGAAGATAAGAGGACTAGTCATGTCAAAGTCTCACATTACTAGTAATGTTTATAAAAAAATACAATTGAGTTGAAACATCATTTAATTATACATACGCTTTATACAAATGTATTTTTAAAATTGTATCATACATAAATATACTAGTTTATACCCATACATTTATACAAATTATAAAATAAGAATTCCTAAAATATTTTTACGTAAATAAGATAAAGATAAATTTATTTTATATCTGAAACAACACAAAAATCAACATCAGGTTTCCAAAATGTTAGGTAGTAAGTACATTCTATCCAAATAAAAATATTTATTTCATCTATTCTCAGTTACACTGAAGGTTTAATCTTTATAGTCCTAGGGACAATACTATACCCATTTATGCAGTTTCCTCATACCTACTTAAATTAGTTAATTATAATCAAATGACTTGATGCATTCCCTGCAGTTGAAAGCTGATAAATCGTGACACCTTTGTTAGTAGAGAGCACAAAATAGCGTTTCAAATGCTTTGCTGAGTGAACCAAGTGAACTAAGCGGAGTTTCAACCCTATGGTTGAAACTTAAAAATCATTTAGTACCGCAGTCTTAACATAGATGCCTCTGTACGCTCTATTCACTTCACACAGACAATTAAAAGTCAAGTTTCAGGATGCTCTGCTACCTGCTCTATAATTTTACAAAACTCTCTCTAAAAACACATGTGCATAGCTATATTAGCCGCAGAATTAGGTAAAATTGTAGAGCATCCCGAGCGGAACTCCGAGGTATTAACTACTACAGATATCTAGTGACTAATAGCGACTAGACTGCCTAGTAGAGCTTCTGAAAATTCAGAGCAGGCAATATTTATGATGACGATAATAGTACCTAGGAAATTTTACGTACTTAAATAATTATTTTTGTAACAAAAATATGTAGAGTTAGCTATAGGTGAATGAAGGGGAAGCGATTCATTGGAAGATCAAGAAATCGTAGCTGCGTAATATTAGAGAGTAGACCGGCCTAGCCGGCAAGAATAGCATAGCATAGCATCTGTTTCGCGTTGCAAGGACTACAGACATTTTTTTATTTATATTTCACGTATTTTTATGTCACGTACAGTCAATGATAAGTGTCAAAGTCTATTTATCATTTTGTAAGCTCAGAATGGTTATTTTTTATTAGTATCCTAGAATATTAGTCTTTGCTTTTAATAGTTATTTAAAATCAATATCAATACTTGTCTATGTCCTTTTTTATTTAGTGCTTGCCTACTTATCTATTTATCGACTAAACCATTTTTTTTTCTTCTAACATTCGTAATCAATCACTCACTCTCAAACTATATAAGAATTGATATTTCAAATCAGTGGCAATAAGTCTCTAACATAAAAAAAAGTTCTTATTAGTTTAGTACGCTAGAGTTGCTATATTTAATTAAATATTTTACATATTAAACTTTCAATTTTTTTAGTTCAAATTGACTGTAACTAACCAACATTTTAGTGCCACCGTCGTTAACCGGAGAGTGCGATTGACTGGCACTATAACGACCTGGGAGCAACCATTCAATACGAATTCATTTGTCAATTCAATTTGCTCATGGCTAAGTCGCCATCTCAACATTCAACAAGTTGAAGATATACTTTGTACCCATCTGCTATTTAATTTGTTCCCAATCAACAAATATATTCAGTTCACGTGTTCTAGTAAAATAAGTAGAACTTATATATTTACTTATATATTTCTTAACTTATTTGCTTTATCATATTCTAATAATTTACAAAAATAATGCCAATCTAACCAAAAGTCCCAATAGCTAGGTCTCAGAGGGCAGACAAGGAATACTCCGCATAAAATATATTGACTAGAAAGTTGAAGCTAACACTGAATTGGAGCAAGAAAGAAGATTTTACAAAAATTGTGGTCCTTTCTGAGAGCGGTCCTTCCAACCGATATCTCTCAAAGAGTTTCTGTTCGAACGCCCGCACTGCATGCTCGGAGTGCCGGATCTCCCGAGCTGGTTGTTGCTACTTCTGAACGTGACTGTGGTGCAGGTTCGCATGCTAGACGTGTTGGATTTTTGACGCAAGCCTTGCATCTGTAGAGATAAATGCGAGTTTTAGTGTAGAAACCAACTGTGCAAATAATAAGAATGTTTACGTAATTTTTACTTTATTATTCCGTAGTAGGTGGGCCAGTATTATAAGGCTATAAAAGTCCAGTTAAAGTAATCGATATTCTAGACTAGGAAGAACTATAGTATATAATAGTCCAAGATTCGTAATTTCATAAACTTCAGGGAGCTTTTTAAGAAAAGAAACAGGTGGTGTTGTGTTCACTTACGTGAAAGTTATTAATTTAGTTAAGCAACAAATACATACATTTTGTTCAGGATATAAATAAGAAGATTTGATAATAACATGAGATAAGGTAGAAAGGTCAAAGTGTCACTTATCATTTATACAACGTCATGCATATTTATTTTTTAGGGTACTCCCGAAACAAATGGAAATAGTTCAGTAACAATAGCTTTTCAAAGCATTTTCCATGACTAAAGTGCATTGTAATGCATGTAACTCGATGATAACTTTCTATAGATTAGGGAGATGTTGATGATAATGACATATGTATGATTATGATTTCTTGCCAATCCATATCAATAAAAAGTGCTCATTCAACATAAAAATAGATTATTACGTACAAAACTTAATTTACTACATTGAGAAAAAAAAATACAACAACCTTTGTAGTTCCCAGTATCCTTCTTAAGTACTTTTTTCGAAACGTTATGTTTCTAATGCTTTATTTTCATAAATTAATTGGTACAATTACAAAACGTTTAGTAAAAACTACTAAAATAAACTACAGATGTAATTTGTTGTGTTTTTTTTTCTGAGTGTACTTTGCACTAAATATGAATTCTGATAAAGCTTCAGTGCAACGAGCAGCGACTTTACAATGATTATAATTCATTTACCGATGGTTCTGCGTAGACTTACATGGAAATGAGTACTAGAGTGTATGTTACCCGGGTCGTGGCAGATCAGCTTGCGGAGCGAGCGCCGGAAGTTGCGAGTCATCAGGCAGTACACTATGGGGTTTATCGCAGAGTTCGTGTGTCCTGGAAGGGGAAATGTCGCCCGTTCTAAGTAAAAGTTACACATTTTCAATACGAAGAGGCCGATGACACCGCACCATATGCGACGAACACAACCTACCTCCGTCCACAACAAAATATCGTTAGTAAAGAAGAAATATCGCCAGACCAGCACACCAAGGGTATAGTCTCGAACCAACGCTTGGACTTGGACTTGGTGATCTCAAGTGACATACAGACCGGCAAAATCAGGAAAAGACAATTTCCAAATTTTTTCCTAGTGAAAATTGAACTTTGGTGGTTGCACTTTGCAGTGAGCCGAGCAGCCTAAACTCGAACCACTACGCCATAAAATCAGAATAAAATCGCACCAGAAATATAATAATATCGTTGATTCGCTGTCGTTCCAGTGGTAACCCGATACAGTATTGATCAGTCACGGAACAGGCTGGCGGAGTAGGCATTCAATACAATACTTTCTTCCATGTGTCGCTACAGTTATAGTTATGGTATGGTACGATCGTGGTGTGATAGGATCGATCTAAGAGGCAGTTTTTGAAGCCTAAAACAATCAGAATATATCTTAAAAAAATATTCTGTCCTCTAATCTCGCCACAACTTCCGATTCGATTATTCGGTTCAATTATTTAGATGCTTACCTAACAGCAGTGTATAGGGCAATATAGCAGAGACCGACTCGACGTTCACAGCATTCACGTCTATTAATAACTGCAGAATGTTGTACGGTAGCCAGCAGAGCGCGAACAGGACAGCCAGCAGGAGCAGTATCCAAGCCACGCGCTTCCTCTCACGAACGATCCTGAGACGCTGGAAATATAAACAAACGGACACGTCAAAGATATACAGGGTGACTACAAAATCGTTGGCAATATCCCCCTTAAAGACAAGGAATTGCTCGTTCGTAAAAGTAATAAATAACTGTCAGGAGTTACAATTATTAGCCCTATAATAATCGTAAGTAATTGTCATTAATTAAGTAATACATTGTGACTCGTTTTGTCAGTTGCATCACTTGTCTCTAGAATATGATTTATTTATTCAAAACTTTAAATTGTCGTTATGACTTGTTCAGAAAATTATAAATCTGAATAATAATAAGAATAAATCTATACAAATAAATAAAATTGGAGTGTCTGTTTGTAATATCAAAATAACACCTTTTCACTAAATGCATATGAAAGTACATACGACACCTATAGCAAAAACGCGATTTAAAAATGTTTTGTCTGTCTGTCTGTCTGTCTGTGTGTTTGTTCCGGGTAATCTCCGAAACGGCTGGACCGAATTTGACGGGACTTTCGCTGGCAGATAGCTGATGTTATAGGGAGTAACTTAGGCTACTTTAATTTTAGAAAAACAATTAGGGTTCCGCGTAAAATAATAAAAACACATGAAATCCAAGAGTATCTCCGAAACGGGTGGACCGATTTTGACGGGACTTTCAGTGGTAGATAGCTGATGTTATAAGCGGTAACTTAGGCTACTTTTATTTTAGAAAAACAAAATTTTAAAAAATGGGCCCTGTAGCGCGGGCTCAGAACGCGGGAGCGGGCTTTTTTGTTAAGTTAAATTCCACGCGGACGAAGTCGCGGGCTCAGCTAGTTTATTATAAAACAGTAGTTACAGGTACACAATTTGAAATAGTAGGTACACGAGGTACATTGCAAGTAAGTAACTATATCAAAATAACATGGACGTATTACTGTGGAACCTAAACTAAGGAAATGCTTGTATCTTGGGAACCAGAGTAGTGGCATAATTATGTGACTCTGATAAAATTTAATTAATTTGAGATGATTACAATTATCAGGCAAATTTTCATAGGTTAGGTTAGGTTTGGTAAGCTACGTGTAACAGTATTAAAGAACAAAATAATAATCATAATAGGAACATAATAAGGTGAACGAATGCGTATGTAGAGAGTGTATGTATGTATGGTGTGTATATAGATGTATAAGTGTATGAGGTTACCCTCCTACACTCATACACTTACGTTCACTTACGGGTACTGTAGGGAAATAGTGTGTGTGAAAAGTGCGAATGTGAGACTAAGTGTATGAAATAATATTTTCGATTACTTAAGAATAATTGATGACTTGTCTATAGAAACGGCTGTAAGGTTCTATACGTATCCTAGATTCAATACAAATTTCCGATTCGCAATGATCCAGAATAAATCACAAACTTCATTAACTAAGGCCAATCTCAACGAACTAAGAAGGTACGCTTCCTATAATGTAATTTCGTTCTAGGGTGACATTTCCAAGGTGGATTTATTAAACCGGATTGATTCACGGAGTCATATAATATCATTTATTTTTTTTGTGAAAATTAAATTTTGCGGACAATTCACCCATAATACTGAAATAAAAGATTTTCATGGCCGGCAAAATCATAATCTAGATTCCTTACCTGTTACGTATTGCTTCGGTGGGTCAACCCTTTACGACATAAAGGTTACATTTTTATTGGCTGTCACTTCTAAATTTTTAGAACTATTTTGTTTTGAAGGATTTTATTACAGATGCGTTTGAAAGGTGGCGTAGGTCCATAAATAATGCTACTACAAAAACCTGGCCTTATTGACGTTGCTCTGTTTGATATTTAAACAATATTTCATCGAGTGCAAAACATTTTAGTTTTTCGTTCTACTTCGAAATCACTGACACACATGAATTTTGTACAAATAGCTCTAACTTGTTTTGAAATTACACTAGAATGTACATATCGGGTTCGATTCCCACCGGGGAAAATTTCGGAAATGGCCTTTTCGTCATTTGCCCTGGTCTGGGTGTCACTGGATTCGCCCCCAGTCCATTGTACGGTACCCATAGTACAAGCTTTGCTTAGTTTGGGACCGTACAGTTGGTGTGTCTGCCTGGCGATATTTATTTATTTTATTTATTTATATCCACTCTTACATTTGATAGAGTGGAAGTTACCTACCATCAAAGTTACTCTCTTAGAAAATTTTAGTTTGAACGCCAACGTGCGTGCCTTCGTTATTGCTAGCATCTATAAGCATATATAAGGTAACTGCTTAACAACAGGCGGGTCGTTTGCTTGTTAGCTCACTTTGTTATATAAAAATATTATTTATAAAAAAATCTAAGTTAATTAACTAAACATAATTTCTTGTTAAAATATATCATCAACCTTACTGTACTTTGTCGCACCGAATACTCAGTTATCATTTACACAATTAACAAAGAACAAACAAGTATGTAACCAAATCTCTGTTCGCGAATTAACATACCTACAAAGTTGTAACGGTATTTGTGATTACTTAGACAATATGGGGAAGGAATATTTTCTTAGTAAACACGAAGTAATATTAAGCAAACAAATGTAATTAATTGATGTTAACACAAATTTCAAGGAAGCGGGAACAGTCGAAGAGGCAATTCTAAGGGAACTCGTTTATAAGCTAAGAAATTTAGTCTGAGTAAACACATTTTCTATCTGAAACCCCAGATGACATATCTTGTGATTCATTGAAATGAGTTTGATGAGGTTCTTGAAAACTGTCATTGTCATTTATTAAGGATTTAAAAATCAAGTACAAACACCAAGATTTACTTACCTATAAGTTTGAAAAGAATCTGAATATACTTATGAATCGTCAGAAATTCCACAAAATCCATATATAATACTTTAAGACTTTACTACTCATACGTTAAGCCTCCTATGTAAAATAATGGACAAGAAATTCCATGGTTCTCTTCTATAAAAGTTATATTTATGTGTCGTTACATTGTTCAGTACTAAAATACATTTCAGAAGCGAATTATAAAATTTCCCGGGAGCCCACGCTGAGTGGCAAACACTCGCCACTGTAAAGAACAATCGTGACATTTGTATACAATTTCTTTTCGTTTCGAGGTGTTTGCCTTTCTTCGGACATAAGTGTGTATGCTATAGGTAAGGACGCACTGAAGCTGGTTTTATATAATAATATTGCTCCAGAATTATTGAAATTAAGCACTTGTTTGGATTGATAAGAACTAGAACTTTTCGTTTCCTGATCATTTTGGCGCAAATAATTTTTAATCCTACTAATATTATAAATGCGAAAGTTTGTGAGTGTGGATGTATGTATGTATGTATGTATGTATGTATGTATGTACTTATGTATGTTTGTTACTCCTTCACGCAAAAACTACTGAACGGATTTGGATGAAATTTGGAACACAGATAGATTATAACCGGGATTAACATATAGGATACTTTTTAACTCAATAATCCAATACTACGCGGATGAAGTTGCGGGGCACAGCTAGTACCTAATAAATCCTTTGTTTTGCTTAAATGTATACACGAGTTCTTTAATGTGTTTTGTATACGAGTATCATATTACCACGCAGTTACCGTAGCTTATTAAATGCGACTTTACGTCGACCTTCTGTAAGCGGATAGTGCTACCCCGTTTGAGCTAGCCCGTATATTAGCTGTAGTCAAGTGGCTATAGGTTGGCTCTACCACCATTAATAGTTATGACAAACGGAAAACGTAGTGAGGGCGGCCCCCCTTAGGGTGAACCTGGCAGAATGCTGGGGGATGTGAGTGGCGGAAGACCCTAATGTGTGGAAGTGATTCTGGGAGGCCTATGTCCATGTGAACGTCTTACAGCAAGAGGCAGTCTTCATGGTAGAGCCATAGTGATAATAATAGTACCTGTTGACTGTTGGCACTTCCCTCCGTCTGGTCGAAAGGTGGCAGCACTGAGCATAATCTTCGTCCCATCAACGAATATGACACGACGACGATGCAACCTGCAATGTAACATTATAATTGATTAGTTCATGTCACTGCGCTCTAAACTTATACAGAGGTTCATGTATTTATGTTCCATAGAAACTATATAAGAATTAAGTTGTAAAGGCATAAACTATTGTAAATGCAAGCTTCCTAGCTTCATTTTTAACTAGGATTCTGAATGACAGCATCCTTCTGCGATATCTTGGTCAAGATAATGCGACTACACTTCTCTGAATTTAGAGATTTAGTCAAGGAAACCTTGAGTTAAAGATGGTACACTTCTATTGTTTTATCTAGCTGTCCCTATTTACATGTAAAACCGCTCGTAAAAGAGTAATACCCAATCTCAATAACTATTATCGTGTGCCTTGGAAAACTGGGAAAGTAATAAATAAATGTATTTACTAATTCTAATTTATCCAGCTTATTCCACAAGCAAAATACGATAATCCCCGAATTGTATGAACCCACGTCACAGGAACAAAGGCACATAGAAAATTGAAAAACAAAAGTTCTTTGTGGAAAACGTCTGTTAGTGCTGCGAATTTCTTTTGAACAAAGAAATCTACATCCAGATTAATATGGAGGTCACTGAAATCTCAGTGCTTGTTAGGACCATAGTATAAAGTCCTGTTACCTAATTAGTTTTGGGGTTGTACGACCTTTAATCCAAATTAATTAGAATGCGTAATCTCCCTATAATTAATTTATATTATAGACTCTAATTGAAACTGAATTAATTTAAACTTAATCATGTTCAGATTTTAGATTAATATCAAATAGTAGGTAACAACAAAAGCCATTTGAAGCGAGAAATGTTTTTTTAAATCCTGTAAGTATGGAAAATGATACCATTGAATCGTATCGCAGCACTAAAACGACAGCAGCAGTACATAGAAATACATACCAATTAAAGCAAAGTTAATGATTTTTAGAAGATCTTCACAGCAGAGAATCAAATATCAATGTTACCACACTTCATTCCGGTAAATATTATGCAAATGATCCACCCCATCCACTGAAACTTTGTGTGGCACCAAAATTTGTTGAACTAAAAACCGGTAGGTACGTTGAACAAGACATAAGATACTCTATGTATCCTATTCACTCTAACGCAAACTTTTCCGCAGCTAACAAAATAGTGTCTCTAGACACTGTGAACAAACTTGTAATTTTATGTTAATGAACCTGTTAAAAGTAATCGACATCAATATAAAGACATTTATTTTAAGAAGAATGATGTCAAGTGATATGTTTCTAATTTCGTTTCCATAATAATTTTGTAGAAAAACAAGGATAAAACTGATTTAATGTGAAAAGGAAAATGACAAAGACTCCAAAGCTACAAAAGAAGCAAATGAGATGAAAACCCAAGCGACATTACATTACAAAAATCGTGTATGTAATATTATTTACATTTCTAAAGAAACAAGAAACCACAATAAATTTATATCTACAGGAAAACATGACTTGCGTTCATTGACAGCTCACTATGAAGTACGCGTGATTTTGTGACAAATTTCAATATTAGCAAAAAAATCTGCGTGACTATTTTTTTTTTATTTTGTAACTCTGATTTTATAACAAATGTTTTTGCCATAATGCATGATGTGCTTCTTACGGCGGATTTAATTACCAACAAATCTTTAAAAACTTTAGAATACCCGATTTCAGAAGAAAGATTAAGTAGAATAACACTTCCAATTACAAACACAATCAAACTTACATAAATACTTGTATTGCAATATTCGGATATCGCTAAAGTTGCCAACATTCTAAAATACGGAACAACTTCTGGCTTCTACAAAGCGAGGCTGTGGGCGTTCTTCGCTAATTAGTTTGAAATTAATTGACTCAAACAATGTCGGGAATAAAATCTTACGTGTTGGAACCGAGCTCTTAAGTACTTGTGAACTAGGAAGTACCATTGAGATCGGAAGACTTCACAATTTCCTGTAAGTAACAAGTTTTCGCTGCTTATTTTGTGGTTATATGTAATTTTGTAGATTATTCTCACGCATTTCGTATACATAAACGGTATCAAACTTTGGCGAACACTCCTCGTTGTCAGCTTGCCAGTTTATGACACTGACCAGGCAGCTGTACAAACGTGCACAATCAGTCTCGCGAATAGCATAAATGAGAAGACTGTCAACGAGGAAAATAATAACAGGGCTCGAGCGAGGCAGCGTGAATATTTGCCTCGGGTGAGTTACGTTGAGCAAATCAAAGCAAAGTCGTGGACGCGCCTTTACTTTGTTAATCTTTCATTGCTGAAGTAATGGCCCTACTGACATCGTCTAGTTAGGGTAACATTCATAAACATGTCCCATCAACATGTCCACGCTACGCCGCCGTCTGTATTGTCCTGGCTCCCTTGTAAAGCCTCGCCCACACACACGTTATTGTAATATTTTTACGACCCATCAAACATGTTGTCACTCATAATTTTCCCAATATACTTGTTTCTTTTTGTCATGTTAGATATTAGGAACGATTTTGTATCGCTTGGAGAGTAATGAACAGCGAGCGTAGGTGATGTTTCTGCGTGAATAATAAATATAACAAACTAGACAACATTCTAGTTCCATAACCTAGACTTATTTGGTGACACTAAAATATTTACAGCTATTCGGGTAAAATAAAACTTTAATTTGAGCCTTAATATAGAATTCCTAATACGCTATATTATGTTATACAAGATGAAACAGGTAAATTTAAACGTATCGACTAAGGGATAAATTTTAAGAACTAGAGGTGGTGTGGACTTATGAAACCTTTGGACGGCTATATATTCCTACAACACCAATTTTTTCTTCAACTTTCCCGCAAAGCCGGTAGTATTAGATTTACAACAAAAATAAATATATATCGTTTCTGTTTCACTGTGTATAGCCTTCATTACTGTTTGCATTATAAAATGTAAAATTAATAGACGAAACAAACCACAGAGTAAGTTGAATAAGTTGATGGAAATTTCATTCGTAAGTATAAGAAAATCGTAGCTTTCAAGTTATATCTGAGTGGTATTAATAACTCCAGCTACCAGTAAGGTGATCGCCAACACATCATTTATCATGAAATTGGTGTGAATAATTGTAACCTAACGATGACTGGCAGAATAAAACCCCTAAAAAGTTTCACATTTCTTAATATATTTGATAAGGTTGTTTGAAACTTAAATTACAGATTACAAAAGGGTATTATCACACAAGTAACATTTATCTCTTTTGGTTGCATGATGATAGCGCTTGTAACCGCGGCCACGGCGTCTTTCTACAAACCATTATCGCATTAAATTATAATTCATTCATCAGTTCTCGGAAATTTAAGTTATTTCCTTCCGAACAATGCTTCCTTTCGACCTCTTGATTTATTTAATACAAAGCTCAATTTTGTGGAATCTTTGTTAACTTAAATATAAAAAGTAGTAGAAAAGAGTCTTAGATAAGATTTTTTAAATGTTTAGTGATAAGATTGATGATTGAAGATGTTGAAAACTGTTCTCGAAATCATATGTATCATATGACTCTATCATTTGTTTAAGATATTTTGTAAACCCAACTGCTATATACGAAACTGTACGTCACGTTTTAAAGTAACTATTACATTCTTATCCTTAGGCCTTGCGTCATTACGCGACTATAATATTCTGTTGAATGAGTGAAAGGGGATGATTGTTTTTTCTTTAACCCCTAGGTTAAAGAAAAAACATAGAATAATTTAAGTGGTTGAAATGTAATCTATATATATATAACTCAAAGGTGACTGACTGACTGACTGACTGACTGACATAGTGATCTATCAACGCACAGCCCAAACCATTGGACGGAACGGGCTGAAATTTGGCATGCAGGTAGATGTTATGACGTAGGCATCCGCTAAGAAAGGATTTTGATTAATTCTACCCCCAAGGAGATAAAATAGGGGATGAAAGTTTGTATGAAACTTTGTCAATTAAATTCCACGCGGACGAAGTCGCGGGCACAGCTAGTTTTATATAATACTAGCTGTACCCTGCGCGCGTTGCTACGTTGTCAAAGATTGATCGTACCAACTCAGAAACCTTTGTGGGCTCATGCACAACACTTTGCTGAAGATCATGACATGATCAAATGCATAGTTTACGATTCTATAAAGGACATACAGAAAAACATTCATTTTTATATGTATAGATGATTTATATACATAGATTAACAGGGCGCCAAAATTTGGCGTGTTGAATCTAGAATATTAATCAATTGTTAGTTACAAACATAATTTGAGGACACAGTTTTTGGTATATTAATTCTATACATTGTTATTACAAAATTCTAGACTAACATTACATCAAAACACAGCAATAAACTTATCCAAGTTCGATACTTATCCAAGACGACTTATTCAAGATAATATTATTTGAAAGACGAGATGAGAAGTTGTCCGTTCGTACTAACTTCGTACTTACACAAGTTAACCCGCAGTGAACCTAATTTTCATATTATTTGAACTACATTAGTCTACAGTATACACTACAGTAATTTATAATATTTAAGTAGCTACCTCTGTTTTTTTTAATCTAAATAGTCAATTGATTATTCTCTAGCATGTAAATTAGCCTTACAATACCTCGACACCCAACAGGGATGACGATAAATAAGATTAGTCCAATCCGACTCTCCTTTGAACTTGACTTTACGAAAACACCCGTTGACCGTCGTCGGCCCGTGAAATAGGGATTCAAACGGTGCCGGTCGGTATTGCTCGGGGGTCACTTTGTGTGGGATACAACTCGCTCCAAGTGTGTTTTTTACGGCGCTGCCATTTTCAGATTTCCAGGGTTATTGGTATATTTTTTTGGTTGGAAAAACGAAAAGGAAATTTAGTTAGTTATGCGACTTGGGTCTTTGCAATATTTCAGATTATTTCCATGTTGTCACAAAGCTATTTTTATTTAATTTATTAAGTAATATATAATTTTATTGCATGGTAAAATATTGTGTTATGTTATTCAAAGTTAATATTCAAAGATAACCCAATAAAAATAATGAGAATGCCCAAACCTCTAGGAAAATTACGTAGGTACAGCGGTACAATTTTAATTCTTAACTTCCATTAGGTCTTTATATTTAACTTTTAGTTTTTTGCGACCTCCTTTCAGTTTGGAATATACGAGACTATTAATTCAGCACTCTTAAGTAATATTTTACTTTATACGTACTAACATAATCAGCGTTATTTAGAACAGTGCTAATAGATCGTACTCAACACTCAGAGCGAATCATTCTACTTAGTTTAAAACAACATCTCAAGAACGTTTTCATGTATGCTTTCAAAGTTCACATCGACCTATGAATACCTGACTTATAAGTGTTTTTCTAAAGAATTTACCTCGCCAATAATCAATACCATCCTCACAATGCACGTGAACAACTTTATTCCATATAGTAAAAAATGTAGGTACCTCAACCCATTTACTATTTCGATCTGCGAGCGAACAGAGCGTTGTGATGTAAACGCATTCAAATATTAAAATCCTAAAACCGGGTACTGGCCTTGCAAACAATTATGGAGCTCAAAACGTTGAAATAGGTAGTTCTTTTGTTTCTACTTTAGCTGTCGGTCTTCTCGGTCTTATTCACATCAAGCACAGCATCAAAAGAATAACTATAAATGAATTCACAGTACCTACACCCAAATAAATAAATAGAACTATAAACATTATACTATGTATACTCAATAATAATAGTTTGGAAGTATGTTGGCGACTCGCTTGGCGCAGTGGTTCGAGCGTAGGCCGCTCGGCTATCTACACCGGGTGGTTGCGGGTTTGATTCCCGTCAGGGTAAATTTCGGAAATGGCCTTTTCGTAATGTGCTCTGGTCTGGGTGTCACTGGGATCGCCCCCAGTCCATTGTACAGTACCCATAGTACAAGCGTTGCTTAATTTGGGGCCATACAGTTGGTGTTCGTCTGGCGATATTTATTTATGAATACAGACAAATCTTCTTCTTCCCTAAAAATATGGGGCCCACCCAGTTAAATAGATATTTCGCCAGTGTCAAGTAACAAAAAGCATTAACAAATTCATATTATAACAATACAAAACGAAACAGTGACCGTGCACTTTCAAAAACCAAAATGTAGGCGTATGCAAATAAGTCAAAATGATTGAATAACGCCAGACATCCAACTTAAAAGTACAAGGATAACAAAATGCCAAGAACGTAGACAATATTCCAAAATCCCACATTATTTTACCGTACAGTACCAGGATAGCATAAATCGACAGAGCTATTTATTCAAATATTAAACTCACTTACCCGGCACAGCGTAAACAAGCACGAAACTGAATGCGCCAAACAACTCCTTTTTTATGGAGTCCGGCCATTTCTCTGTGCAGAATTCGATACTGCGCTCCACCCACACCTGGGAAAGGGGGAAATAGTTAGTTAAGAATATACTACACTACGTTATTATAGCATAGGAACATATTGTAACGTACTGTCGAGAAGACAAGAGACTACTGAAAGGGGGAAATAGTTAAGAATATACTACACTACGTTATTGTAGCATAGGAACATAATGTAACGTACTGTCGAGAAGACAAGAGACTACTGTCTGCCTAACGAAATCGTAACGTAATCGAGGCGGCACACGATTAGCGTTTCGCTACGGTAAATATTTCATGCCCTGACATCTGAACGGTAATTGTCGCATGTCTCGCAACGAACCCGTACCATTCAAACGCAAAATTCGGTAAGTGGACAAGAGGTAATGTCCTAAATAGTAGTAATGGTATCGTGGACAATGTGTGGAAAATGTTCTTCAATAGATATTAAATGTCATATTGTAGGGACGGAAGCGAAAGCTCAAAATACTTTAAACAGTAGGCACTCCCGAAACAATGTACCAATAACGTATCAGTGTTGAATCATTCCAATAGTCCGAAAGCGTTTCCGCTGTGAAACAGACCCATCTGCGGTTTTAGACACACATTACGCACGTGTGACCTTCAATTGGATACTGTAAAGTTGGGAAGCATGTAAAATTGTGGAATTGAGGGCTTGGACAATTTAAAGGTCATTTTTGGTTAACATTACTCAGATATCCGCCAGGGCTCGACACAGAACCGTACAAACAAAAAAAATTTTGAGCGTGCAGGCCGTAATTTTGGCTGATCTTTTTTATTACGTCATGAAGTCAGAACAGTGTAAAACTAAACGGTAATTTAACATCCTTATATAATAACAGTTTTGTTGTTAACAGACATAATTGTAGAAAATATTATTGAAACTTATTATCGAAAAACAAATAACCAACAAATCACTAAAGTCAATATTTCGTTTCCTAAAAAAGACGTTTTGTAGCCCTACAATGAGTTTTACGCATAGTTTACACTTGAGCATATGCATAAGACATTTGTATAGCAAGTTGTACAGCGCCCCTGTCGGCCGCTCGAGGAACCAACATTTACCGTACTTAATAATGTTAAGCCCAGCCGTTGCGACTCCTTGCGAACGTGCAAGCTCGAGCTACAGTATGCATTGCGAAACTCCTTGGAGAAAAACCGCAGGTCGTTCGCTGTACATTATAACGTGTGTGCAAGACGAAAGGGAACCACAACCTGAATACTAATGGGAACATGGTTTGTACGCGATACATGCGTAGGTAAATGAATTTGCAAGCGAATATTTTATAATGTGAGAACCTCTCGTTACGCCACGTGGAATTTCAAAGACGACTCTCACATGCTATTCTGAATCACGCTAGTTTAATACAGTAACAGCTTTTGATAACTTAGATAGATGCACTTTCATGTGGCGGGTTACCCTCTTCCCTCTATTATGGTTGAGGAGAGTGATGGCGCTCCTGAGTCATGCTCATATGTGGGTGCTGCTTGCGGGGACTGGTCCCATGTAACATGTTACTGATCTAACCTTGAACAGTAATGAATCTCATAAATGCTTTTAATGTTTATGTTATTCGTCTACATTGATGGAGTATTGGTTATACATATAGAATAACTTAATTTGTATCCAAGAACGGCTACTTCTCATTATCTTAGAACACGTATTGTCAAGCTAGTTTCTGACCGATATCTCGCAGAGACGTATGATTTTCAATTCAGATTACGGCGCAATAATCCCGCAGAAGGACTTTTGATTTATCCCTTTATGTCATGTTATTCGCAATTTTATTGACTTTTAGTCATTGAAATATGGTTTTTAATTGAATATTCACTAAATATCTTACTTCTTAAATGTAAAGAACTTAGAATGTTTAATAATTTCGTTTAGAAACATTGAAGTTTCCTTAGAAGTTCATTTAAACATTTTCAATTATAAAACATTTATTACTTGTCACTGAAAATCGTTAAATAATGATAGTACAAACAAATAATTATTAATTGCTTAAATATTTACCAACCTAGAAACCCTAAAATTGTCTTTAATCGGCTCTTTGCAATTAAAGGAGAAGTCCAAAGCGTTTTTACCTTCATGAGTAAAAATGGTTAGATTATGATCATTGATGTCCACAGTAGCTTAGCAATGATATCGTGAATACATTATTCCCTTCAATCTCTTATCCTGGATGTGAAGTCCTTGAGCTATATATAACAGGCGTGCTCATTAGGGACCTAGCGCCCGGAAACTCCTTCAACTTCCTGAATACTGAAAAATGAACCTTGATATCTAATAATGTAATTTTTGGAGGCAGAGTTAGAAATTATTATTATTAAGGCACATTATTTTTCGTGTCTTAAAAGACAGGCAAGGTCTGTTCTGGTATACAAAATTGACGTTAGCGTTTAAACGTGAAAGTTTTAATCACTTTCAAAGGAGCCAACCGTGAAGAAATGTTATATAGGTATTTGTTATATTTGACATGTAGGCCTAAATTTTAACTATTTTAGTACCAGTATGAATGTTTTTGTTAGAATGTACGTGGAATAACTTTCAGATACAAATTGTATTTTTCATACTTATAGTAATTAAATTAAATTCATAGCTACTTCGTCATGATCAATTTAAAATGGTATTACAAGTCGGGATACAAAGTTAGCTTGATTTAATTAAGTATATTACTATCCTTGTCATGGTTGCAATGTTTGAGCAAGACGGAAATACTTTTAGTTGGTGTCAAATTTTGTTTAATAATATTTTTTTCCCATATAATTAATACCAATGTCACATATTACCTAATCCAATGTGCCTCTGAAATGATACTATACATCACAACAACCGCTGCAGTAATTATTGAAAACATTATTATTATTATTATTTTGGATTTTAATAAAAAATGCGAGTCATAAATGGAATATCTCTGTACTGACACATTACTTACCCATTCTAATAAAATTAACGGGTGGGTATACTACGGCGTAGTGTGTCTTACTACGCCGTAGGGGTACGCCTACGCCGTAGACATTACAACGCTACGCCAATAACAAGGTCTCATCTTAATAAAGATATTAAGGATAATTTCGTTACTTACATTATTATTAAAACCAAATTCTTCGCATATGAAAATCCTACAAAGAAATTACAAATAGAATTGTGTGAAAATCAAGCGCGAACAAACGGGCATTATAATACATATTTCTTTAGAAAATCGTGTGAGTAAGTTAAACGCTTGACTTAACGACTTACAGGGCTTTGGTAAAGGTATTGTCTGCAGGCGAAAATTAGGTTGAACTAAGGTTTTTTTGTTTTTTCTTTTTGGCACACACTGGAAGTGAATTGCACACACTGTAATGTTAAAAGATTAAACTTCAGATGGTTAGTTGATAAGAATAATAATTCTATAATATTTCAGCACGTAAAATACCAAGCAAAACGTAGTAACAAAGGCGTGAACACAAGCAATTCCTCAAAAACGTCCGTAACAAACAAACTCTGAAGATATTTATCCAAAACTTATTCAGTTCTGAATACAAGTATTTAATAAGGGCGTTCAGTTCAAGTTGTTTGGGGAATTTCCCCAGTGTTCGTGGGATAATAGCATAAAACTAGTTCCGTCCGCGCTGCCGGTGACAGGCGTCGAATGTTGAAAGCACAGATTTAGTTTTTGTCCAATCGGATCTGCAGTTTCACTATTTATTTTGAATAATATTATTTTAAAATGATCATTATAGTAGTTTTCGTTACCAACACCTGTATCTATTAACAAATTAAGTCATAATGACAGTTATAATTCCTAAATAAATAGTATTCTATAGAAAAGTGACAATGGCGATTATTAATTGGTTTTTGATACTTCTTACTTTAACGTTAAAGTTTGCTTTTTAACATTATCTTAACTGTAGAATATAATTAGTGACTGGAGCAATAACATCTAGTTAAGAAAAAGTAATCACTCGCCATTAGACACGTACAATAGTAAGTCTGGGTGCTACGGATTTAAAATTATTACTTTACTAGAAATCCCGTTAGCTAATTCAGCTAAGCAGAGATGTTTGAGCTGCAAGTTGGTTTATTTCAATAGTTTGTTTAATGGGCACGGTACCCGCCACTAGCCTACTAACACTTAAATTAAAAATAAATAATTTTGCATAATTTGGTTACAGTAACTCATATGTGAAAATCTTTCTAGATAGACTTATTTCTTTTGCAAGAAAAAGTAGTGGTAGGTAGTTATCTGAAAGGACGTAAACATTTTATTTCTTGATGCACATCCAATGTCGCAATATACTTGCTTTTAAAACTTCATAGGCATCTCCCGTCCGGTTGATTGAAGCTTTCAGATTTTATTTCAGATTTTCACAATAAAGGCTCAATAAAAGCGTCAGTCAAAATCCCAGATTACATTACGTTTGCGCATTCAGTGTGCATTCGAACGACTTTCAATGTTTTCACAAAAAGTTAAAGCATTTATTTTGTGATGAATTTTTCTAGTAGTAGAAGATTGTGAATTCTGGAGGTAAAAGCGAAGGTATGTTTTATAAAATAAACATGAAGATATTTATATGAAAGAAACGTACCCCTAGAAGCAAAGTTTAAAAAAATATTTCTTTTAAGGATTTAGCTAGTGGTAGAAAATTCAAATCGATGTATTTGCGAAATTATAAAGATAATGAAGTTTTCGAAAAGAAAATAAATATAACCTATTTTGGTTTATTTCGAATAGTAGATGAATGAGTGAAGTAGACAAAGAAATTGTAATAATAATATTATCTCAATTTCTGTGGTAGTAGTATTTTCTACATATGTTTTCATGGGGTTCTAACGTACTTCATCCATTTTATCGCATTTAAGTATAAAAAGGTCGTGTTAAAAACTGCAATGCATTAAAAAAATCCAGAATAATAAAATTATGACAATATTGATTACTATTAAACAAATAATATCAGATCAGGGAAGCAATTAACCTCTTTTTCAAACAACTCGACATCAATACCACGAGCAACGAGAGACGATACGAAATTGTGATCCTGTTCGAGTTCTCACCAACGCGACGGCGGCCATTTAATAACCTCGAAGCTAATTATGTACCGGAAACTGTAATGTTAAATAAAAACATACGAAACCGTAACGATAAAAATAACTGATTCAATAAAATATCTAATCATTTTCGTACACCTACT
This sequence comes from Notodonta dromedarius, assembly GCA_905147325.1. Classification (NCBI taxonomy): domain Eukaryota; kingdom Metazoa; phylum Arthropoda; class Insecta; order Lepidoptera; family Notodontidae; genus Notodonta; species Notodonta dromedarius. The sequence continues at coordinate 12,935,354 of LR990164.1, read as the reverse complement.
GAAGAAGACCAGCCTGTTTAATACTAAAACCAGTTTCTTACCATTTAACCCCGACTTACCATGAAACCTTCTTAGACCCGAGTACCGAGGATCCAACTTTTAGAAGAAAAACAATACATATTTTATTATTTTCGCCGCAGTAATACAATAAAGACATCAACAGTAATGAGGCGCACAATTACATCTGTCATAGATTTATTACCTTCGTGCCCTCGAGAAACCTGTCACAAACATAAGACGGTGTCTTATGAAATTACACATCTCCGAGGAAAGGTTCAGATATTATTAGCATTGTTTTCCAGTATAAGTATTGATTGGTATTAACGGATGATAAGAAATATGATAGTGAAGCCTCGTATCGAATGTTTGAGAGCAATTGAATGTTGAGTTAGTTGAGTAAGTATAATTCCAGTGTTAAGTAGAGTATTAAGTACTTAGTGTTCGACCCATCTAGTGTTAAGCAGTTACTGTAGCCTAGCATAGTATAGATGCTTGTAATACCAAAGACATAACTCGTACGTTGTCTAACTGAGGGGAGAAGGACAGTGGGCGAGAAAGGGAGTGGTTCATCTTCTAGCCTTCTTTCTCGTCGTACTTAAAATCTCATAGCAAACAGTCACTTTGTTCACAACCTTAAAATCTTAGTATACCGATACATGAGCCAATGAACCTCTAACCACAATTCATTTAGTTAAACTAGAATAAACACCTCAATGAAAGCCAAATTGGTTACTAAGCAATTTAACGTTATTAACCAAAGTTTATTAGCAGACCAAAGATCTAAATAGGATTAAGATATTACGTTGCCTAACTTGGCCGGACTCCAATGGACTGGGCGATCCGATCTTTTTGGGTTTTTACCTATATTATAACTGTTGTGTGTGATTACAAGATGCTGAACATCGTAACGTCATCATGACCAATATTCTCAAGGCACTACCATCATTTTTAACTCACAGAAAATTACATAGTCCATTTACAAGTCGGGGACATCGAAATAACACTTTAATAAAGTATTGAAGCTATCGAATTAGGACGACAGCGCCATCTTTAGGTGTTGAACAGAATCCACTTGCATTGCAGCTCACGAATTTAGGTCTAATTAGACTGATTACGATCAGTGGTGCTTTACAAATGGTTTTCATATATAGTTATTTTGTCTTCCGCTTTGCAACGGTGTGAAGTAGATAATTTACTTTCAACTTTTCCTATTCTTTCTTTAGATTAAATTCTTTCGGGTTCCAAGTAAATTTAACCTTTCCCTAGGACTCAACAGGAGTCAAACTTAGGGGTCATAATTGTTCACCATTGCCGATCCTGGCCTAGGATGATTTAGCCAATGCTAGATCCTGGCTTACAGGAGTAACAGGAGCAACAGTGGCGGGTGTGTATGGCGAGACACGTCCCAAAATAAAGGCTTTACTTTGACTGAAAAGCGGTTCAAAATGTAAATATTTAACATTATGCGTAAAACGAAAGCCGTGTTATACGCTTATTCGGGGCCAGGGAATGCGCACCCATACAAAAATACAAGGAACTTTGAATACGTCATTACTTTATATCGAGCTCGATGTACCTCCAGCAAATTTTGTTGTTCGCTTCATTTAATTTCAGCACCATTTTTATATCTACAGTAAATAAAGAATACACTTTTTTCATATAAGGTGAAACAAAAAGGATGTACATTTTTGAAGCGAAGCTTCTTTACGGACGTTCGGGGCGCTCGCTACCCGGGGACTCTATCCGTGCAAATTGTGACGTAGCGTTACACGTTACACGATGACGTCAGAGCTGCGGCGCCCTAAGCTTTATTCTAAATATGGCTTGAAGGTTAGATAGAACATTGGTAATAATTGCACCGTGACGTCAGTAGCGTTACACCGTGACGTCAGTAGCGTTACACGATGACGCCAGTAGCGTTACACCGTGGCATCAGTACCGTTACACGATACATATAGGTATACAGAGTAGCAGCTGCGTCGCCCTACGCTCTATACTATAAAGCTTATTTCGGGCGTCCCTAGACGGCACTGTTTTTTTTGTTGTAAATTCACTAAAACGAAAAATTCGCTATATCACTTCACATTAGCTATAATAATAAAACCAGTGTACTTAATACTTTGTAGCTGTAGCATATTGTGTTATTCAATGTTCCGTATTTCTTTTATCTTGAAATGTATGTGAATGTAATATAAAATGTTAGAAGCGCAATTTGCAACAGAGACTATTAGAGCACACAAGGGACCTTGCACTTTTGTGTGCTTTATTGGTTCTCCGGGCTCTAAGGATGAGTACTTCTAAGAAAATGAGAGGGGAATATAAGGAAGAAAGTTTATTATTAAGGCTAAAGCGCCCATCTAGCCCGCGAAGTTGAAATTTTTTGAGTTCTTTTAGATTTTTTTCAAAATCTGACAATAATAAAAGACAAATTTTGTTATTCGCGAAAAAGACCGTGTGCAGTGCATTTATTAATATATCCAACTTACTCTAAAACATTTCAAGAACGACAGCTATCCAGATAATCTGGCAATTTTTGTATATTTAGTGATTTACTAGTATCATATCCACCGTGATATTATTTAGAGTAAAATAAATGTATTAATAAATGCACTGCACACGGTCTTATTCGCGAATTACAAAATTTGTCTTTTATTATTGTCAGATATTGAAAAAATTCTAAAAGAACTCAAAAAATTTGAACTTCGCGGGCTAGACAGGCGCCTTCACCTTAATGGTAGAACTGTACCTCTACCATGGGTTTTACGCTCACTAAGCGTGTCACTCTGCTGTTTTACTTCTCCCTAATGGTTACGATCTTCCCTGAGTGTTTGTTGTCGTCATGTGGAGCTGTCGGGGGCAGATATTGCTCGCTATTTGTCTCTGTTACCAACAGAACTGGCTCTGGAGCATTAGTTTTGCACACACTAGTTTTGATCTGTTCAGTCCATCACAAAGGTGACCTTCGGAGTGGCATGATACCCTGTATGTTGTTTTGCACAACAAGACGCTCTACGGACTCATGTTCCCGCCTTGAAATGCGTCCGAAGAACTAATCTCTTCCTTTTGATAAATCGGTGAATAGTTAGTTAGCAGTAGACTCTTATGGTTAAGGATAAAGAATAACTGCATAATAAAATTAAATCTTGCTAAAATATTCGAAGATTGCTGTCCCTCGAATCTTACTCCTGTAGGCTATTAAATACATTTCCTAGAAATTGTTTCTACAACGATAAAATATGAATGTTGGATGAACCACTGGCTTTGCTAAGAAGGGATTTCGATCGTAAACTTTCAGGGTCCGGTTAATTAAGTTCAGCTTTGTGAACATACTACCCCGAAGGGATATCCAGTATTCAGGACTTTATATATAACTAGCTGAGCCCGCGACTTCGTCCGCGTGGACTTTTGATCCTTTCTTAGGGGATGTCTACGTCATAGTAGCTTTATGCATGCAAAGTCTCAGCCCGATCGGTTTAGAATTGACAAAGTTTCATACAAACTGTCATCCCCTATTTTATCCCCTTGGGGTGGAATTATTCATCCTCTCTTAGGGGATGTCTACGTCATAGTAGCTTTATGCATGCCAAATTTCAGCCCGATCCGTCCAGTGGTTTGGGCTGTGCGTTAATAGATCACTATGTCAGTCACCTTTGAGTTATATATAGATAAACAGGCATGGGACTTAATGTGGAAGGACTTCCGGTTTAGATTTGTACATTATTACTTTTTAGAGGTTTGAAATATATATGTATGATTCGTTATATTCGATACATGATAGTACTCCAATGGTTGCAGAGGTAATGGCCACTCTTCATCTATACAAATAAATTAAATTGGATTGTCTGTTTGTAATATCAAAAATAACACCTTTTCACTAAATGCATATGAAAGTACATACGACACCTATAGCAAAAACGCGATTTAAAATGTTTTTGTCTGTCTGTCTGTGTGTTTGTTCCGGGTAATCTCCGAAACGGCTGGACCGATTTTGATGGGACTTTCACTGGCAGATAGCTGATGTTATAAGGAGTAACATAGGTTATTTTAGAAAACCAAAAAAATATGGGTCCTTTCACGCGGGCTCAGAACGCGGGAGCGGGTTTTTTTGTTAAGTTAAATTCCACGCGGACGAAGTCGCGGGCTCAGCTAGTCTTACCATATAATCCAAATAGGTCGTTTTCCCAATATCCTGTTTTTATGTATTACGTCACTGGACAACATAATTGGGTCAACATTTTTATGATAAATTAGCCTCTATGTGCTCAGGCATTTTATGTGTTGTTTCAATATTTCCCGAGCCTTTTAATATAGGGTCTCAGCATGACGTGCACATTAACTATTTAATAAAAGATACGTCATACTGGGTGCTATAACATACTGCATGTAAATATGAATAATGTGCCCTTCTAAGCAAGGATAAAGTTTAATTTAGGGTAGCTTATCTACAAACTCTTTGTACATAAGTAAATAGCCCGAGGTGTGATATTTGTACGCTCACATTATGCGAGGGTTTTTGGTCTTAATGTTTTAGAAGACTAGTGATCTCAGAATAACATATTATACCAAAACACCTTCATCGGTATGCATGAATACGGAACCACATCTTATTATAGCTGCTTTATATATTAAAAAATACACTAATATTATGAAGAGAAAAGATTTGTACGTTTGGAACGATTAAGCTCAAAAACGACTGTACTGATTTCAAAAATATTTTACCATTAGAATGCTACGTTATCCTTGAGTAACATGGGCTATATTTATTACTAGAAAAAAAAGGAATCCCTACTAAAACTTTAATAATGTAACCCAAGGTGTAAAAAAAAGTGCCACAACTATACCTTTCATCGCATCAGCTACGGAAACTGTTGATGATAAAAAAAAAAATGTTCTACAATATTAAAGAACATATCAATATCCACAAAAAATCTTTGCTTATGTCCAACTAATGTAGTTACGTTACTATAACTACATTTTTACATTTTAAAAGTATATACCCACCAAAATCAGACCATGTTATCCATACTTTAGTATTGTTCCTTCTCCAAATAAATCCTTTCGTATTTGAGACTATTAATTATATATAATACCTGTAAATTACTTTTTTAATTATTTTAATCAGACATTCTATTCAAAAGTTATTACGAATTTAAAAATGTATATCTAAACAAATACTAATAGAAAAATAAACCCCGCTGCGCAGTGGCCGGTCACGCAGCGCAGCGGGCAAGTCGGCGAGTGACGGGGCATAAATAAAATACGTAAAACAAGAAAATAAATATTAATAAAATATTAAAAAAATAAAAAAAAACTTAGGAAATAGAAATAGGTTTGTAGATAAAAAAAAAATATTTTATAAGAAAAATATAAATAGTATATTTTTTTATATACTTATGGTATAAATGTAGAGTAAAGGTATATTTATGCAGGCATAAAGATACATTTACTCTGAATATCCACCCGTGCGGAGCCGGGACGGGCCGCTAGTTATCAATAAGATTGTATGAGCCATGCGGCGGTCCTCAGTGTTTAATACAAACTTCTCAGACTGGCCCTCAGAATTATTTACCGACTGTAGTCCCTTGTCAGTTCCCCCTTCCTCCAGTACCACATACCAGTTGACATATAAACTTTACAAACATGGATTGGGTTTTAAAAGTTTATCTCTGGGTCCAAGGATACAAGTTTATTTAAAAGCCATTTATATTACAGAGATCCTCGCCTCAAAAAATATTTTTTAAATTAAAATGAAATAGAGATACAATCAATAAACCTACTTGTGACAAAATGTGTCATGAGGGTGTTATGTTGTCAGAAACATAGTAAAATTTCCGTCATTCTTATGGTCATATTTTTTGTTATCAGTTATATTTCTTCGTAAATCTAACATCGAAAGAAAACAAACAGCACTAGTAATGTCATTAAGCCATTGCAAAAGAAAAAACAAAAATTAAAAATATCACTTACCTACATATTAAACTCTACAGGTAGGACTACAATATGAAGTTTCTCCCGCATACCAATTCCTTCCTTTACTTATCCTTTGGTCAGCAATTCAATTCATAACACGCACACGTCTCATATCCAGCGAATCAAGATTTACTACAATCGAAGGTAGAACGTTTATTCACCAAAAGCTCGGCTCTATCTCGGCTCGGTCTATTAAACGATGTACTAGAAACCCGCGATTTCTCGCGAGCGATAGAAATAAGTACTGGCTCAAGAATGTAATAACGTTATATTAACATAGTGGACACTGTTAGAAATGTGTATTTTTTAGAATATCGCTAGGACCGCCCAGTTCGAACAAGCGCATGAGAATACTTTTATGCGAAATTATAATCGCACTATTGGCAATATATTTGTCAACTCTGAAATATCTATATTTTCATTGTCCTTTCCTTTTTTAAGCGTACATGTTTTTTATTTATTCCAGTATCATAACCTATCCCCAAATACATGGACATTTTAATTAATTTACAACACGGACCAGATTTATGATGAATATAATACTAGTATTTTTTACAACAAAAAATATTTTCACTTCTATCTTCCATGTTCCTATAAATGTAGGTAAGTAATTCTATATGGTACTAATCTACTCAAAAAATTCAGTCACATTTACAGAACTGGTGCACGGAGCTCCAAGTAGCACATAAATAAATTACTTCTGATTTGGCACAGCTAGCGTACTGCGGACTCACGTGACAAGAAAATTAAGTTGGTTTATTTACAAACCTGATTCGAGAGGGTGGTAGAAAGTTTTTCCTAAAAAACTCTGGTTCTACTCCGCAAAAATACTCTTATTTTAATATCAGTCGCAATCGTTATCCCTTTCTCTCTTCCGCAAGTCTACTACAGAGGAGTTTTAATCGCCCTACAAATATTTTTAGACCTAAATTAAGACAACCTACCATTGAACGCAGTTAATTGATGATATTTTCCCAATAAATGATAGAAACAGCTCTTACAAATGTCACAATAAGACTAGGAAGCAAATGACGTGATGTCTTTAAAAGGTTTTTTATCCAAATCGATGTATTTAAGTTAGGCGACATTACTCCCGACAGTATTGAATAAGATTTCTCACGGACCGACACCTGACTACTCGTAAGTATTTGTTTGGGTACAACTACCTATATACTGTTTTCACTTACTATCACGATTAAATTATCCAAACTAAATCACAAATTCAGTCACTTTCGAAATAGGAAATAATAAGTTTATTAATTTTGGGTATTTAGGATGTTACTTTAGTTTTTTATAATATTTACAACGTATTTTGATAATTCTGCGAACAAAAAAATTACATAGCATGAAAATAAATACCCATTGAACACTCGTTGATGACATTCAAATTGAGGTGACGTTGTTAACTTAGTTTCAATTATGGTTATCATCTGGCGCCTTTTGGAGAGTTTTTCTTTGAAATTCTTAAAACTCTTAGAGCTCTTGTTAAAATTATGTATTTTTGAGGTATTTTCCTCGTTGAATTCTGGCTTTATTTTATAATGTATTATGATAAATTAACAAATCATTTCTTAATTTATAAAATTAGTAATTTTTTTGTTAGCCATCAGGCTTATTTACAAAGGCACGAGGAAAATTAAGTTCCTATTTATGTTATGAATGGCAATCTACTCACCTTGTTCAATCATAAGATGACTATATAAGCATCATAAAACTTTCCTCATACTTAGGTATAAGGTAACTCAGCTTTATCAATTTCCCACAGGGATTAGGCCCTTATCGCGTCTTAACGGACCGGCGACGGAGAAATACAACTTGCTATGTTGATGACCCGAATTCGGTGTAAAGGACGTGATTTTTTTGCTTAAAATATTATTAGGGTTTGATCGGAAAACTTATAAAACGGCTTTATACGCTTCTTTGTTGACAGTAGGTTAATTTGACAAGGACGAAATGTTTTAGCCAACGCTGAGCGAGCAAAAGCCTGGCCGCCGGTTGCACCAACCAATCTTTTAGAAATACTTCATGGATCCATGGACCAAAGGCCTCAACTTCAAACGAAACAAAAATATACTTGGAGCCGCTAACCCTATATTTACGCCATTTAAATTTTCCAGTCCCCTCCGCCGACTCGCCTGCTCTATTAAATGTTCCTGAGATTGTTCTCACTTAAGTAGGTACAGTGCGCTTCAAGCGCAGATCGGTATCATTGAAAACGTCAAATATGTCAAGGCTACACGCGAATAGGTCGAATTTTATCAAGCCAGCAACCACCGAGCAGTACGCCGAGCAACCTACGTTCCAACCATTTGACAAATGTGTGCGAATCTGTACGCAGGGTGTTGATCATAAGTCGGCCGAGCTTTTCTTTTGGGACGTAATTACGGGGATGTAAGACGGTATTGACAGTATTGGACGGAGATTAGTGCGTGTTAGGAGCCAATAATACGGTTTCACGGGATTGTGCGGGGGCGGGGCTGTAATCAGATCGATAGCTATTGGGAAAATGATAGATACTGCGAAACTTAATACAAGTAGCTACTATTTTACTATATAGGAATATTATGTTCACATATTCATTTTATCTTTATATTCTTATCATCCACTGAGCAAAAAATGCGTCATTAAACGATTTTTGCACTGCAATTGTCTCTTAGTATTTTACCTTAATTTTTTTTCAGTGCGTTTACCTCTAACCATGTTATCACGAAATAAATAAATTCGAAATTGCTTGAAATGAACTTAATAAAATTTTCTCAACTATCATTTTATCATTTTCTCAACATCAATTAACGAAGACAAACAGTATAATTACATTCCGATAAACCAAAGCGTCCTATAGGTAATCAATGATAAATCGCTTTTTACTCACGAAATGGCTTACAGTTTATAAATAAAATTAACATTTTCGGGAGGAAATTGTCCCTTATCTAGCTCTACCTAAAATCCAATTGGCTTTCAGGTTTCAGGGTACTTACTTACATTACCTCTGAGAGTCAGCAGATTGAATATTTTAGAAGGCCCTCGGAAACACTTAAGATTGTATGGACAATCTGCTAGCTAATTCCTTTAGTAATGAGGTATTATCGATACATGTACATATCGATTGCTAGAGTTAAGCTTTAGTAATTCCAGCTAATGTTCTCTTATCTGAAACTGCTAAAGCTTATTATTAAGCTTATTACTAAGATTAACCAAGGAAATATATGTAATTGAGTTTTTATTCTTGAGCATGAGCAATATAAGACAACTAAATATTTTGCTAATTGTAATTTTCGAAGCCTTTGGAAACTTATTCTATTGTTAAGTTCTCAGTGAAGGGCTTCTTGATTATGTGATTCGGTTAAGACGTTTATGTGACAATGGCAACTTTACAGTCAACATTACATTTTACAATCTACTTTTATCGATAAGCGCGTATGTACAACACTACCCAGCGCCCTCAGGACACGGAGGTAAGGTTTTCTAAGCGCCACTCCAGGCTTAGGATTTGTGATCTCAAAATAACCTCTATTTGAATTACCGGATTAAAAATTCTGTTTGAATGTAACTTTCTGCTTCCACGACCAATTTTAGGTTTACGTAAATCTTTTTTAATACAACATTTTTGTTTAAAATTCATGCGCACCAACATTCAATTTCAATACTACTACCTATATTGGTATATGCGCGAGATACCTTGTAAAAGTGTTTTTTTATGTAACATGTCGTACAACCGTGCGACCCACCTGATGTTAAGCATTTAACGTAACCTATAGATGCTTGCAATATCAATGACATTGCTCGTACCTTACCGACCTGAAGAAGAGTGAGCTAGAGGAAGGCGAAGGGAGCGGGGTTCGGCTTTCGGGTATTACACTCATCATACGAAACGCAGCTGCTTTACACCGATCTTCTGTGAGAAGGTGGTACTATCCTAGTAGAGCCAGCTGAGATATAAGCTGGAGTCCTTAGCTACAGCTTGGCTCTACCATCGTTGATCGGCAAACGATTGACCCATCGATGGTTGTGCTAACACTAGATGATGGTAAAGGCTCGATGATGACAAAGAGTCTCTACCAAATGCTAGCTAATGCTCAAATAGTTATTGGTCACTCACCGATCCATTCTTAGTTCTCGACAAGGAAGGGACGAACTCCCTTTCAACCGTCGCCACTGCTAACAACGGTGCGAAGATCGCGAGGGACACCAGCCACATGCCTGCCAACAGAAAGCACGCGCCGCGCCTCGAGGGCATCCAGGGCTGCCGGAGGCTCTGCGTGATGGCTAGGTACCGGTCCACAGACATGGCTGTTATTGTGAACACGCTGGATGCTACTGCCACCCCTGGGAACAAGATCAAGGAACTATGAAATAGACATAAAGGACATAGATCAAAACATTGGATCAAGGGCATTTATTTATTATTATATATATTATCGAAATTACTAGCTATCACGGCAAAACCAGGAATATTTCAATCAACCTACATAAGAGAAAGCTCTTTTGTTATAGATAGTTTAGATATATTTGGGTTATTAATTTATATTAGATAAGTATCACTGATGAGTAATATGTGACTAAATTAATAGGTATCTATAATTATCTATTCAATATATAATAGAAGAGATGGTTTAATTAAAATATTCCTCGAATTAGTTTATTTGTTCCATAATCATCTGTTTTGCACTTGTTTACTTTATCGGTTAATTAAGATGATGTCAAAGCGAATCCGAGGCTGAGACTAATTAATATAGCTATTGGGTTCCGATGCAGCCGCCAAACAAGATGCTAATTAAAATTGGATGTTTCAAACGAAAATGTGCTTCAATTAAATAAAACTCTAATTTAGACGCTTTATAAAGTTGTGGCAGATTTGAATTTTAAAATCGTTTGTATTTTATGTTTAAAATATACATGTTTTTTTTATTCCTATTATAACGTTCAGGGTACTAGGATATCGGAAAAAACTGACTTTTCATATAAAATACAAGACTATTATCTAATAACTAATGAACACCTCTCAAATAAAAAAAACATAAATATCTCTACGTCATAAATTTATTAAATCTCGATAAAAATATTAAATTATGAATGTACAATCCCTCTTGTTCCTAATCTCTTTCTGATCCATTCACTATCATGGTTCACTATATATTTTTACAGTTGTAATTTAGAGGCTAATAAAATGCCCATACTTCCATCGTGCGATATAATAAATCTCCCCTCCTTTATAGCCACTAAACGTTGATACAAGTTCAGAAATAGTTGGAAAACAGAAATACGCTTTTGCAATTAAAATAATTGGCCTCAGTCTTAGCGTGACTCGATAGACTCGTATTGGAACCATTTAGAGGAGACGATACGAGCGAGGGAAGTGTCTGATATCTACAGCTGTATACACATGTCCAACAAAACGAGAAAAAACAACGAATCAAAAAATCTATGATGTATTTCTATAAAAAGTGTTTACTTTGTTAAATACCTACACCATATTATTAAGTTGTACGAACAGAACGAACATAATGTTGTGTGTGTTAATAAAACCATCCCGCGATCAGGGTCGTATCATCTTAACTAATTAGCAGTAATTAGTTTGAGTCTGGAGAAGGCTTTGCGTTCAAACTCAGATTAAATTCTGTTAGCTTGTCTATTACAAGGCGCCCGTTAAGTGATGTGTTTACTCTAATCTAGCTGAAATATATTTCAAATATGAGTGCCTACTCCTTTGTAATTAAGGAGAAAATGTAAGTTAAAATTTATTTTTTTACTAGCTGAGCCCGCGACTTCGTCCGCGTGTAATTTAACTTAACAAAAAGCCCGCTCCCGCGGTCTGAGCCCGCGCGACAGGACCCATTTTTTTTATTTAGTTTTTCTAAAATAAAAGTAGTCTAAGTTACTGCTTATAACATCAGCTCTACCAGTGAAAGTCCCGCGAAAATCGGTCCAGCCGTTTCGGAGATACTCTTTGATTTCATGTGTTTTTATTTTTCTACGCGGAACCCTAATTGTTTTTCTAAAATTAAAGTAGCCTAAGTTACTCCTTAAAACATCAGCTATCTGCAAGTGAAAGTCCCGTCAAAATCAATCCAGCCGTTTTGGAGATTACCCGGAACAAACACACAGACAGACAGACAGACAGACAGACAAAAAAATTTTAAATCGCGTTTTGTTATAGGATTCGTATTTACGAGTACTTTCATATGCATTTACTGAAAATGTGTTATTTTGATATTACAAACAGACACTCCAATTTTATTTATTTGTATAGATATTACTAACTATATCAGTCAACATAGTGGCTATTAAATCTAGGTATAACTTGCGTTGAGGGTTTAAAGTCGGATTCAATCTATAACCAACTAGGTATTAGATGAGTATTGTTTAAACATTTAAGTCTTGCAAGCAAATCTTAATATTTCAGTCATACTTATTCTCGTTCTCACCCTGTAAAAAGTTCACTGTCTTGCACATAACTTCGCCGAAATACCACAGCAGAGTGACGGACTTGGCAATCTGCACTGGCATGCAGAAGAGCGTCACCAGGAGATCAGCCACTGACAGGTTCACCAGGAATATGTTCGTTACACTGGAACAAATAAAAGTTATCTTAGCATGCGTCAATACTCATTTGTTCACATGACGCCATAATAAGTGTTTTTTTTAACCCACTTAATTAATTTTTAACCGACTTCGAAAAGGAGGAGGTTCTCAATTCGTGTGTATTTTTTTCTAATTATTTTCTTTGCACATTCTTGTTTCAAAATGTAACAAAATGTAATATTTATCGGTTTAAAGATTTTATTTCTCATAAGAACTTACATTCCACTTAAAATGAGATTTATAATGTACAAAATGTAATACTTATAAAATTTATAGATTTTATCACTTGGATATATTAAAATAGTTAAATTACACACCTAAGCTAAATAAACTTTGATATAATAATGAACGCCATCATTGCCATTATAGAGATTTCAGATAAATAGGTCTGCTTACATAAATTTTATACAACCAACACTGAAACATACTAAGCGCCTTCAAAATTAAACCTTACCCCCTTGCCTTAAACCTCTAAATACCTACATTGGAGCTACATGTATATTTAATACGTTATTGCAAAATTTTTTTACGCTTCCTTATCCAGGGTCGTAACTCTGAACTAATTAACCTTCAACAAAAGGTGCACGAAGTGAAAATTAATTTTAAGTCTAAAGTTAGCGGTAATGAGTTTTGTTTTTAGTCATTAAAGTCTAGACAGAACTATACTTGGCATGATACTGGATATTATACTTCCGCGATATCTCCCCGGTTTCTTAACTAGCCACGTCGCCTTTTTACAGAATATTCACACAGTTGTCGCCACACCGATAATTGTCATACATTTTACTGTACAATCAGTCTAATCGTAGTTTATAAATTCTAAACTCTACATTTTTAGACTTTGCAAACAAACTATCTTAAAGCTAATTTCTGCCAACCCATTCGGGGAGTACAACCGTGATGGTGATAAATCTTTTCAAAAATATCGCGATAACTATTTTCATATCAAAATAGATTAAACACAGTTTCATTTTCACGGAAATAAGTACCTATCTGGTGACCTAAAAAATAACATGCATATTCCCTATTTTTGTATTAAATTAAATAAGTTTGGTATTGGAATTTAATTCCAACCACATTCCTTGATAGGGAGGAAACAGCGGTTAATATAGCAATAACCGGGCCTCCTCTGAATCCACAATCTCCCGACAAATTAATTCAGTCGAGTGCTGCCACGGTTCAAGGTTCCTGACTTGCCAACGGATTATGCCCAAATTGAAGAAGGTTTATTAAATAAAAGTTTGATTTTACTTATTTGGCTTACACTTCAACTGCGGTATCAATTCAGAGCATTAGCAGGTGTATAATTTAAAAGGGTTTACTGTACTTATCTATTTTTGATTTAAGTCGTCGAATAATTGGACGCAACTCAAACAACTTGAACATTTGAGTATTTTGCCGTTCAACTCGTACTCATAATGGTAAAACTTAAAATATCGATCTGGAGAGCGGAAGCCTTTCTATTTTTTATCATCCCTAAATGTTATCAACTCCTAATTCTCGTTGACGTCATCTAATAGAAATTCCAATTTTATTCCTATAATCTTATCACAAAATTGCATTGTCAATCACTCTCTGGCCTGTGGCAGTAAATTATCGCCCCTATCCTTGACCTTGTGTCGTTTGCCCCTAACAGTCCCGTGGCATGACTTGATTACGTCATTCATGTCATGGTTAAGAGTTTCGTCAGGATTCATGGTTATGGGTATGGTAAACAGAACACTACATTGAGTATTCATTATCTAGAAAAATGTTTTTCATTTAAGAGGATTTATTGCCTAATTAGTAGTAGTAAGAGGGTCTATTCTCTTTTCATGCATTACTTATATTCAACAATAGCTGTAAAATACAGGAATCATTGAACCATAGCTACTTTTATTACAGTAACTACCCTTATTCTTCCCAGTATATTCAAGTACTTACTTCAATAAATTGTAATTATAATAAGGTATGTGTCATAATTTTAAAAAAGGATAATATACGACATGAGAGCCTCAGAAAAGCTCTTAGCAAATACTTTTAGGGGATCAGACAGCGAATTCATCGAGGTGATTTATTTATAATGTGTTTTAAATCTATTTGTGCGCAAATGTGGGTTTTATCTGCAGTAACGAAAGTCTAAAGTGAAATTGTGTTTGTCATTATGTCATCTCAAATACACAAGCCAATTACGCATATTGCAAATAAGAATATTAGTTATCACTGCATGTTTGTACAGTACTCTACAAGCCAAATATGTGCGAAATATCCTAAAATCACGCACAATGAATATCGTACGATTATGAACATTACACTCTATTTCATAAATATTGTTTTTGCATGTAAGTACCTACACTTTTTATCAAAAACAATGTATGTTTAACAAAGTGCGCCGGTTTTAATTAAGAACGCTCTATTGTCTTTCATCTCGCAGTTTTCGTCTCGTTTTAAAAAAACATCTTAATAAGGCTGATGCTCTGAAATTATTCTTTTAAGACCTGTGTTTTATAGAGGAATTTAATTTATCAAGACAAATACTTCAACATACGGCATTTTAGTATTATAAGATACTAGATACCGGAAGTGGCGGTATGTCGGCAAAATTTTCAATGTAAGCCTTGATCTAAGGCTTAAGTTGAAAATTGCATTGATACACTAGGGCTCACTTACGCCTATTTGAAGTTTACTATTTGAAGCGTCAATAGCCAAGTGATTAGAAGGGCAACCCTCGTTGCCGATAGGTTCGATCCTCATCCTGGCCATTAAACTATTGACGTGAGTCCACTTCTAACACAAATATTATCTTAGCCGTTGGGGCTAACGGGAATACTACGTACGTTGCTACTTGCTAGCAATCTTAAAAAAAAATATTCCGCTGTTTACATTCATTTACACATCCACGCTAATCCAGAGTGACGCAAGTGTGTCTAATTATCTTATAATCTAATAATCTATCCTGAGGCGCCTCCAATTAATTGAATGATAAAAATAAATAGCGACCTGTCCCTACAATAGATTAGAAATCACTGAACCGGCGATAGGAAATCCATTTATTTTCCACCGCAGCCTCTTTAACACAGACATCCACTGAACTAGATCTTCTAATATCACAAGGGAAGATAAATTGATTCCCGTTGCTATCACTAAAGAAACTGGACCTAAATATGATCTAGACCGGAAAACCTCTGTGCAAAAAGTTATTTATTAGTTTCGGTGAAGGAACACGGCACTAAATCATAAAACATGACACACATACACAGAATGAGCAACGAATTTATAAAGTGTAGAGTTTAGATCTTTTTATATTTTGTATATAAAATTTATTTATAAATCCATCTTAGTAATACGCACCTAACAGAAATTGTAATCCTATTAGCCTTATCAAGCCCCGGTTGACCTTTCCATCTAAGATTGACTTTATTATATTTAAAGGAACCCTACGATAACTCAATTTTAAAACTAGGTAGGTACTAACATTAAATTAATGGAATGGGCATAAAGAGCCTTCCCTGAGGCCTTTATTTTCACTTAAGAGTACCCGCTGTGAAGGCGTTCGTGTTCGCTGAGATATCTCCATTGAACCTCACTAAACTAGCTTTCTAATTTAAATACCTAAATCTGAGTGAAATTTGATTACTATTCACATATTTAGTGGCAATGGTGTTGCCTGCTCACATTCTATTGCTGCACCTGAGCATGTACACCATCTTTTATTCATTGAAAAGAGTAACCATTGAGTTTCTTTCCGGATCTTCTCAGTGGAAGCAGCATTCCGAACCGGTGATAGATTCTGACTATTCATAAATGATTTGTTGGCTTACATGAATATAATCAATTTTGAGTATTTGGAAATAGCACAACTAAGTGGATGGTAACCCTTATCCCCTATATAGGTTCTTCTAAAATTTCTGACTTCTTTATAATATACATCGCGACAAATTAAACGAATAAAACCAAGATTTTTTTTAAATACGAAACATCGAAGCATTAAAAATGCATGGATGCCGGTCGATCTTATTTATAAGGCGTGCTTACGTCACTTCATCGCACAGTTATAGCCCAACTATCCTGAGGATGTCTCGTTTAGAGGCGAAACACGTGTCCAATTATTCTTATAGTTCGCTTTGTTAGGCGGAAACGTGAATATTGTTACGGTCCCTGACACAGAAAGACTTTTGACTCACAGAGTTCGGTTTTGTTGGCCTCTTCTATCTATCATCTAATTTGGTTTATAATTTTTCAATTTTCTAAAATCATTTTGCAGTGGCTTCCGCTACGCCTTAGTCAATCAATTATCGTACTGATAGTTAAGTTCAATAAAAAAAAAAAGTACAATGGCACCTAACAATTCTAAGCGGAAGTATATTTGTGAGAAAATCACTTGAAACCCTCTAATTTCGAGCACGTAACGTGAAACTTTAATGAGCGCTGTTACTTCTCAAGCGTGTTTAGAATAAAGAAACAAAGCGTCGACAGCCCTGATTTACAACTGTTGATGTATTGTGTTGAGAACTCGTTAGGTTCAATGTACACTGAACACGGATACCTGAGTATTTTACTAACTGTTGTTAGAAAATCTTTGTCGGGCGAAAATGTTTTGTTACGACAGGTCGTTGGTTCCCCATCTGTAGAACTTTCGTTAGTTACCTATATAAATTTTAATTGAAATAGGTATTAATCACATACATGGATTTTATTATATTTTTATATTAACTCATAATTACAAATTACTTTTTGACATAAATTGTGAAATAATACTTCCAAAATAATAATAAATACAAAAATATATTCGCTGAAAACTACTCAGTTATGATATGTAATATTTCACTAGCTAGACTGTTTTCGAAGTCTTAAAAGTCTGTGTTTTTCGAAAATTTTAAAGTAATTTCACTGGTCGTAAACGTAAGACATACCTACTTTAGAGAATTATGAGAAAAAAAAGGGTAACCATCTCCATTGTAGCAAGTCCGAAATACTTTTAAATAAAAGTTATAATTTGACGTCAATAGAATTGGGATCAGTTTCTAAATTGAATGCTCGTTTAATATTAACGTATTTTATCTCTAAGTAAATATTGAGTAATCAATATTGTGCTGTGAGACAGACAAAAACTTTTTTAGTTTTTATTTTTGAAGTGAAGCTTCTATACGGACGTTCGGGGCGCTCGCCGCCCGGTCACTCTATCCGTGCAAATCGTCAGATGACGCAGCGTTACACGATGACGTCAGAGCTGTGGCTCCCAAAGCTTTATACAAAATTTGGTTGAAGGTTAGAACATTGGTCAATCATTTATTTAATGTATAGCCTTTTAAATTTTTAATTAAACTAAGCTTTGTGCTGACTTGTGCTAGGCTTGTGATACGTTGTGCCGCATATCGCGACTCCCGATCTCAAAAAACAAAGCGGCTATCGGATAAAAACCATTTTTGCACCAGCATAGCGATTTTGATTTTTCGAAAATCTGATGGTTGTGCTGAAATGTGCTAGACTTGTGCTCCAATGTGCTGCAAACCGTTTTTGATTATCTCAATAATTTTTCTTTTTAACAGAACATAGTCGGGGGTATAAATGTTAAACGAGAGGTTTTCAAGCATGCTTAGTCAACAAAATATTGTGGAAAAGTGTTCAGAATAGAGAACACCTGTAATAAATTAAGTAAATTTGGCTTTACAACGCAATTAATCAAAATTTTAGGTAAAGCAAAGTTGGTAAGTTGAAGACAAAATTGCTGAAGATACGTATACGATGTTATTTACGCCTGTCTTTAAAAAAGTACCAACGACGGACACGTGACGCCTGAAAGCAAGTTTCCCATTATGGTTGGTTTTTATACAAAAGTGGGTTAGAGATTCTAGTCTGAGTTCCAACAATACGACTCAAATGTCGTAGAAAAACTCTAAATAAATTTCGTGAAAGGTAAAAAACAAATCTACAAATATTTTCATGATAAAATATAAGTATATAAGCGGCTTATAGTTCAAACAATTTTATTGTGATGTATAAATACGCTAAACATATGTTTTATTGAAACCCGTGTGTACAAATATTTGCTAGAAGTATAACGTTTCTTCTTATTGTTTATATTGGGTTTTCTCCGAAGATAGTTATATAAATGTAATTTATTTATTCTATTGGAAATACACAAAAAAAATGATCCTCCACCCGTGTGTTAAACACATCTTTTGTATTAATCTATTTCGATCCAAGCAGTGATAGCTCAGTGAGCGAACACAAGACACGACAACACGAGCACACTTCTGAAACTTTCGGATTTCATAATTATGCATTTTCAACTTAGATTATCACTATGTGAGCAGTGAAGGAAATCATCGTGAGTAAACTGTCATGCCTTTCAAAATGCGTGTGAATTTGACCAACCCGCGCTGGGCGTGGGTGGTTCTGAGAGGTTCTGGGTTTTGTCCCCATCCTGGATGATTGATGTGAGACTACTTCTAGCTTAGAAATTAGCTACGTTAGCGGTAATTTACACTGTAAACCCTGCATCAATAATGTATATACAGTTTACTATGTCAAATACATACTGCCAAAACCTATCTGTCGAAAATGTAAAGATAGAAAATTGCCGCTTAGAGGGGGCCAAATAGGACTGCTCTTTAATATGATTACGTCATCTGACAATAATCATCATAAAGAAAATAACCGGACTAATATTTATAATATTATAAACACTAATACTAGTTCAATCCCTTCAGATCTACGCGTGAGGGTAAAATCATTATACCAAACACTAAACACTAACACAATATAAGAAGCCTAAATCAACAGCACTATTGTTTGTAGAGATACCTGAGCAAACTGCGCGGATGGTGGAAGCCTTTTATCAACGATGCTAGAAGATCTATGAACACACCCGCCTCAGACTGAGTAGGCACAGAATATCTTGATATGTAACTCCGATATGGGGATATAGAATAAATACCAAGAAAGATTTCTTGATCTATTTTATCGATGTCACCCAACCAAAGTAGAGCCCGATTTATAAAAGAAAAGTTTATCGAACTCGATGGGCAGTTTCTTGCTATGCGAAGTGCCGAAAATCGTCTAATATAGACAAGGGTTAAGTATAAAGCTTCTTGGCATTAGATATTCGAGCGTTCGAGAAAAGGGGACGATATTATTTTCGTACCTATTAGGATGACCGTCCACTTGGCTGTGCTAAGAATCGCTTCATTTCCTGCCAACTAGCGCTAAGTAGGGTGAAGCTGAGGAAATGCAGCGATCCTAAAAGTCGAAGCGGCCGGGCCCGCTTCATAATACAGCCAAAAGCCAAATAGACGATCACCCTTAAAATATAAAAAATACTTAAAGGCTATTATAATATAGTAAGTCCATTTAGTATTATCAGTATTTTAACATAACTACACCCTTTATATATAGAGAGCTATATGGGAATACAGTTAGCTGACACTGACAGTGCATCTCATTTCTTTAGATCAAGCCGTGTGGAGCGGCCGTGACAGCGGCAGATATGATAACTCCGTCGGACCCTAATATTTTATATAACAACCAGATTATCGTCACCTAAAATAAAATTTATGATATCTTACCTATCCAACATTGCTTTAACTGAAGATAGCATAGGATATAGCGTGGGTTTTAAATCCAAACGCAAACTTTTAGTAAAATACTACATATATCAAGAAAGGGTCGAATAACTCGTGATATTCCAACCAAAGCGATACCCAATGTAACGCTTTTTACAATCTCTAACAAATAAAATACACAGAAGACAAGGGTTGACGCAAAAATACCATAATCCTTTGAAATTCGTACGTGTCCTAAACTGGAACTAATTAAATTCGCCCGCTGCTGGTATGTTGACAAAATATAATAAATCACCCTGCAGATGCTATGATAGGATTGGGCAATTTTTACGAACTTTGGAAGGTGTGTTGGTTTTATAATTATATTGTTATGTTTTGTTCTGAAAAAAAAATCCTGGAATCAGTTCAAAATATTATAATAAAATATGAGAAAATAAACTTACATTGTTTTAGCAAAAGCCTATCTGAAATAAGTACCCTACCCTAATTTACTAAACAAAGCAAGATACTACTACCTAATTCCATTTCAGTAAATCTTACTCCACCACTTTTAGTTAGTTAAACGTAATGTTCGGACGTCATGCCCCCATATTACATAGAATACACCATAACAGACGATTTCTTGAGACCCTTTCGACGGCTCCATAACACACACATTAGTAATCAGGAACTCTTTTTTACGCTTGTTGCTGGCGTATAGTCAATACTATAATATACTGGTATCAGTATTGTATTACTGATAGTATTATCAGTATAGTATTTTTATGCGGTGCCTTCCTAGACAATAGTTAAACACTTTTTTTTCGATTTTGATGTCTTGACTAGATTGCAGTATCGACCGTGAGTCTCATACGCTTAGCTAAACGATTGTGTGCGGATGTCGCCTTAGTATGCGTTTATCTTTATAAACATGGTTTGTACGCGCGAGTGTGTAAGTAAACATGGTGATGTGTAGGTACCTACTTGTTCACCGCGCCTCACCCAAGAATTGGCAGGATAAATTCAGTGCAGAAACTGTCTTATAACAACTCACTACAAATTGTTGGGTACAAAGGGCTTTTTTGTCAAAAGATTATTTTGATAGAGAAGATTTATTCAGAAACCTAGAAAAATTAATAAAGTAACCAAAATATCATGAGATCTTTTAATTATTTCAAGGAATTTTTAGTTACACTGAACAAAGATCCGCGGCTTTTGTTTGTTTGTGTAAAATGAAATATCGGCGCTATTTGTCTAGCTTTGTTCTGAAATCCGACGACGGAATGCACGCAGCAAGTGTAAATAAAGGATTCTGAACCTAATGAATCGTTTGATATTGTTTAATATTTGTGAATTTATTATAGCTACTAACTTTAATATTGATAATTAAATTGCTGTGATTAAATATATACAAATCGTACAAAACAACTGCTCGCGAACCTAGTTTAGCGGCTGGAATTTCTAATACTAATATAATAATAATTTAGCCCATTTGAGGTCCTACTCCTGGGCACGGGCCTCCCCTCAACATCAGGGCGATTTAGGTCATAGTTCATACTAAGTTCGTATTCTAATACTAAGTTCGCCCAAGAATATTTGGAACTAAAACTATGTAGTAATATTATGTTTTACCTACAGCCTACATACAACTTGACTTCTAACTTAGTGGATCTCTAGATTAGACGATTTATCTTAGTCCACAAGTTAAAATATTTTGGGATAATTTATTTTGACAAATGTTTTAGCCATTTTGAGGCCATTTCAAGGCTACCGGTCAAAATAATTTTATGCTTAAGATATTGTTTGAGGAATCAATTTCAAATTATTTGGAACTATTAATTAGGTATTATTGTAATAGTCATAATTTCCATGAAGGATCTTTTTTTTTAACCTTTTACCGTCATTAATACGAAGTATTTATACATACGAACAGGGTTTTAGCTTTCCTGTAATTTTAAGTTATACGCTATCCGGAAGTAACTATTTTGAATACCCTGCTTATACTCTTGCCAACAAAGAACTTGTTAATATTAATATTTCAGTGGTATAAGACTACAAGCGGTACAAATAGTACCATTTCAATGTCGTGTGCAACAAATGAACGTACATAAAATCAAATTGTCACTCAACTAATTGAGTTATTGAATTGCTAACAATAGGGGTTCAACAATTATTCCTGTCACTACCAGGGGCGGACAATATATTGTCTGTCATATTTTGTTTTTTTTCTACAAAGAAAGACCTTAAAATCCTCAATTTGGTACGAATTTCGAACTTTTAAATTTCGAATTTGACCTACATCTGACCTACTGTTGAAAATCAGGGATCTATTATACCTGTAAATTATAATATCATAATTGAGTTACCGTCAACCCTTCTCCGAATGTCGATTCTATAGACTTGAGAAGCCGGAAATGGAGATTGATGTTGTGCGCAAATATGCCGCGTGTCGAATTATATATGTGGCAGGAGAGGGCTCGACTAATTGCCGGCACTAAGGCCTGCCTAACCTCATTTATTTAATCTAATCATTAATTTAGCTGCTGAAAAATTTATTCGCGGACTAAACACACATATGGTACAAAACCACGGTCAACGAGAGACGATACGAAATGGTGATTATTTGAGTTAGAGTCGGTCACCGCCGGGCTTACCTTTGTGTCACAATATCATAAATTTGTTGTTAAATCTGTGTCGGAAACTGTAATGTTAATTAAAAATAAATGAAGGCGAAAGGTTAAAAACAAGTAATTTAATCTATACAAATAAATCAAATTGAAGTAGGTTTGATAAATTTGGTTGTAATTTCAAAATCATAGCTTTTTAGTTAATGCATCTCATAATAGCAATACATATATACGGTACCTACTTATAATAAGGAAATAGATTTATAATTTTTGTATGTATGTCTGTATGTCTGTTTGAACCGGCTTATCTCCAAAACGGCTGGACTGATTTTGACAGCACTTTCATTGGCAGATAGCTGATGTTATAAGAACTAACTTAGGCTACCTTTGCTGTATCAAAGTACCATACAGGCGGAGCCGCGGGCGACTACTTTACAATAGTAAAATCACTTTCGTATCGCTTCTCGTTAGCCGTATAGAATTACCTACATAGCTATAAAAAATGCAATGTGGAAGTGACAGTGGGCGGCACATAGCTTGCGGAAGTGATTGCCTTAGGGCAGAAAGATTACATAGATGGAAGGCGTATCTGTCGGACGGTGGTCTACACGTGGACCGATAATGACAGCCCACGCGTCGCAAGAAGCCGGTGGAGGTGAGTGGCGGAATACCGGGCTGTGTGGGAGTCGTCGGGGGACGCCTGTGTCCAACAGTGGACGTCTTCCGGCTAATTAATCGACTTCTATCTGGGTCATTGCTCCATTCTTCGTTTTTACGCAGTATTCGCTATGGCGAAGGAAAAAGGGACTAGTTGAGGGGACGCTGTACTTTTTCAAGAGAAACTATCGCTGCGCCTAGTGGATAAAAGAAAATCCGGTTATACATAAACTATGTATATCTCTCATGAGTGTGCAACGCCGTCTGTCTGATAGAGCGTCTAACGCAATAATCAAAAGCAGGTACTGCGTAAGCCATCGTTGGACTCGAGCTTGAAGAGGATAGATTCATTAGATAATTTCCTTTTGCAAACCCGGAGGCTGACTGTTATGAATGTTAACTAGAAAGCCAAAGGTCATGGCTACGTTTCCGCTCTAACAATTTCATAATTGGGTGGTATTTTCCAACACTCATTGTTATTATTGCTAAACTGATCCCAGTTACACACAGATCTGGTCCCAGCAGGTTTATGAAAAGGCTATTTCCGGAATTGGCCTTCACGGGAGTCGAACCTGCAACCTGCTCGAAGCCGAGCGGCCTATAAATTATTTTATGATTCACATCGTCGCGGTCGTATAAGGTATTTTAAGATCCGCGTAGGCAAACTGCTGTATTGATACTGCTTAATTTCCCCAATTTGATAGCTCTAACGAATCACCTTTAGGTAATTACTAAATAACTACCTCTAATGGAAATAAATTAGCAATATCACGCGGTATTAGTACGAGATTGAGTTTCGCTTATATAAATAGAATCGTAATTTCAGCACCTGCCTACTGACGGCCCTCACCAAGACGGAATATTATCTTTAGTGCGGAAGATTCATGAACAATTTACTGAGGTACCTACCTAGTAAGCATTATAGTATGGCTAAAACAATATATACAGGTTGAAACAGAGAGGGATTACTTTTTAAACCAAAACTTGATTTTGTAATTCTAAAACTATCAGCTTTGAGGAAACTTGTTAAACAAAAGGTGTTATAGGAATACAGCTGTTGACATATTTCACAAGTCTACAAAACCTTTAGTACTTCAACTGTCCCACAAAGCCGATAGTTTGAGATTTACAAAGTTAAGATGCAAAAAAAATAGTACTCGTATACCCTTTTTGTTTCACCTATTTTGATTTTAACAAAACAAAGAGGCGTAGGATTTATAAAAATACTTGAGCACACATTACCCATTGGACCGCGGAACATCCGTTTGAGACTGTTCCAAATAAAAAACGCTTGACATCCGAACATATCCCAGCCCCCGAGTATCATTTCCCGACAATCATATACCGGAACTATCCACCGACCATTCCAATAGCTATACAGCTATAAATTACTTATTGACCCAATGATAAAGGTCATCTAATCCAGAATAAGATATGCCCATTTTATCTGGAGCAGATACACCTCACCCGATCTCTTGCAAATATAGAGTTAGCAGAAGTAGGAATAAAGGTACATTAAATTATGTAAGGTGTAATATAGGTTAGCTGAAATATACCTACTTAAGACATACTATACGTATATAACTATGATATTCTGATAATTTGATCAAACAAGGAGATCCTGAAACAAACAACATTGACTGAAAGTTATAAAAGCCATAATCTAGTGCCTGATAGTTCTTAAATATACATATAATCTATGGTCCCCGAATAATAGAAACCAGTACGTTCCTTACTATACCTAAATTGACCTAAGTATCTGCCCTAACGAGGGGCCCTACATTTCGTAAGTTAAGGTTTATCTAGCCTAAATTTGCGGTAGGTACACAGCGACGCCTCAACTTTAGACCCCACCATTGTTACTATGCTAAATGCGGCCCTGTGGTAACTAATAGGTCAAATTATCTAGTATACATGACATAACTTGTACGTAATATGCTGGTTCATGGTTATTGTAGAGAATGAGGAACATTAATTATTCTGTGGTGTGTCCGGGATGCAACACGATACCTGCCATCCGATTACTAAAATGCTATTAAGTGACTAAAGCCAATTTTGAGATGTAAGCAAAAACAAGGGAAGTGATGTGCCTAAACATCGCGTAGACATATATAGATGGGCCTTTTGAGTACAAATTGCGCTTTAACGTAGTTCATATAAATCAAATTTGACAAAATATCACTTGACGGCTTTGTAACTTGGACGGCAGGTATGTGAAAATATTGTGCCAATTCTTTCTGTAAAATATAAGTATGTAGTGTAACCCACTTAATATTTAATAAACTATGTAGACAGGTTAACCAAACTTTTACTTTCCCTGAAGTTTTGAAGACGACTGATGGGAGAATTACGCATGACCTAACAAACTAGGTTACATACCAATTATATGATAATTCGTTAAACGAGGCTTTCTTATATGGGTATGAATAAAACTGATGTCTTATATGCCTTTATCAAGTATGTGGATGGCCTATTTGTTCGATAAACATGCTATTAACTTTTTACGCTATTTACGTCCATTTGTCTTTACGATTACTGGTATTTCTTTGAAATAAAAAATAATTCATTTCGTCGCTGTCAGAGGCTTAATGGAGGGATTTCTGTATTATGTGGGTTTGGTTTTTATTGAGCTTGTAAACAAAGCGAATTAATAGAGAAAATTAAGAACAATTTTAAATATCAGAGTCCCCTGTCTGCTGAATGAACATTTACTTGTAGGTGTCATATACGCAAGGTGTAGGTGCTGTTTAGTAAGCAGTAGATAAACTTTAACTATACTCCGTAGCTATGTGGTAGGTGATAGTGCTAGCTTATATACCTAACTAGCTGTGCCCCGCGACTCCGTCCGCGTTCTGTTGAAATTTTTCCTGAATTTTCTTTGCTATAAACCTCACGGAGCCCGAGACCTTTCCAACGAATGCAAAACCGTGGAAATCGGTTCGTGCGTTCTGGAGTTATAGCGTCAGGAAGGAAAACGCGACTTATTTTCGTAGATAGGTCAACGTTAAGTGCTCTTAATGCACTAAACTGTTGCTTTTCCCGAGGTAACGCTGCTGTTACCCCGGGAAAAGCAACAGTTTCCGCTGATATTCAGAAAACGTCTATGCTAACGAGGATGTAACTTAAATAGATAAGGATATAAATATAGACAGATATTACATACTTATAAAACGGAAAATTAATATTCATAATGTTTTGTTAAAGATTGCAGAACTTGATGATGGGATGGTAATTATCTGTGTTCCATCTCAATAAATAGACAGAAATCAATTAAAATTTCCGAGTGGAGCGCGGCCGGTCCCTCGGCCCTCCATAGGTGAATTGAAATACGGAATCTCGATCCCTTGACTTTATAATTTAATTTTAGCAAGCTGAGGTTATACAGTTAGGTGTATTTGGTATCACGGGGATATGCGAATATCCTTCACAAATCTATGAAATTCATATAAGCAGTCTTTTGCGACAATAAAGTTATAATATATGTAATATCGCAAAGGAACGTCATAGGCTGATCAATTAACTTTCAGCATCTTACTTGCGTCGCTCACTTAAGTAAGTATGTTAAAGTTAACATCTGAAGCTTGAATAGAGGATGGTAGTAAATTGATAATTTCACGATCTTCTCCAGTGTGAACTTACACACACTAAGCAGAAGCTTTGTGTGTGTAAGTAAATACATCCCCATTTTAATTTGTAAAGTACTTAACAGATAACTCTCAAGTACTATGAGCTGCTATTTTAATACATATACGATTTATTTGATTCCTAGAATCAAACCAAAAACCACTTGACAAGCACTTTTAAACAGGTATAAGGAAAATACTACCTGACGTATTGGCACATTAGTTTTTAAATATGACAAAAATACCGACGATTTAATGTACTTTCCTTAATAGCAAAACATAAAAGGCCGTATTGTAACAGATTTTATGTACGTGGGCAGAGCATTGGCACATTACAGTTTGAATATGACCTGAATATTCCCATTTTAGGGACCTGAGTCTAATAGCGGAACATAAAAAGCCGTATTCTAACAAATTATGTCGCTATCGTAGAAATTAATGTTACTCTATTTATAAAAAGATTTCGCTCACTTGCGTAGTTTCCTTTGTTGGACTAATGATGCGAATTAATCTCACTCCTATAACATAGGGGGCGCTGCGAGAGGGGGGCCGGAGTGAACAGAGTATTCGTATTATATCATTTTATCCGATTTATAAACCAATTTAGTATTTTATTGGGTTGTACGTGATTTGATATGTGACACTAATATCACTGGCGCCGTCCCCGTCACGGGACTAATTAAGTTACCTTCACCCCTAGGGTAACAACGTACTATTTTATTTATTTTATGTGCAGTTGATTCTATATAAATAAATATGACATTCAAAGTTTGTAAAAGTTTTACCCTAAGGGTGTAGAATAACAATAGAGAATAGGGGATGAAAGTTTGTATGGAAACATAGCTCTTTGCAGTGAAACACTGCAAATAGCTCATTAAAGTATTTATACGTATGTGTCTTATTTGTAAAATAATTATCCTAAATAATTTAAAATGCTACCCAAAGACACTATTCCACGCGGACGAAGTCGCGGGCACAGCTAGTACCACATACATCATGAACTATGACGATACGCTACTATGGGGGGAGTAGCAGAACGTAGCACAAACATCTGAAGTTAGGGTAAGGCCATGGAGAAAGCATGTGATATGAGCAGGACGGAAAATGTTAACATTACGTAAATAGTTTAGAGTGCCTGATTCCAAGTATTAGATGCTCATAGATTTTTTTGAAGCGAAGCTTCTTTACGGACGTTCGGGGCGCTCGCTACCCGGGCACTCAAACGGTGAAAAGCGTAACGCGTGACGCGTGACGCGTAACGCGTTACACGATGACGTCAGAGCTGCGGCGCCCTACCTAAGCCTTATACTAAATATCGCTTGAAGGTTAGATAGAACACTGATAATAATTTAAATATTTCTAAATATCTAAAAATCAAGAATACTTCACAATTTCGCGTGTCCATCAAGCGTTCACCCATCTTAGTACTGACCGCGTTCGACGTTGCTTAACTTCGGTGATCGGACGAGAACCGATGCACCCAACGTGCTACGGCCTTTGTTAATAAGGTTCTGAATAAAGTAACCAAAACAAAAGAAAGTAGATATGCTACAATTACATAATTTGGGTTAAGCGCCATCTTACGTTAAATCTGATAACTATATACTGACCAAGTTCACAAATACTTTAACACTATCGGCGGGGTTCTTCGTGTTGTGACCAGCGCCCTCTATTTTTCGGAATAAGATAAGACGTGGGTTTAAGCCCAACACAACCAATTGAATATTTGTTTTATATAAGATTTAAATATTGTCCTGTAGAAATTTTGCAATTTCTATTTATATTTGCAATTTAAGTATATTATTTTAATATAATTAATTGAACACCAAAGTATAATGGTTTAATTTACCATAGAAAAGGACGAAAAAGGTACAACGATATACAACTGCAGATAGGTACATCAATGTGTTAATCTATTATATTAGAATTAATCGATTTTGAAAAATGTATTTATTTTCATATTCTTATTTAGGGCAGGATTGATGATTTATTGAATAAAATAAAACTAAAAATTACAGCAGTCCGCCATGATAAGTTGAACACCAATCACGGTGAATGACGTCACAGTTCGGTAAACATTGTAAGCGTTACTTTCTTTCGTGCGAACTTCGACGATCTCTAAACTTATTAATTGTTTTTACCTGTATTTATACAAAAGTATCGTGATTTCCATCTATCAGTTGCTTAGTTTTGTGTTCTTAAAACATGGAACAAGGATTTACCAAGGCAGATAGCTCTAATTTGCCTAGAATTGATTTGTTGATGCTGGGGGCGTTTTTGGTATCAAACAAAGACTTTTGTTCAGCAGAGTTTAGAAATGTCAAGACTACAATGTAAGTATATAATATTATTCTAAAACAATACCTAATTTAAAAGTTCAACACCAGTCAAATCAGTTTTAATAAAAGCTCTTCTAGATAGATTACAGTATTAGGGGAGAGGGGGGCACCTTTGAACACTTTTTAGTTATTAAATTATATTTCTCATATGGTGTTATAAATCAAGATGTATTCTATTTTATAAAGAGATATGGGGTTTATACAAAAAAATAAAAATGATATTCATTTATTTTGACCCATCAAACTAACGCAATATCCATTTTTTTTTAACCATATTTTGTTCAAATCTGCCCCATCCGCGGGGCACATTTGAAACCCCTAGGGGCAGTATTGAAAACCAGGATAAAATAAAAAACACGTAACTTAAAAATATAATCAACACTATATTTCAGTTATTTGCATCTTATATTCTCATTGAACATAGCCATTTATACCTACACTAGTAATAACTTAAATAAATTGTATAAAGCTCTAAACAGTCTGGGGCAGTCTTGAACAAGTTTAAACTAACTTACAAGTTATAAAGGAGATCAATATGAATATTGCAAAACAATCACATAAAAGGTCATTTATGATATTTATCTTAAAAAATATGACATAAGAGTCTTAGGAACGTACTTTAAAAGCTTTAAATTATAAAATAAACAATCAAAATAGCCTTAAAGGCCAGGAAGAATAAACATAAAAATTAAAAAGAAACAAATTAAAAATTGCTAGTTAGAAATTAGCCTAGCTTAAATTTACTAAAGTCAAATTTAAAGGTTAAAAGAGAAGCTGTTCGTGAAGTTCCTGCAGTAGGACCTGGTTTTGGAAGTTTCTGCACCATATCCGTAATAGGAATGAACGATTGATCTTCTTTGTCAGGGAACAAAAATTTATAACCAAACTTCTTTTTCATGAAAGAAACTAAAAACATACTTTCGTCTTTTCTTTTAATTATAGCCACAAAATACATTTGTGCATCATTTTTGGTAGAGTGGCATTTTACCAACACAATCATTTTCATTTAAATCCTCATTTCTCAAATATTGAATTGATTCTCCCTCGGAAACTTGAACATTTTATATTATATATGGCAGCAGCAGTTCTCAGCTTCATGCCATTGTTGACAACACACAATACAGCTCTTTCGGCATCGTCTTCATTTACAGAATTTTCTTTTTTCTTTTTGTAATTTCTTACCATGATGACTGAAACAAGAAACCAAGTAAAATTTTAAAAATCTCATGATGGATGCGTATTTACTTGGTTTGGTACCCATAGGGGCACTTTTGAACATTTTATTCAAAATTGCCCCAGCAATTTTATTCAAATCTGCCCCAACACCATCTTGCATAAATAAACATATCTGGACGAAAAACTTACTTGAGTTTAAATTAATTTTAATTTGTAATACTCGGGATATAATATATACAACACAATAAAATAATAATAACTTGAAAATAATACTTACCTTGTCGGTAATGTGCTTACAAATAAAATAAAAAATATTTTGTCTGGACTTCGTAAACAAACCGGCGAATGATTTTCAAAATGACACTGACATTGACGTTAGTTGGGAACTGACAGATGTGTAGGTCGGTGTTACCAGTATTAAAATGGTTTCAGAGGTTAGGAATGATAAAGAATCCGTTCATAAAACAAAGAATTCAAAACTGCCTCTGTTCTAAACTGCCCCCCTCTCCCCTATAGGTTATGTGTTAAAATATGATGTTTTTATTAACTATAACAGATGCTTACATATGGATATCTTTGTTTTAGATCCTCCAGGCCATCTTATGCGGATGACGCTATAAGCTACGTGCAGCTTAAACGCGATGGCAATCTGTGCATAATCAAAGCTAAAATCTGCCCAGAACACAAGGTCCATGCAAAGTTATATGGAATGACGTTAATAGTCGACGAAGTGGATGAAGCAGTGATATCAGTCGAATGTCATGACTGTGTGGCTTCACAAGGAGGCTGCAAACATGCCATAGCATTCCTAATGTGGGTCCATCGCAGGAGTGAAGAGCCAACTACAAATGTATTTGACAGGTCTTCAAAACGGATACTTCTGTGTAGCTCATAGCAACTACAGTGTGAGTAAAAATGTAGATATAATTAGTGTTACATTTGATGACAAATATATATCAGAGTTCATTAAAGTTTTAGTTCCTTCATGGATAAATAATGTGTACCCTTTATTGTATCAAAGTGTTGTTTAATTTGTACACATTCTTATATTACAGTAAAATTTTATTGTAGTTTTATTACTAGAAACTTTATGATTACAATCAACCTTATTATAGGTACATCATCATCATTTCAGCCAAAAGACGTCCACTGTTGGACATAAGCTTCTCCCAAGATTTTCCACAAGGACACAGCGGTTTACATCCGTTACATTTATTTAATTAAAGAATCTTGCAAATTTATTATCTTCACACGCACACACACACCACAGTCTTATTTTTTCTAATAAATCTTTGTTTCCTGCACAAATAAATATATTTTTGGGAAAAAGTACATACTTTAGAATATTATAGGACAGTTTTTCTAAATTAGTCACCATGCCTATTACATATGATATTTTAGTTGCCTTATAGTGGAAAATTTCGTCATAATATCTAATGTTTAGGTGACACAGTTGGAAATTCGTCCGGCTTGAATAGTAACAGACGTGGGTTCAAGCCTCCAAAAAAGCAATTGAATTTTTGTTTTATATAAGATTTAAATATTTTCCCTTATAAATTTTGCAATTTATATTTCTATTATTTATATTTGCAATAATTATATTTACATATATTATTTATATTTGCAATTTATATTAAAAAATAATAATTTAGCCCTTTTGACGTCCCACTGCTGGGCACGGGCCTCCCCTCAACATAAGGGGGATTCAGGCCATAATGGCATTATGGCAATTTATATTATTTTAATATAATTAATTGAAGTTGAACACCAACGTATAATGGTTTAATTTACCATAGAAAAGGACGAGAAAGGTACAACGATATACAACTGCAGATAGGTACATCAACCAATCACTTTAGATGTCTGATATGGCTAAATAGGTACTTACTAACAACAAAAGATGTCCCATTTCGTTCAATAGGTACGATAGTCTAAATGAAAATCTATAATAAGCTAGCGAGACATAATTCAAGGTACCCACCCAGGTAGGTGGGTACCTATGCCTAATTTCATTTATTTTTATGTTACACTCTGCCTATCCTGTTTCAAAACCCTATGCACGCCACTTATAATATATCTAATATCTACTGCAAAGCTTCGCTTCTTTCGGGCGTCCCTAGACGGCACTGATTTTTATCTAAATCGGAAGATTTTAAACTTATACCACTGTATTAATAAACGTGGTATAGTGGGAGAATAATCAAACTCCAAATTATCACTTTCTGTCATCAGTAATTTTACATTCGAAAGAAGAAAACAAAGCATGGTGTAGCTATACAAATGCTAAACCACGTTATTCATATGGGGGATAGTGCACGTAACATAATGTGTTTATTACTTTAAGAACTCCACCACATGATCAGCTACCCACATCGTATAATAAAATATAAATAATCTGATATTCACGGTATTGTCCCCTTGGCTTCTTTTGATGGCATAAAGGTGACCCTGACAATCACGCCCATGTCAAAATTTTCCCTATACAGCTGTACATTAAAAGCTTTGATTATAAGTCATTTGGAACATTTCAATGCATGCCTTTTTGAGCGCTTCAGAATGTATTTCATGTTTATGACATAACAGTTTGAATACACCTACATAATTCTATTTCCAACATAATGCCTGTGCCTTTTAAATAGAAATCCAATTTCCTTACACAATTAAGTGGAATGACCGTTTTAACATAATATTTATTTTCTATTACGAGTGGTAGGTACATGTGCGGAGTATGGATTCAATGTGATTACTGTCTCACGTATTCGTGTCGTGTCGACGTGTCTCATATATTCTACGATGGGGTTCCTCCATCCCACTCTATTATTGCTGGGGGGATTTGTGCCATAGACCAACACGCTGACCCAGTGCGGGGTTGAACTTCACACATCTTTCAAAGATGAAGGAAGTGCACTCCCTTCTTTAAATTAAATTAATGCTTCTGTTTATAGATTCCCTTATGTTACTCCAAATTCGCAGAGGCCACCTAAATTGACACATTTACATATCGGCACGTCCCGTCCTTTGTACAAAAGTTGAACATGATGAAAAAAATTGTACGTGGTTGTTATTTCGCCTTTGATGGAGGTATTTTGGCATCCAACGCCGCAACTTATATAAGTACACTAGCTCAGCCCGCGACTTCGTCCGCGTGGAATTTAACTTAACAAAAAATCCCGCTTCCGCGTTCTGAGCCCGCGCGACAGGACCCATTTTTTTAAATTTGGTTTTTAAAATAAAAGTAGCCTAAGTTACTGCTTATAACATCAGCTATCTACCAGTGAAAGTCCCTTCAAAACCGGTCCAGCCGTTTTGGTGATACCCATTGATTTCATGTGGTTTTATTTTTTTACGCGGAACCCTAATTGTTTTTCTAAAATGAAAGTAGCCTAAGTTACTCCTTAAAACATCAGCTATCTGCCAGTGAAAGTCCCGTCAAAATAGCAGATAGAGTAGGTATAGATGAATATCGGGTCTCAATTCGAGGCCCTGGGAGATGCATACGCAACGACAGACTGTTCTGAACTCTTCTGTTTTACAACATAAACACTCGAACAATCTTTTATTAAATATTGAAAAGGGAGGGACTAATTTAAAAAAAAAATCGTCACGGCTACGTTTGAAATTATAAAAGTTTCAATTTTTGTGGAACAATTCGCAGGATCTCGGGGGAAATCGGAGGGATGAAGCGATCAACTGTATTTACTTTAAATCATGTTGAGGCTTTATTGTTTTCTTATATTTACGCAAATACTATACATTGAAATAAAACTATTTCATACTTGTCGGGAACATAAACAAGTAAATAAACGCGATAAAATCCATAAAATAGTTTTATTTCATGTTGAGGCTTTGTTTTTAAGGTACCTATATGACATTTCATATCTTTTTCCATCGTTTTATATATAGACTAGCTGTGCCCCGCGACTCCGTCCGCGTTCTGTTGATTTTTTTCCTGAATTTTCTTTGCTATTAACCTCACGGAGCCCGAGACCTTTCCAACGAATGCAAAATCGTGGAAATCGGTTCGTGCGTTCTGGAGTTATAGCGTCAGGAAGGAAAACCCGACTTATTTTTATATAGTAGATTGACGCAATCGTCTCCTTTATAGGGGTATATATCAACGATAAAAATATATTGAGTAAGTACCTATGCCAAGTTAGTTAGTTTCCATATGGCTAGTGCTACTAGGTATGGAAATGTTTACTACATCCAATTTATGTACATTACGTGAAATTATTAATATTTTCACTGTTCTCTTACATGTGCTATTACATAAGTAGCAGGTGCTACATATAAATATTTATTGATCACTAGCTGAGCCCGCGACTTCGTCCGCGTGGAATTTAACTTAAAAAAAAAGCCCGCTCCCGCGTTCTGAGCCCGCGCGACAGGACCCATTTTTTCATTTTATTAAATTTTGTTTTTCTAACATAAAAGTAGCCTAAGTTACTGCTTATAACATCAGCTATCTACCAGTGAACGTCCCGTCAAAATCGGTCGACCCGTTTCGGAGATACTCTTTGATTACATGTGTTTTTATTTTTTTATGCGGAACCCTAATTGTTTTTCTAAAATTAAAGTAGCCTAAGTTACTCCCTATAACATCAGCTATCTGCTAGTGAAAGTCCCGTCAAAATCGGTCCAGCCGTTTCAGAGATTACTCGGAACAAACACACAGACAGACAGACAGACAGACAGACAGAAAAGGTGTTATTTTGATATTACAAACAGACACTCCAATTTTATTTATTTGTATAGAGTATAGATTATTCTTCTCACGCTACCAATTAAATTAATGTTTCATTGATAATGGGTACCTGTACCTATTTGATGAAATTATTCCCAATAGTATTTATTGCATTTTGCATTAGATACCTATTAGTTACAGGTACCTATATAAGAACCGATGGACTTCAGGACCGAACTCATGGATTCTTACCTACGAGTTTAAACTCGAAGGTGAAAATCCAATTTAAACGTGTTTACAGTGGCTCGCTCGAGCCGGAGGATGGGAGCGGCTCCAATTATTTGCATTTATATTAAACGGGATCAACAATCAGGGTTATCAAGACATTTTTCAGGACAGGCAGAAGCCTGTTGTTGTATCTGTTATGTTATTACCATAATATATATCCAGACTAACACCCCTAAATACAAACAGCTATAAAAACACAGTTAAGTATCTAACTTTCCCAAAATAAATATTTTTGTGTAAAAGATTATCTGCCTTTTAACTTGTTACAAAGCCTTTAAGGGTAATTTGTTTCCATCACAATAAACTCGTTGTTAATAAAATCAAATTACGCTCAGCATTTTTTTAGTTTGTAAAATGCCAAGAAAATGTATGTTGCAACTTTTTACGGCAGTTTTTATGGTGCTTGGCCCTTTTCTTATAAATTATAGCATAGGCAAATAAATTCTTGTTAATTTATCTTCGTATTATATTTTGGTGGGGCGGTGAACACGATTATACAGGTTGAAACAGAAAGGGTATACTTTTTTTTCAAACTTAACTTTGTAATTCTAAAACTATCAGCTTTGGAGGAAACTTGAAAAACAAAAGGTGTTACAGAGATACAGCTGTAGACAGATTTCATAAGTCTACAAAACCTTTAGTACTTCAAGTGTCCCACAAAGCGGATAGCTTTAGATTTACAAAGTTAAGTTGCAAAAAAAATAGTACCTATACCCTTTCTGTTTCATCTAGTATGTTTTATATTATTATTATCCATAAACACCAAAATAATATTTTAGTTGGGTACTTAATGCACCTTGTTGATGTGGATGCTCAGTGAAAACCATATATTTGTAATTATTTATCATTAGTTTCTAAGTGACAGGACATTAAATATTCGGCATGGCTTCTGTGACTCATGCCTATGTGTATGAGTTATTGTAGGCTTCTAAAACATCCAGTATACTAGACCCATGATAATGTTATATTCATTACACAGGGCTGCCTCCTAGACACAGAGCGCTTTATTTACTTAGAACACACTAGGAGAAGTCGAAGCCATTTACTAGAATCACAAGTGTACTTACTATTTACTTGAGAACTATAGATAACCTGAGTTTTATATTTTCAGTTTGATGATATCTGATAATTATTTTCTGACCTATGCCGTGCCGCGTGTTGATAACAACACCGAGCTGTGAGAAATTCAATTAAAAGTTAGGAAACTAGTTCAAAGTAAACATCCTATCGTGTCGGTAAATTTTCAAGAAAATAGGGTTACGTCAGGTAAGAGAAGGTAAATAAGTAAGGGTAAGAATCTACGACCGGTTCAAAAGCTGCTTCCACTGAGAACATCCGGAAATAAACACAAAATTTACTATTTTCAATATACCTTATATCTGTTATGTCTATTCCCAGAAGCAGCAACGCAATGTGAGCAGATAAAACCAAACTAAAAAGTTCAAGAAAATAATATACTAGTTATGCTAATTAAGTCTCACTCAGACTTAGGTATATAAATTAGAAAGCTAGTTTAGTGAGGTGGCATACCTACTCGAAGATTAGAATGGCACAGGACTGAGGTGTGTGGAAATCACTAGAGGAGGCATGAGTCCAGTGGTGAACACCGAATAAAACTGGCGATTAAACACCGCCAGTTGGTACTAAAACTAAATACGAATAAAAAGAGAAAATATAACACAAAATATATCAATGCGGATTAGAAGACTCAAGGTGTTTACTCTCTACATAATACGAAATTGAGCGCTGTATTAGCTGTATATAAAAGAAAAAAAACAAACCTTAAAGGGAATTGTAAGAAAATAGAAATACAGATTTGGGACTGTGTTGAATATTTTTGTTCGCATTTTGTCTAAAGTAACAATACGATTGCGTATATACCTTTATCCGCCTAACAACCGTCTGTCGCGTTTCACACAGAGCCTTTGTCATCTAGACTATTGAGTAGAATTGTGCTCAAAACGCGATCCGTCTAGTCCCTCGATAGATACATTTCTGCGGAACTACCTATGGGAAAACGATTGGCCACGGCCTCGTTCGTAATAACGCCCGATATATACGCTCGTTGAAGCACGTCTGGCTGATTCGGATCATAGAGGGATCATCGACTTTCGACATACCTCCGTGCTTCGGAGGGCTCGTTAAGATGTGGTTCTGTTTGATAACTTTGAATTTCGTAACGGGCTGTCAGAAACTGGAAAACTACTTTTTTATTGCACAAACCAATTTAAAATCACCCAATACTTCGCACAAGAATTATCAGTCAATTAAAACCAATGATCCCCAAGTTACCCAACCATTAGTGAAGAGCTCTGCGAGATCTCTATGTAAACACTCGCCGGATGTACTATTTACGTCAGTCACAATCCTATAACAGTTCTGTAACTCTGTCAATTAGTACATATCAGTACCTAAATTAAATATCTACCCACTGTTAGTAAGTATATTTAACAATGAGT
This sequence comes from Notodonta dromedarius, assembly GCA_905147325.1. Lineage (NCBI taxonomy): Eukaryota > Metazoa > Arthropoda > Insecta > Lepidoptera > Notodontidae > Notodonta > Notodonta dromedarius. The sequence goes on along the minus strand of LR990164.1, from coordinate 12,897,426 downwards.
TCACTGAAATTTCGGAATCCAAGAGCAATTTTCTACCGAATCTTCAAATAATAAGCACACCAGAATTACGTTCGATGAATGTGACCTAAACTAAAATATTTAAAGATGTTTTTTAGGGTTCCGGACCTTAAAAGGGAAAACCGGAACCCTTATAGGATCACTTTGTTGTCCGTCTGTCTGTCTGTCTGTCTGTCTGTCTGTCAAGACCTTTTTTCTCAGAAACGGGTAGAGTTATCAAGTTGAAATTAATACCAAATATCAAATGCTATAGTCCCTTGTAGGTGTAAAAAAATTAGGCTTATTAGTCAACGCAATTAAAAGATACGGTGATTTATGTCACATATTTTGATACTTTTCGCAAATTCACTTATCAATACAAAGGAATCAACGCATAGCCCAAACCGCTGGTGTTAGAATCATGAAATTTTGACAGTAGGTACTTTATATACCGCAAGTATCCACTAAGAAAGGATTTTGGAAAATTCCACCCCTAAGTGCATAAAATAGGGGGTGAAAGTTTGTATAGGGTAAAATAAATAAATTAACCTAGAGACATGAAAATAAATATTGAGAATACTTATAACAAATAAAAAATATTAATTTCAGCGATTTGTAAAATTCCACCCCTAAGTGCATAAAATAGGGGGTGAAAGTTTGTATAGGGTAAAAAAAATAAATTAACCTAGAGACATGAAAATAAATATTGAGAATACTTATAACAAATAAAAAATATTAATTTCAGCGATTTGTAAAATTCCACCCCTAAGTGCATAAAATAGGGGGTGAAAGTTTGTATAGGGTAAAAAAAATAAATGAACCTAGAGACATGAAAATAAGTATTGAGGCTACTTATAACAAATAAAAAATATTAATTTCAGCGTTTTGTAAAATTCCACCCCTAAGTGTGTAAAATAAGAATTTGTATTGTAGTTTGGTTGCAGTTTGTATTGGGTTCCCGAATTTGTTTAAGCTATTTGTTATTAAAATATCTTGCCGGTATCGATATTGGAATCCAGGAATGGAAAAACTATCTAAAATCATAATAAAATGTTGGACGGAACCCTCAGGGCGCGAGTTCTACTCGCACTTGTCCGGTTTTTTTTTAAAGATAATAGCTATGTGATATTATAAGCTTGTAATTAATGAAATGTTTTACAGTAGTTCATTAAGTACATCACGATTTTATTTACAAAAAACAGGAAATCTCTCTACAAATCCGTTTGAATTTACGCACCAGTATTTATCAAAAGGCGAATTTGTGCCGCCAACGGCGCTTACACCGCTTTACAACGTTCAACAGTAGGGTTACCATGTATTTATGTGATGTCGGCCATATTTTCAACTCAATCGACCCGCCACACACACCAGTGCAGCACCCTTATCTATAAACAAGTAATTAAATATTCTACAGTAATTTATTTATAATTCCTTAGCTAAGTCATAACGACAGTTTACATTTCTATATAAATAAATCGTATTGTATAGATAAGTAATTTAACAGTTAAAACAAGAGTGAGAATCTGTTGCTTGAGTAACGACAATGGCGATTACTTAGTTAAGAATTCTAATTTTTAACTATTCTTACTTTTGTCATTTTAGAACCTAAATACTGAAATTACTTGAGTAATGACTATCCGATTTTACATCTGATTGCAGGGACACCCTACACGTAAAACACAATCCGAGTAAGCTTTACATGGCTTACTAACCTGCTCATTTACCGAAACCAGCCAACATATCCTGTACCGCTTCCCCGCTCACACGTCAACAAATTTGTAAATGCGTGAAAGAGAGGAGCCGAGAGTATTTTCATTAGCCTTGCGGCTATGAAACGACTTATTACGTCACGGGGTACAATCAACATCGAAGTGGCTTCTGTTATACGCAAGATGAGATTAATTGGGTAAGTAGGCTTTATATCGGCAAAGGGTACGTTTTGTCATAATTCAATAGAATTTCTATCGATTCTGATGTATTTTATTTGGATCAGAAAACCTTTTCACGCTGACTGCCAGCAGACAGCGCAGTCGTTAATACCCATGCAGTTCAACTACACCTTATCGCATCCAAACTACAATGTCACAGCATTCCAGAAGCAGCTCGTTTGAAGACTCTGAAAAATGTAAAAATGTCCCACCCTTTAACACCACAAATTACATAAAAAATATATACAGATATTTTTCAGAATATTCTCATTAACCTGGAGTTAATAATATTAATTCTTCATTCCTTTCCAATGATTTCATTTTGCTTATTTATTGCTTAATGAAACGTAAATGACTAAACGTCGCGTTTTCCTTCCATTACCGTACTGATTTAGTAAATCAATACGAATGCCCTTTTACAACTTGTAATGGATTAGTTTCGTTGTCAAGGTGCACTTAGTAAAACGATACTGGACAAAGGCCACTATTAGGTAATGGTTGGAGTTTGGCTGCGATCCAAATGCCATGTCTGGACAGGTGTATGAATTAATAATGACTACGTATCTAGTAGAAGTGACGCTGAATCGCGGTCGATAAAAAACTACCTACCTACTGTTATGACAGCTCGATCACTCGTTATACTCGTACCTATGGGATAAGGTTGTCATATGTTACATGGAATTATTATAAGCTAGCTTTACGAAGAGTCTTTGCCTATAAACTCGTACGTTGATAGATAAGCGCCTGCACCGGTCTCCTCTCATCTTGTGTGAAGGTGCAGACTGTCAAGGAGCCTCGTCAACGTTTATACTAATTATACAGGACACAGTAACACTGGTATCTATAAACAAGTCATGACTTTTTCTTAAGTATTTTCTTAGCTAATAATGACATTTGAAAATTCAAAAATTGTTAAAGTAATCGTTAAATCGCGAAAATTATTTGGTTTAGAATACGAACCTTTGATTGTTCTTACTTTTGTCATTTTCCGAATGTTAAAATCCTGTCCTGTATTAAAATTTGGTGAAATACGTAGATTTTTCATCTCCAAATTCCATATAGAAGCGGAAGTTTCGTTTCTAGATTAATAAGTCTTCTATGGTAAAGATCAAAGGGTAAAGGCTATCCGCGGCCGATAGAATTGGCTCAATTCCAAAACTAACTCAAACTGAACTTGAACTTGCGTAAAGCTACAATGAACAAAGTTGTCTAATCGACAGTTTTAATAAACACGTACAGAGTGTATCCAGTTTTTATCTCTATAGTTTTATTTGAGAATATTTCTGGTCCCGACGCAATTACAGGACGCGAATACCTACTCTTGATTAAATTCTAACAAAAAGTGTTATCTTTCCAAATGAGTACAGCGTGGCGTTCCTCGTAATAGGGTGGCTAATTAAACACTGGGATATATTTTATAACGCTAATTGAAGTGGATTATAGTATTATTTTTATAAATTTAGCAAGATTTTTTATTACATGAATAATATTATTATAATAGATACATCTTAAAATTCATTATATTGTTTATAACAAAGTCGGCAAACAAGCCTACGACTCGTCTGATGTTAAGCAGTTGCTGTAGCTGTACCCTATCGATGCAATACCAAAGGCCTTTAGTATTGTTGTCGGCAACGACCTAAAGGGGACCAAGACAAAAGGAGGGCACCCAGCTCTCTCACTCATCGTTCGAAACGCAGCTATATAGCTGCTTTACTTCAAACTTCTGTGAGAGGGTGGTGCTACCTCGTTCGAGCCACCCCGTATATGAGCTACAGTCAAAAGGCTACGGCTATGCTCTACCATCATTAAATTTATTTATATCAAATAAAATATTTTTTGACGAAATAACCATTTTCAGATTCTTAAAGAGTACACATTAATAATAGGTTGATTGGATGTAATAATTATATGAATCTGATTTTGCACTACTGACCTTTTTGCTTATTGATATATTTTATAACTTGGATAAGGTAATGTTTACCCAGTAATTTCGACCATAACTCAAACATGTCTCTAATAATAATCCTTTTAAGACCTCATGAAAAGTTAGTACTAAATAAACATATCTCGTAAAAGTCCGGACTGGACGCACTTTGTGAAAGCAGCAAATCTTCCTAATGTTCCCTGAAATTACGTAAAAGCCAGCTCTAGTAGGATAAGCTATCTCTTAGTTAGATAAATAGGCTGAGTAAGAGTCTATGGAGTAGCGAAGTGGTTAAATATGTAACTATAACGTTCAAAGCAAATATGTTAGACTCAATCCAACTGTCTAGGACCAACAGTCGGTATAATACACGATGTCATTATACAAAGGCCTGATTATTGCCCTGTGACACTGCACGCCTATCAAGTTACGCAAACACTGACAACGTATTATTTAAACAACGTCAGAGGGTGCAGTCGTCATAGGAAACTAGTTCACGAAACAACAAAACAAAAGTAATATAAAAGGCTTTTAGCCCAACAATTTCAAGATATCAGTAATACACAGATGTAAACAACGTTCGGATCATTTACGTAGACATCAACATTAGTTTTAATGGACGCAGAGCTCTGTAAGTAGTAAAAGTTATGTTGGTAATTTATAAAACGTACTGTTATAGTCATTTTAGTTCTTTTTTATTAACAGCTAGTTAGTTAATCATTATGGGGAAATTTCCCTTGTGCCTTTAGACTTACAAAAAAATCTGAAGATGTCTACTGCTGGAGTCTGATATAACTTATTTATTTATAGAAACATTTAATTATCTTCTCCTTTCTCAGTTCCACTCCCTTTCAGCTCGGAAACGTGCGAGCAATGTCTTTAGTATTGCAAGCATCTATAGTCTACGGTAACTGCTTAACGTCAAGCCGTCGTCCGCTTATTTATCGTCTTTATACAAAAAACTACAAGTCTTGGTACTCCTGTAACTAGTAAGCTAAGCTTCACACTGCAACTCGTCTCATATCACTTGGATGTCAGCTTAGAGCCACCCGTTCGGCTTATACTTGAGATAAATCGATAATTCATTGCGGCGTTTTTTGTCTGTCTAAGATACACACGACATTGACTTGCTTCTAGTTATAATTTAAATTATCTTTTAAAATGTCTAAGTTAATGTAAAAGTTAATTTCTCTAACACTCTAATAAAAAATATACACTAATAAAAATATATATATAATAAACACTAATAAAAGTTATTAGGACAAAACTGCAGATCATATTGGTTCTTAGGTTTCCGTACTTCAAAAGGAAAAAACGGAACCTTTATTATTGTGAAAAGACACTCAAGCCAGATTTATAGTAAAATAAGCCACAAATAAAAGCCACTTCCTACGAAATCCGTTAACTAAGATAAGTATAGTTTAAAACCTTTTTTCCACTGCTGATGTTATTATATTATTCACTTAATCCTCACTCCAAACTCACCATTAGATATACTATAATTAAGTATTAGTCTCGGGTGGTTTGTACCCTCGGCACCAGTGGGGTTAACGTCTTTGATATTAGCCACCAGCGGGCGCTAGTGTTGCAGAAATTTGCTATTCTGTATATGTGGCAAATTAAGCTGAAGATCATTTTGCTAATTCTTGGTACTTTAGTGTTAGAAAGATAATGGTTTCACTTAAATATTTAATTAAAAATATACATTACAGTGTCGATTTTCTGATTTATATACAAAGATAGGACTTATTTAATATCGTAAATAAATTATTGTGCTGCTATAATGTGGTGAGATATGATACAAGTGAACTCGTATCCAACTAAACCCCCCCTTATTAAAAACGTGTATTAGCGGTTGTGTCGTTACAACATACTTTGTCTTCTTTCTTCGAATGTCAATTTACAGGGCCCTAACCACGCTAGCTACTCAAATCGTAATAGAAAAGCAAACGCTCGCGATTACGTTTCAAACGATCCGCTTTTGACGTTTTGCTGACACCATACCATATCAAAGTCAGTAGAAATCGTGAAGCTCGTGTCAGCAAAACGTCAAAAGCGGAGCGTTTGAAACGTAATCGCGAGCGTTTGCTTTTCTATTACGATTTGAGTAGCTAGCGTGGTTAGGGCCCTGGTGACAGTTATAGAGAGATAGAAAGAGATAGTTCGTTGTGTAATATTCGCTAATATCCGCTAATCCACATTTATAATAAGGGGGAACTATAGTTTAAAATATATTATGTTTATCCGGGGTTGTGCGGTCAGGCAGTCCACAGCTACTTATGTAATAGTTTCGTTGTTGGCCTTTTGTGTTTCCCGTTTCGTGTCTTGATAGACGTTAGTACGATGTGTATTTCAAGTAAAATAATGTATTCACTTTCAACCACCCTGGCTGGCTACTAATCAAATGTTAGAGCTATTTTTGTTTGCTCTATAGGAGTATAGTGCCCATTAAATAAACAATTACAATGCACATTTCTTATTTTCCCACAAAATACTGTGTTATTGAACTTGTTTATTCATCGTTAACGCAACGGTGCTCTCACTTTACGACACGGAACGAATTTACGGTGGTAGAGCTAAGCTGTCACCAATTGGCTAAAGCTTATAATACGGGCTAGCTCAAACGGAGTAGAACCACCCTCTCACAGAACATCGGTGTAAAGTAGCTATTATACCAGCGTTTCGTACAATGAGTGAGAATGTCGGAAGCCATAACACACCTTTGTCAACCCTGGATTCATTTTTAATGAGTGTCGCTGTTGCCTACTCGCTTTGACTCGACATTCCGTTGATTATAATTTTATTTAGAATGCGTGTTTCTCATATTAGGTGAAACTAAATGCAATGTCATTCGGTGTTGTCTAAAAAAATATTGGACGATTCTAAATCAGATCGGATACAAGCCCCAAGAATGGAAGAAGTTCCAATGGCATCATAAATGGGGTTTTTAATTACTGGTGTCTGCCTGCCAAATCGAATCCTTGGTTATTATTCCAAAACCATTCTACTTAAATTATAATGTAGACAAAGTTTAGTATGCCAATGGTTTCAAAACTACCCTGTATAAGCTGGCTATTCGCAAATTAAAAATCTGAATATCGTCACTGAGCCAAAGAGCAAGCAGATAAACTCTATAACATCGCCCCGCTCACAGCAAAGTGTTCAGAGGTTTACACTGGGGTAACTGGAGCCGCTTCCATTATTTAACGGAATTTACGCCAGCGTACTTTGACGCTAAAATATATTTGGCTACGCTGTACCCGTATATAAAGCGCAGTGGTTGATGCCGGATTTCCCGAATGGAATTTTTAATTTTTCCATCAAGCGCTTGTGCGTATTGAGGTTGATGGTAAAATAAATATTTTACCCTTCAAACCGTTGCGTCGGAGAAATCAGGCACGAAGATACCAACCAGAAGAAAAACTCGTAAAAGTTTGAAGGCAGCAACAAAAAAGTTATGACAAATATTTAAAGCCTGCAACTGAAAAGCTAAGATATATCATAGTATTGCTTTCACTACGCATACACCTTGTTTTTATTTTTTTTATATCTCCCACATTTGTTATGCCTTATGAAGGTAATTATTATTTTAGTACTTATTATTTCAGCGCATCTATTACAGGGACCTAGATAAACTTAATTAAACATTGTTATTTGTAAGTAAATGTTTGTTTAACGCATGGGCGTGTATTCATGATTAATTAGTAAATGCATTTCTTTACAACATTTTTACCGTGTCAAATGTTGATTGAATAGAGATTTTTCTAATACATACTAATGAAATAATGGCCACATTTACATATTGCATGTGTGTAAGTCTGACGATAAAAAAAATAAGACGTTTTATAGGAATATAGTTTTTAAAAGTTATTTAATATTCAAATAAAACACTTAAGTAGCTAAGTATATTTTATTAATGTTTTAATTACAAGTTAACCTTACTATGCTTTGAACTAAAAGTTCATAATTAATTTATGAAACTTAATAGTAATGGCCTTTGATCTTCAAAGTTTTTTTGAATTAAGCATTTTCTTTAACATCTCTAGATTTTTTATTGAGTAGGTGTATGTTATGTCAAGATAATGATGGTAATTCGCTTTAAACATTAAATAAATGTTTTCTTTTAGTAATACTTAATTTAATTATAGCGTACCTAAAAATATGTTTATTGAGAGATTATGTTGATCTGATTAAGAGTTAGGATTACCATTATTTATAACGTCAGTGACAGTACATTAATTAACATCTCATGGATATTGTCATACCCAGTCGTACTTCCTCTTTCTTTATTCATTTTATACGGGAAAATTTGAGAAAATACTTAATTTCTGATGATTACCTTAAATTTCGTTATGCGTTATATTTCTACCGATCTATTATATAACAAAGTGTGTTATATTTTGCATTTGTTGACAGGATAATTCAGGAGTTAGGTTAGTGCAATAAATAAGTGATAAATTACAGACACACGTGTCGACAGATTACACAAATAAATCAGATCAAACATCCTGATAGTTTCATATTGATTCGGCCTAAATATTTTGTTATGATTAGAAATACATGGTTACTTACGAGTAGGATGGATATATAGGTAGGATTTCACCGATTATTTAAAGCTATCTATTTTTAATTATGTTTCAGCCTGATATGTTTCATTTTAATCTAGTGGAGTCGTCACAAAAACAGTGTAGTGGTACAGTAAAGTAGTACTTAGTAGTAAATGATTCCTTTATTAGTCCGTTAGTGCATCTAAAGCTGGTATTCATAAATTGATCTCAAGTCTGGGAGCGATCTTGAGTACGCTTTTGACATTTCATTTTGTACTGGTTTGACATGAGATAGCCTTTACAAGATCGCTCTCAGCCTACAGCCTCAATATTGTATATGTATATATATTAATACGTGAAGCAAAAACTTTCAACCGCTTAATACGAAAATTGCGCGGACGGAGGAGTATGAAATTTGGCACACTTATCATACTAATATTATAAAGAGGAAAACTTTGTTTATTTGATTGTAATATTTCACTGTTGGGAAGCTACACTATCCCCGGGTGACATATTATATTTTTTTTAATTAGGGATCCTTACTAAAACTCCAATAATGTAACCGTAATGTACCCGTGCGAAGCCGGGGCGGGCCGCTAGTAGTTCATATAGAGAACGAGTACAGAATGCTAATATTTTTATATTATATTACTTAGAAATACATTAAAATCAATAAATAAAATATTACACACACTACCATGAATTGACACACACACATTTGTAACCTCCACACCAACTGACTGTCTGACTGACAAACGGTGACAGTTTTTGGAGGTCGGGACTTCCATAGTGCATTCTGCGTGCCAGTATCAAATAGTCTTTGACAATAAAATCTTAATGACGTTTAAAATTAAAATTTAAATTAATTATGGTTGAATTTCGACCATTATAACGGGAATACTAGTAAATATAATAACGCCTGCCTAACGGCACTATCACTTATATGTTACTCTTCCGTTACTCTCAAAAACAATATATAATCGGTACAATGCTTAGAAAAGTCTACAATATGCAAAGCTATAGATATCTTCGAAAATAAACCCAGTCCTGTACGCAATATGGTTTTCCTAAAATATAAAAACGCTATAAAATTCTTTATAACGACTGTTCAGTCTTTTGTGTGGCCATAAAACGAGCGGCCCGCCTCACCTTGACCGCGGGCCTTTGCATTTATTTTTAATGAAACATGTGGTATGATTAACATTTTCTATGAGGAAATCCAGGTAATAAGTAGCATAATTTATATTGCAACCTCCCTACCATTTTTTATCTGAGTGGGGACTCTTGACACCGATGAATCTCGCACATGACAATACTTTTACAGTCCGAAATGATACTTTAGATTCAGTGAATACACTACAACACGACTTAGTGCATACCTATCTTATTTTCCGTGTTCGGGGTCTTTGAATATTAGCACTGAACGTCTTTTGTTTAGCGGCCTTAGAACACATAATTATATTTAAATAAATGCCGGATGCATGCACATTGGACTCCTAAATTAGGCTATACGTATAGACTGCATAGCCGGCTTTTCTTCTATTGTAAAAATATAACATACAGCATACTTATCACAAACCAATTTCATAAAACAGGAAATATCACATAGCATTTTATTACCTTATAACCAAACCCATAAAACTACCCAAGGAACAACAGCTATCATCCTTTATGTGATAGGGAATCGGTAAGCGGAAAAATTCATTCGGGTCAGTTGTTTTGCGCCTTCACTAGGCCGATAACATAACGCGTCGACATTTAGCCTTTCAATGCCACTACAAATAAAGAAAAATAAACTTGATTTCTACTTCCTCAACATCATATGACCTTTTTCAGATTTTTGCAACGAAATGGATTGCGGCCAGTTCAAAGACATTGAAATCTTTTTTTTTTTTGTTATATTAATGGCCTCTTTCTATTGGGTTAGGCCAATGTGATTCTGCCAATGTCGAGTAACAAATAGCAATAACAAACACAATAAATAACAATACAATACAAAAATGTGACCGTCCATTTTGGAAAACCCCATTAAAATCTTGTAAAGTGTATCAAGTTTTTGTCGGTCTCCATGGCAACAGAGTTTCGTAACTAGTAGGAAGAGGAAAGTATTCACTGATTTCCTTGAGACGTACAAAATATTTATAACGCCCCTTCTGTTTACATTTCGTAAGGCTTTTTCGTTTTCTAAAGAATGTAGGTTATAATAAAACATGGTGAATTGTGTGTACTTACCTATAACAATCTTTATTTTTCGGGCCTTGTCTAATCTAAAACAGCCCAGCTTCTTTTACAATAAACTCCTTGATACTTCCTACCTATATCAAGCAAATTTAATAAAATAAAGGTTTAAATACGTACTCAATAATTCTAGTAGGTATCTCTATCTGGTGGATACTTGATAAAAGCAACAGAGTATAGAGAATAGTCACTATAGAACCATGACACACGTGACCCGCCGACGCTTTTCACTTCACTATTTCTATATCTGAGGACTGAAAACGTGATCCAAATGCATTTTTGCAGTTTCATTTTTAGCAGCGTCAAATAAAATCGTGATAGACGCCATATAGTTTGTTTTATAGCTGTCGTTGGATTTTATTAGAGAAAATAAATTATCTTATTCATTTGATATTTCAGAGGCTTCGTGGCAAAGTCGGCATTAAGGAACTCTAGTTTTACATTATGTTGAGTTCGTCCTGAGAAATGATTTAGACTTAATTTTATACATTTAGTAATTGCTTTTTTCTGTTAAACTATTTACTAAATGTAAAAAATAACATTATTTTCTGATCAAAACCCTCTTTTTATGTTTTTGATGTTTTAATTTCTTTATAAATTTCGTTTTGGTTTTTCAATATTCGTATAGTTAATATACTTATATTTAAACTGCAAACGAGAATTAAGTTAATAACAGATAATTACAGAGCGATGTTAACGAATATGTTTAGTCTTCTTTCGTTATCAATTGCTACTGAAACTCTCAACACGTTTACATGAGATTTAGATAAAATACATTATTTCGTACTACGCCGCTGAAGTTAAAAATCCATGCTTATCTTGCATGGTAAAATACATATGGGTGAGATAAATTCCATAGAAAATCAGGCACTAGGGCGCACGAAGTTTCCTGCTGTTGGTGTTTCAGGATATTTATCGGCCTATAGAGGAAAGAGCCTAAAATATGTCAGAACTCTCCGAAATTCTCCCATATAAGATTTTATATCATGTAACGGAGGCTTCGAATGATCCGCCTTATATTTTTAACCGTAACGTTAGGTAGGAGCCTAAAAACTCACTTAGGTTACTGGCAGTCCCACTATGTACATGGGATAACAGATGTAAATCGCTTCCTGTAAATATCAGGTAGACTGAAAGCCAACCTTTATATAAAAACAATTAAGACAAAGGCCTGAAAGTTTAGAAGAAGTTGACAAAAATGTAACACATTATTTATGACTAGCTGTGCCCGCGACTTCGTCCGCGTGGAATTTAATTGACAAAGTTTCATACAAACTTTCATCCCCTATTTTATCCCCTTGGGGGTAGAATTAATCAAAATCCTTTCTTAGCGGATGCCTACGTCATAACATGCCAAATTTCAGTCCGATCCGTCCAGTGCTTTGGGCTGTGCATTGATAGATCACTATGTCAGTCAGTCAGTCAGTCAGTCAGTCACCTTTGAGTTATATATATATATATAGATGAGCTACCAATTAGTAGAAACATGATAAAATATACGTAGGTATATTATGTTTGTGTAATTGGTTACCGCAGTGTTGGTAGCATGCATCCATTTAATTGTAACCAGAGCTTGTAGTGAAGACTCAAAGGCATTACATTATTCACTATTTCGTTTAGAAAACAATATGGAGTACTGTAGGTACACATAATGGTTCCACAAATGAGATGTCAACGCAAACACAGTTGAAATTTATTACGGAACGTGAAACGTATTACGTTTTACAGTTCAGTGAACTATGACACCATTCATTGACTTGTACGTAATACAAATATTACAACTCGTACTATGGCTGAATGGCCACCAGATATAGGGTTGGGATGTGGGACGATACGAGATTAAAAAAACATGCCGATAACTGACTAGAGGTTGGAATTGTCATACCAAAAATATTATTGACAACCGCTTCACATAGTACTTCGTGCGTAGGCCGCTCGGCCCACTGCTCCGGGTGTTTGCGAATTCAATTCCCTTCAGGGAAAATATCGGAAATGATCTTTTCGTAATTTCCCCTGATCTGGGGTCACTGGGATCACCCCCAGCCCACTGTACGGTACACATAGTACAGGCGTTGCTTAGCTTAAACCGAACAGTTGGTGCGGTAGTCTAGCGATATTTATATTGATTTATTTTAGTAACCAGATATTTTTTACTAATGAAAAGGGTTGCTGAGCTAATAAATTTAGATTAAAATATTAAGACGTAAACTGTGACAGTTAAGGACGAGAAAAGAGTCTAGGGGTTACAGAAGGACACACATTAAAAAATAACAGGTTATTCTATCCACAAAACATTCAAACATAGGTACTTATATAAAATTGAACTTTAGATCAATATTGTGGCACTACTTCGCTTCATAGCAACGAAATTCGGTATCTTATACACCCACGATTTCACCGCATCGTTACCTAAAGCTGTGTTGTCATTATGACTAGAAGAATTCGTGAATAGACCTCAAATGGTACCGATTTAGGCTCCGCCCGTCGATTTCTTATTATTCAGTCTAGAGAAATACAATTTAAAATTTAGTTTAGTGGTTACCTAATCGAGAATTTTGAGAAATTGTTTCAAAATTGCTGGAACCTTTAAATTTGTAGATGGTAGGAAACTAAACGGGTTCGACTTTGCGTGTATGTAGATGATGTTGTCACATAAAAATCTTCGGTTTAACAAAAAATATTCTTTTGGGGTATTAAAATTAACTCGTAGACGTAATTTTTAACCGACTCCAAACACAGGAAGATGTTTTATGTTTATTTTTTTATGTATGTACCGATTTCCCCGTAAATTGTGGATCGATTTGAAATAATTTAGTATTATTATTAATTAATAATGGTCAGTATTTATTTCTACTTTTTTAGTGCACCCAGGGTTTGTTCTTATGATACGATCTAAAACTTTTTTCTTTATCAATCAGTTACATTCAGAGTTCCAGCTATATACGTTCGCCATGTCGTAAGTTATTTACTTTGAGAGTATTCGCTTGATTTTATATATTCCTTTTCGTTACGCTTGTACTTGCTCTGTCTTATAACGAGCTCTTGTTAAATTGTCTATGATAGGGTAGTAAATGCCGGCTCATTTATTTCACACAATATATTATCGTTTAGATAACGACATCCTTACGATAAATCACGAGCATTTTATGGGTTACGTCATTTAATAGAGCGCAGTAAACTGTTTCAGCGCAATGCAAATATTGAGCGACTTTCTCAGGAAAATTATGTATATTCCAATATGATCAAGCCGTAAAGACATTTCATTGCATGAATCAACAATTTTTTATACTATTGTTAAATGTTACTAAACTGATTTGGTTTCTGGTAGCTGAATAATATTTCCATATCACACACTCGTTTGAAATAATAAATACCAATTAAAATTGTATATTCCTACACTGTGCCACAATGTTATCACCGCCAGGTATTCCTGCGGTCTAACCTTCACGAGATCTCATTTGACTCGCAATCCGATTTGTCGAAAATCGAAAATATCCGTCTGAAACACGCCGAGAATCCAATTTATTTCACGTTTACCAATGACGGCTTTAACGGTTTTGTTATTGACGAATTGTTGCGAACAAATTAAGCGCACCTCCTCTGACAATAGAAGATCAGGAAAATGGATGAAGTGGTGTACCCATTGTGTCGTACTAGCTACTTGTCTCATAACCGTGTGACAGAATAAAGTTTACGTGTAAGGCGTCAATAGTTTATAGTGATTAGAGGAGCTCGCAGCTGAGAGGTTCTAAATTCGATCCTCATCCTGGTCATTAAACTATTGACGTAAGCCCTCTCTTAACACAACCATCAGCTTATTATTGGTCATGGTTTGGTTGGTTGGTTAGCGTCATTATTGATCACCATTGTCGATCCTGGCTTACAGGAGTTACAGTCGTGGGAGTGTGTGGCGGGACTAGTCCCAAAAAAACCATCAGCTTAGCTGGAGGGGTAATGAGAATACTAGTAAAGTGATAAACCTACGTTGATAATATTTTTTTAAAAAATAAACTTGACGCATGTTTCTGGAGAACCGCACAAATCAATTTCTTCAAATCACCTTTTCTCTTATATCAATTTACAATCGACTACGGGTCATAGGTACACGGGCTAGCTCAAACAGGGTAGGTACCATCCTGTCACAGAAATTTGGCAAAAAGTATGTATTATAAGTAGCTGCGTTTCTTACTAGAGAAAGCTGGAAGCTCAACCCAAACCCACCCTTCCTTTCCCCCTGTTGCACTGCCTTCTAAGCCAACAACGTGCGAGCCATGCCTTTAGTATTCCAAGCATCATTAGGCTGCTGTAACTACTTAACATCGGACAGGTTGTACGCTTGTTTGCTGATTTTGTTCCATAATTTAAATATCAGTTATCAAAAGGTATTGCTGAAACTGAAAACGATATACCAATGTTTATTCAGGAACCGAACCTAAAACGCTATCTTGCGTAACAAGCTTTACGCTATCCACATTTTACTGGCCTATGTAGGCATATGAGCAAAGACATTTCCATAGTAATAGCTCGTTTGTTGCATACATATCGACTGTTCGCCAAAATGTGCTCATTCCAGTAGCCGGTATGGATGCTGTATAAATTACATTCACCTTGAATTAAAATTGATCTAATTGTTTTTTCTAAGATTCGATTATACATAATAACACTTTAAAATAGTTTTCTAATCATCGGGCAGGATTTCGGTTAATGAGCTTACTACGGGATGAAAGGTTTTGGGATGATAACTAGGATTAAACTATTAAAGCACTATTAATTACATTGTGTTCCAATTTATCTTGAATATTGACGAATTTTTGTTTGCCTTTGGTTCAAAAGCTATATAAAGGCCATGCATGGAATAAATAGACCCATGTTTATGGGAACTCTTTAGAATCCTTCACAAAGAACTTATTGTCGGCGTGACATGGAGCATGTAGTGTTACAGTGAAAACAATTCTCCTGGACTGTCCACAGTCAGCAATGGATATAAATGCAGACCCGTCAAGGGTTGACGCATGACGTCACCCGTGACGTCAGTATCGGTCAATAATCATACTTTATGACGCGTGATATTGCCGTGCTCATCTACTATGTAAGGTCAGCGCGTATTGTTGAACGAAATGAGTTCATTTTTCGTAATGTCATGAACATTCACAATCATCATATCACAATTTTATCACAAGATATAATATACACGTGATGTCATAAAAGTAAAAAAAAAGTCTGTAAATTTTGAAATAATATTAGTAAAAATATACACTCAGAAAACTCGAAAAAACTCAGAGGTGATAGCTAGGGATATGACCCAATTGGGGGATCTAAGCATATTAGAAATAATAAAATAGGGGCCCTTCAAATGCTCACATAGGGCGGATTCGAATGTACAAATATATTAAAACACACAAAGATAATTAAATTATATTATAAGTTACAACTGGTGTTTATATTAGTGTTGCAAGTTTGTGCAGCACACCTAAACACTTAGCTAATTCCAATATATAGCTTCTGTAAAACGTTTTCCGATAAATTATGGCGTGTATATTTTATAGCATTGAATTAAAATAGTGAAACTGTAACGAGGCTAAAATGGGTCGTGGGATGAATCCTATCGTAGCCGTAGAGGAATGACAAATGGACAATTGTACAAAGCAAAAAATGTTGGCACATTTTGTACACTTACATCGTGTTCATACACCGAGTGTAATATTGAACGAGTATAATTCCCTCCATGCTTCGAGGGTAACCTCGGTAGGAGCCGAAGAGATGTACAACTACCTGTAGTTTTCCGTTAGATTTCTGAGATCAAGCGTGGTTGCTTCAGTTAAATATCGGGAATCAGCCCAATCATGGTAGAGTGAACCCTAATGTAAGGAGAAAAGGCCGATTAGAACCAACAAAATTTCCCACACAACGTTATCAAGACCTGTGGCATATTAAAGGGCGCCATTAAAAAGTCTCAAGTTAAATTTCCTACCTGTACAGAAAGTCTCAAAAGTCCTTAATGATCATGTAGGTACATACGCATACGGTAGCTGATACATGTAGACGCCTAGTGATGGCCGACTATATACGTAGCTATCATATTTTTTTTTTGGTTACGAGACTGAATATTTGTCACAACTTTCGTGTTGCGACCTTATAACACATCCAATAGCCTGAAATGAGAGTATCAACTGAATTTGGGAGAAGCAGAAACCAAAGTCCTAGAAAAAGTTTTGCGTGGTATTTGAGATTTACAATTGGCGATAATAATAATTGAAACAAATTTATTTAATTTAGGATAAAAATATATCATTTAATAATATACCCAATATTGAACTACTATAGACTTTTGAAACACCTTGTATAGTACAAACGAGGGGGGGGGAGTGTTATTAGACAAAAAGGTACTCGTGCGTGACGCGCCAATTCCACTATAATTGTAAACGATTGTGAAAATTGGCTATTATTCGTCAGATCACCTTTGGAATGTCATTTATACTTCACACCTGGTAATAAACTGTAATAAATTACAATATTCCGTTATTTCACATTGTTATTTCAGATATTTTAGATTGTATATTGTAAGAAAATATTGTATAACAAGAATGCGTTGCAGTGAACTCGCTTCGCTAAAGTGAGTCAATAACTGTTAAACAACGTTTCAGTGAAGCAACCTCATTATTATAAATTCTTTGGAAGCAACAGAAGTTTCAATGCGGATTGCATGATCAGTGAATTGAGCAATCTAAGAGAATATTTAGGTAAATCGTAAGCGACCACAGGCAGGGCATCGTAGATATGTCACAGAAGAAATAGCATCATCCATCACCTAAATATTACTGAGAAGCCAGGTGTTCGGATAGTCGGATAGTCTTTTAGAAACACCTTTTTTCCACTAACGAAGACATCTCTATTGTGGTAACAAAATATTAGGGATTCAAATTTCCAAGCATTTTTAAACTTTACTGTCGAACATAAAATACATGTTTCATGTAAATGTTTTATTGCAGATAAATTACTTTGCAAGATTTTTTAGTGAATAAGCTTCATGCAATACTCGATAATGCCATTCAACTATTGACCCTACACACTTGAGTAGTAAGTAGTTATAAATCGTATTTCGTCTGAAGGACTTGGATATGTCTAAAAGAAAAAGTAAAAAAGGTACTGTTTATGGTATAAAAGTTTATTAAGTTGGCAGCCCTCGGTAAAGAGTAGTAAATTCCTTCGCCAACCTATGAAATGTGTCGTTTTTAAAGTTGTAGGGTAGACTTGCAATTATTTTCTCTCATCTACCTACATTAATGCTGATATTTTTTTAATCATGTCTTTTTCGCTGGCGAGTAGCATACCATGCTCTTGTGGCGCGCGTAAAAATAATATCAAATGAAAGTGAGTGACTCTTATGTTTTTAAATTTTCCGTGTTTTCTTGTGTATACGTCAATGCTGCCACCGAAGGATGCCCGCGCTGTACCTAGCAGGTAGGTGCATTTTTTATTCACATTAAACTATTTCTATTCCTAAGTAAACTATTCGTCAGAGTAGGTTTCATAACGTTTTAATTTCATTGCAATAAAAACGCAGTGAACAGAGTCAATTTCGCTGAGAGAACCTCGTAGATTTCCGCCCTACTTCCCGACTAGTGGCAAAATGTCAGCGTTTTCTTAGCATCCTTGAAGAATATCTCACTCGTTTTGCAGTAATATTGAAGAAAGCTGTCTTCAAATAGTGGAATCGTCTTGGAATATAAATAATATTAGGTAAGAACAGAAAAAATATTGTTTTATTTTTATAAATATGTAATAGTCATACGATACATGCGATTAACGGTGGTCGAGCCAAACTGTAGCCAGTTGTCTACATCTCATATAAGGGCTGGTTAGACTGGTGTAGTACCACCATGTTACAGAAGATCGGCGTAAAGTAAAGTAGCTATTATAGCTGCGTTTCGTACGATTAAGTTTCCCTCCGAACGAGCAATGCCTTTGGTATTGCAAGCATCTACAGGCTACAGTAACTGCTTGATATCGGCGGTTCGTATCTATACGTTGTTTTGCCGACTTTGCTAGCTATATAAAAACATAAATTATAAAATGAAATCTAGAATTGAGTAAAATCATATTTTTAGGAATATGAGGTTGAAAAACCCTCAAGTCTGTAGATATAGATAACAAAAAACAGTCATAAAGCTGTCGATGGGATCCCATGGATTAGTGATCCGACAGCGAGAGCCGTTCATTATCGAACGTTGTAATTACAGGCTTTTGACAACGACGTGTTCCTGATATAAACAGATGCATGTATACACTAGTGTTTGCCTATCCAATCCATTGTTTTCAGTACCTCACGCCTTTATTACCCGAAGTGGTAGGTGGACGTGTGCTATTTTATATCCAACTAGCTGAGCCCGCGAATTCGTCCGCGTGGAATTTATCTTAACAAAAAAGCCCGCTCCCGCGTTCTGAGCCCGCGTGAAAGGACCCATTTTTTTTTGTTTTGCTAAAATAAAAGAAGCCTAAGTTACTGCTTATAACATCAGCTATCTACCAGTGATAGTCCCGTCAAAATCGGTCCAGCCGTTTCGGAGATACTCTTTGATTTCATGTGTTTTTATTTTTTTACGCTGAACCCTAATTGTTTTTCTAAAATAAAAGTAGCCTAAGTTACTCCTTATTACATCAGCTATCTGCCAGTGAAAGTCCCTTCAAAATCGGTCCAGCCGTTTCGGAGATTACCCAGAACAAACATACAGACAGACAGACAAAAAAAATTTAAATCGCGTTTTTGCTAAAGGTATCGTATGTACTTTCATATGCATTTAGTGAAAAGGTCTTATTTTGATATTACAAACAGACACTTGTATAGATAATATTACTCTGAAATAGCAAGAAATACTTAATTATGTTACAGTCTACAATAATTAATGTACGCACGTATCTCGACTTGCTTTTAGTTAAAAGAGCAAAGATATAACGAGCTCCAAATAAGTTTGCTCGTCAAGCCCGGGGGTCTTGCGGCGCACAGTTTCATCAAGGAAATTATCTTTTAAACTCAACACAGGCTTGGTACTTGTACTCTTTTTGCGAAACAACTTATTACATGCGGCTATTTTTTGACGTGCACGTGCATCTTGTTTTCTCGTATACCTAAATAGCTCTGTCCCTCTCTGCTGGGCATGTGTGCTGTGCAGTGTATGGGTCGGTTTAGGAAATAGCGTCAATATCAGAGGGGCCTCCTCGCAACAGAGGTTCCGGGATTAATCTTCACTCTGGCCATTAATCTATGGTCGTGAGCTCGAGATCTGTGTCAAACCTAACACAAGCTTTTAGCTTAGATAGATTGGCTTAAGAGGTCTCTTGTGAGTCTGGCGATATGAGGTGGTCACTAGTGACCACCTCATATCGCCAGACTACTTAACAGCAGAGAGATGACGGTAGTAGACCCAAGCTGTAGTCAATTGACCGGGGTAGAACCACCCTCTCACAGAAAATCGGCGTGAAGTAAGTATTGTCCCACTCCCACAACCATGCCATCGGTAGGTATTGCAAGCATCTATGGGCTAGAGTAACTGCTTAAAATCAGGCGAGTCGTCGACACTTGTTTGCCGACTTTGTTAGATAAATAAAATTTCAATTTAGCTTTTCCCCGGGACTCGTCGAGGGTCAAATCCTCCTGGTTTACAGGAAGGATCCTGGTTTACAGGATTAACAGTGTTGGGAGTGTGAGGCGGGCCTATTCCCATCAACAAAAACCCTGATTATATTTCGACCTACTAATGCGAGTACCTAATTAAAAAAAAGTTCACCTTAATCAAAAATGCCTTCCCTTCAGTAGATACCAATTACGAGCAAACAAATCAAGTGGTCTATTATCAAATAGAGTCATAGAAGCACACACTCTAGCCAGACAAATCAGTTTTATCGCGGCTCTATACGTCGTTATCGCTGTGTCAATATTTGGACGACAATGATTGGGACAGGTATCACGCGTTGAGTATTTGCTGGCTAATATCGACCGCTGGCTAATATACTGACCAGCCATTTTTTTTAAGATTACTGATAACATTAGGTTACCTCGTCCCTTAGCGCCCCCAACTAAGCTAACGATATACCAAATCACGATATTCCAAAGTGCTTGTTGTTATATTTTCAATTGTTGACTTTAAGGGTGCCCGTCCACTAGAGCCGGGCGGGCTGGTTCATGTGGGCACCCTTAAGCTACCCACCTACACACGTGTTTTTTTGACACTTTATTATTGCTATACCAAAGCAGTGCTCGCATGTTACCGACCTTACTTTTCGTCGATCTTCTGTTACAGGGTGGTACTACCATGATCAAGTCAGCCCGTATATGAGCTGTAGTTAATGGCTACAGCTTGGCTATACTACCGTTGAAAGTTCACGCTAACAAAGACACAAGTACCTATGCAGAGTTAATATCTATATATATATAACTCAAAGGTGACTGACTGACTGACATAGTGATCTATCAACGCACAGCCCAAACCACTGGACGGATCGGGCTGAAATTTGGCATGCAGGTAGATGTTATGACGTAAGCGTCCGCTAAGAAAGGATTTTGATTAATTCTACCCCCAAGGGAATAAAATAGGGGATGAAAGTTTGTTTGAAACTTTGTCAATTAAATTCCACGCGGACGAAGTCGCGGGCACAGCTAGTAATATAATAAAATAATAATCAAATTATTGCTAAACTCACCTTCTCATATACTGGAACTTGATGACGATGAATATCAGCAGCGTGTTGGCAGACAGCGATGCCGTCAGCACCACCACATACAGCACTATGATTGCCACATCAGGCCTGTAGAACACGTCCAGGTCCAACTGGGGTACACCCCACTCAGCTGATTCGTTCAAAGACACTTCGACACTCGTATTTAAAAAATGCGAAGACATATTCATGGCTGTACACTTACGAGTTCACCACAGAAAATACACCTATCATAGCATATTCGCTAATAAACGCTTTGAATTCGATATCATTCTTCGCCAAATACATTTTCACTGTGTATTCCAATGGTTTTATTATGCTTCTGTCCGTATCAGAGAGTTGTTGGCGGCCATTTTTAGATTTTCGCTTATGTAAATAAAATTCAGTCGTATTGTATGTCCGTTTCAATGTTTAATGGCTACTTCACGATTAAATAATGGTTTGTTTAGGAGAAACTGTTATTCGGCTGTTGATCGCTTTTAGTACGTAATTGTAGCAACCGGTTGCTAAGTGGTTTCCTGTAAATTGTTTGTAATTCACGTGTAAGTATGTATCTTCAAAATGCCCTCGTACCCATGTTGTGTTAGTCGTAGTTAGTTAGTATCATAGGTGTGCAGACAAATGAAAACAAAGACAATTGAAAAACTGACTTTAAAGTTATATTTAACTTATGCTTATCACGTGTTTAACTTATTTGTGTTTTTATCTAGATACGTACTTAGATATAATTTTCCCTGATCGAATAAACCGTGAACTTAAAATCTATACAATTAAAGAAAATTTAAGTGTCTGTTTGTAATGTAAAAATTATAGCTTTTTGCTAAATGCATATGAAAGTACTAGCTGTGCCCGCGACTTCGTCCGCGTGGAATTTAATTGACAAAGTTTCATACAAACTTTCATCCCCTATTTTATCCCCTTGGGGGTAGAATTAATCAAAATCCTTTCTTAGCGGACGCCTACGTCATAACATCTACCTGCATGCCAAATTTCAGCCCGATCCGTCCAGTGGTTTGGGCTGTGCGTTGATAGATCACTATGTCAGTCAGTCAGTCAGTCAGTCAGTCAGTCAGTCACCTTTGAGTTATATATATTTAGATATGCGGTATTTTAAACCTAAATACAATAAAATTTGAAATTTGCAATTATTGTCCGTCTGTATATATATAAACGGTTTGACTGATTTCCACGGGACTGGCAGTTAGCTGATGATATAAGGAGTCACTAAGGCTCCTTTTACTATAGTATCGAAGTACCTCACAGACGGAGCCGCGGGCAACAGCCAGTAAATTACTATGATTATAAAAAACCAACAATGTACCTGCTAGTAGTGAATTGCGAATACAAAATATACCCCATTAAAGAAAATACACAAATAAAAACCGCGAAGCGTACTGTAAGCAATAGTTTTACAATATCCGGCGAACGTTTCAGTTGGCAAATACACAATAAGCCTATCAAAGTTTATTCGCACATAAAAGTAAATGAAGTGCTTTAAAAATAAGAGAAATACGTACGTAAATGGTCGGCTTAATGTGTTTAAACAAACTAACACGGGGAAATCTAGTATCATCTACCTACGCGGAACTAACCTGAATCATGGACTTACTTACTACTCTTGTTAGGCACAGATTGAAAATGAAATTATCAAAACACAGCAAATCTGACTGTGTACATAATAAAAACAAGCTAATTTTGGTATTGCAGGCGGGGACAACCATAACTAAAATATGTTTGGTGGTGCAATCTCATATAATAATGTGGAGAAGTTATTCTGTATTTAATCAAACCTATTTTATTTTATTTATAAATTTAAAACCCGTCAAAAGTTTTCCAGTTAAAATATTTTAATATAATCTCCAGAGAAATAACTCAATAAAAATAGTTGGCAACTTTGTGGTCCGCCCATCACAATATACTTGCTGCCATCCAGCACCTATCTGTCTCGAGAGACCCTGTCTGTGGGATAGTTTTGGTAAATGTTTTAACCTCCTAGAATGGTCTGATAAGAGCAAGCGAGAGACAAGTTGCAAAACACATGACTTTTAATTGAGGCGGGTGTTGCCAAATCTGCGATTTTGGCGCTATATCTGGCGAATTTTGTGAATGTCTCTTGCACCCATACGAAATTAATATGGTATTTTGGTTACTTTAAATAAGGCATCATGAATAAAATAATTGGTTTCTCAAGTAAACAATGGAAGCCATTGTACGTGAGCCCGATTCGCAGTTCACTTTATTTACAACCGAAATCAAATGCGTTTATTTAAAAACGGTATTAGTTAATAATAAGTAGGTATTTAATCTTAGCTTTTTTACAACCAACGCTTTTTTACAAAAAAGAGTTGGCACATCTCTGAAGGATTTCTAACACCACAATGCGATACAGTTAAGGAATCCTTTTGTTTCGACAGAAGTTGTTAGCTGCAAATGGCATTTACAACATCATGAAATGGCAATGGCATTAGGTACTTACATGAGAGGGCAAATACCAAGTACAAATAATTAAAATCATAATATTATTTACTTTTCATTACTCATACACTGAAAGTAGGTCTGAAGTTGCCTGAGGAGCGGGTTGAAAGTAATACTTTTCTGGCCCGGGAGAATCACTTTCAACTGACAGCTGTCAAATTATAAAAAAAAACTAGTACCATTTCTATGGAACCATGTTCAAACTTTTTCTACAGTCACTCAATTACAGCACGATGTAAAATTGAAATAACATAAAGTTGAGTATTAATTAAAGAATATATACTTTTAAATGACTTAATTATAATTTAGTTTCAACAATTTCTTTAAAATAACATAGTTTTGGTCAAAATATTTAAAAATGAAAATTAAAAATACTGGCTAAATAATGAAGTTGGCCGGCCAACGAAAAAAAAACAAAATAGGCGGCAATCCGATCTTTTTTTTTTTCGAGTTGTAGAGTATTGTTCATGCTTCCTTGTATTATTTCTTTAGCCAATTCCTGTTTTTATTTTTACTTTCCTTGTATTCGTAATGAAAAGCACAGTGTTTACCTCGGGTGAAATACTTATTTTGTCCCTCGAACTATTAGCGCCCTCGCTACGCTCGGGCGCCAAACCCCGTCTCGGGAAAAATAAGTCACTTTCACCACTCGTGTAACAATGTACTATTATTACTAAGTCTTAAAGAAGTCACGAAGTCCTTGTACCCATCATTAAAAAAAAATCAGTGCCGTCTAGGGACGCCCGAAAGAAGCGAAGCTTTGCAGTAGATATTAGATATATTATATTAACGCGTCACGCGTTACGCTTTTCACCGTTTGAGTGCCCGGGTAGCGAGCGCCCCGAACGTCCGTAAAGAAGCTTCGCTTCAAAAATGTTTTAAGCCAACTCCATCCAATACTCGATTGAACAAACCCCAGGTAACTGCAAATTATGCAACCTGTCCCACTCATCCCTCCCTTCTCAATATTAATGACGATGATCTAATATTTATGTTACACTACAAACGAGATATACTTTGATGTCGAAAAGTTCAAAGAACATCCACGTGCAATCTTCGTGAGCGATTTGAGGTTGGTAATTAAATTTTTCCGCGCAACGTGCTAGGTGAACCAATTTAATTGGATTATAACGTATACTTGCTCGTAGAGGTATGGTAATAATTATGAAGGAATTAAGAGGTATTAATACGCGTTACGTAATCATTTTAATTACGTACTTAGGTCTGCGGTATATTATGTAGTAAGTGAATTAAATTATACTTACGGGTCTAGCAATAAGGCAAATCTATCACATTGATATGCAGTACGTAAATGATAAGGTACCTATTTCATGGCTTTAGTAATAAACCTAAACTGATATGCAATGCAAATATAAATATTTTATTTCGCTATTAGAAGATTGGTACGAGAAAATTACAGTCTTATTTACCAGTACCTATTTGTAGCGTTGTCTTGTGAAGCGCTCGCAAGCTCACTCAAATTTAGTGTTAGTCAAGAGACACGTCTGCAATCTTGTGATGCATGTTGTCAATTTTACTATCCCTTGCGAGACAACATTCTAGAATCGTTACCTATTAGAGGTTTGAAACGGAGCGAAATGTTTACAACCAGGGTTCACCGATATATAACAGCGGATATATATTACGATATATGTCAATTGATTTTTATCTTGATATATATCAAATGATTTTATCCTGTCTCCTGAACTAAAAATTTTGGAGATTAATGTTTACCCTGGCAACACGTAGCGAAAAACAAAAAATCTGAATAGTTGAGATTGTTTCCCAAAATAGCAACCTCATTTAAAGTTGGGGAAATCCCCTTTAACTTACCATTACGGCTAGCTTTTTAGTGATGTTCAATCCTCAATTTAATATCTTATAAGGTTTATTTTACGAGGTATTCAAAAAATGGGGATTCTAGGGAATCCCAATCTCACAAACAAATGAAGATTATAATATTAAAGGTACTTTTTTTTAAGTGTTCATTAAAAAAAAATTTTCTCAAATAAACACTAATTCTTTTGTTACTTCTTTTTAAATAAATAATTTGGTTATTGACCCTTATATTATTTTACAAATTCCTTTAACATTTTTTCGTTTAATCACCTTACAGAATGAAATTTGCTTTTTTTCTTAGCCTGGATATTTTTGATATTTATTATAAAAATCGTTTTTTTTCGAATAATCGGAGACGCTACGGTGTTTCTCCAGTACTCACTCTCACTGCTCCGGTGCAAACGCATAGTACCTACATATATTTTATTACCGCAGAGTCGTTGATCTGAATGTAGAACTTAAAAAAAAACAATACCAATCTGTTAGCAGTTTATTCTTATAGTAGAAAGTTTAAATCTGGCTCTCCCTTATTTTATACTTAATAAAAATTAATTCAAGATCTTGTGACGTAACTAACGCTTTACTGTATTCTGGCTCTACCATGAATGTATACGCTTATCGTTACCGGCTATGTAAAATATTTGTATAGAACGATCTTTAGTGGTGTGTTATATAAATGTCTTAGGTAGATGCTAGCGATTAGTTGTAAATATCATGGTAGAGCCACTGGTCCTGTAATATATCATGTAGAATAACACCTACTTATCGTTTTTACCTCGCCACGTTCCATCACGTAAAAAGGTATCACATTATTCATACATTTTAGCATAATGCGAGGATTCTGTTAAATGAAATTTGACAAATGTTGGGCGCGTATGACGATGTGATCTCTTTGTGTGAGGAGACAAACGAGGCAACACATCTGTTCAAAGCATAGAGAAAGAAAAAAAAATGGAAAAGATAGAGACTCTGTAAATATTTTTTCGGACTCGGAAACGAAATACACATCATCCATAAATATACCTTTGCGTTCGAGTGAATGGGTCGCATAGATTATCTTATGTCGTGCTTAGCGCATGTGTTTTTAGTCCAACCGCCACAAATTTCCTTTTTGTGGGAAGGTTGCAAACAAACGCTTGTGTGCCGTCGATATTTAATTCTGTGCCGAAAAAGTCATCCTCGCTTACGCAATATTACGTTTCCATGGCATCCTAGTTCCACGGCTCGACTTTTTACCAGGCCAAACGTCAAAAATACAATTGTAACTTTGATTATAACTGGACAAAACATGTACACGAAACATGTTGCTGTCCCTTTATTTTGTTGTCATAAAATAGAGACAACAACATGTATCCTGAATATGTTTCGTCCAGTGCGAACGCAGGGTATATTAATGTTTATGAACCGAAATGTAGGTAAGTATAATGAATCCATAATAAGTAGAATTAACTTTATGGGATTCCAAAATTTTCACGTAGATATTACCGACGGGAGTTGCATAGGTATAATGTGAATAGTGGGAAAGAGATGTTTCATGATCGTCTCGTACGAAAATCAGTGAACCGACCCCGTAACTGGTAGTAAGCAGGCGCCAGGTATTATTACATACAATTTTACATATAGGAGAGGTTTATTTGTGTATAAAATAATGTGAATTTAAATTATTACTATACCTGCTCACATGGACTATTATATTAGTTACGTGTTTTTGTTTTGTTATCTCTGCTTAGATTCATATTTTTTGGGTGTTATTTAGAATTAAGGGAAGAAATAATAAAATATTTACATCCAAATGAAGTCTAAAAATTAAAAGTAAATCAAAGTAAATCTACTGAAGTTACTATAGTAACGAGAGCTTGAGGATACATACATACCAAATAATAATTCGAATCATAAACTGTTATTTAAACCAAAACCTTACTGTAAGCTTCATTAAATAAGTTTACAACTGTTACTATAATCACTTTATGCGTTACCACTTTGTAATTTGATTGTTTTCCAAATCAATAAATTATTTACTACTTTTTCAAATTACTTATTCCAATTTTCGACTTTTATATTTTGCAATTGAAAGCTTCCTTTAATATCCAAAGTAGTTTCACTTCTTAATTCCACCACTGCTTAGTCATACGTAATATATTATTATTATTTCACTTAAAAAAATATTTCCGAACTTCTCCCATTGGCTGGAACTTAGATCATACAGCAGCGTTCAAACGCGTCGCGTCTGAAGCATCGTCCGCGCCCAACTGAAACTGAAAGTTTGCCCCGGTCCATAGGATGTTTACGAACGCTTTTACGATCACATAATGTACAATAACGTATTTCAGTATTGCTAATAAAGTTTTTAGAATGCAGACGCTTGTTTATCGTGTATTATTTTTTGACTTTCACTGGTTTTTAAGACTTAGTTTGATGACGGGGCGGATAGTAATGATATTGCAGACGTTACTAGGGAAACATAATATCGAGAGGTTGGTTCTACGTTATCTTACAGCCGTAATTTACTCGAAGATCGCATGGTATAATGGTCTCAGCGGTTAGCTTACTGTATTATAATAATATGGTCACAAGTTTGGATTACCATATAAGGCAATTTCGAGGATGGTATATACGTAGTTTGATTAATGCCGGGGCCGCACCGGTAGGGCGATTGCTATGCAACGGCGATTTCTATACAAATGTTCGCTATTGTGATGCAGCCACATGTTTATAGAGGTTTAATTTCTATTGCATTCGCCTTACCGGTGCGGCCCGGCCTGAGAGTAAATGGGGTTGCTTTGTGTGAGTTCTGTTGTGTCTTGGCTCGGCAATTTCAATCTCATGCATATTAAATTTGTTTGTCCAGTGCAAAACACTGTTGGTGTTTTTTTTTAAGGAATAATAATAAAATAAATAATAACTACACTGATACAAGACTCAAAATTAAAAATATAAATAAGAGAAAAATAAAATATATAAAAGTGCTTTTGCGTCATGCGCAATGCAACCAGCAATTTCATTTTTTTAAGATCACTAGCAATGTGAGATGTCCACATTATCAGTAGTCACGCTAGTCCGTCCATTTCAGCTAAATGCATGTATAAGGAGTGGAGTCACATCAATAGTTTAATGGCCAGAGTGAGAAGCAAACCCGGAACCCCTCGGTTACTAGGATGGTCCGTAAACCACTAGGCTATTTTAATATTTTAGATTTTCCGGCAATAGTTTTCGGTTAAAATACTCCTCACATTCAAATCAATACTTCCAAATCACCCATCAATAGAATTGAACCCCATTGAATTCTTGATATAATAAAATCTATATTCGTCCCGCAATGTCACGTGCGTTAGCGCCTGCCATGAATTATGAACGATTCCCAATCCTTTGTGACTTCAATTGAATCTAGTGAGGACTCGGCCACAACATATTATGTTTCTTCAATGAATATTTTAATTACAACTTGACGGATATTTTGACAATACCTATTACATTCATACTTGTTATTCATTTGTAATTAGGTACATATGAAATTAATAAAGAGGAATAATACATTGTTACCCTATGAATGAAAGTAAAGTCTTTCACCCGAGGTAAACATTGTGCTTTTCATTACGAATACAAGTAGTAAAAAAGTAAAAAAAAAATTATAAATAAAAATTGAACTAGTTTTTAATAATTTGACAGCTGACAGTTGAAAACAATTCTCCCTAGGGCTGAAAAGTATTCCTTTCAACCCGCCCCTCAGGCAACTTCAGACTTACTTTCCGGGTATGAGTACTGAAAATTAATATTAAAGCATCTTGCCCCTCGGTATGTTATATCGTCTGATACTATAACGTTTTTAATGGTTATTAATCAATTTTGGTAATTAGATAAAGAAAAGATAATATTCCAAATGGCGTTTTTCTCAGATAGCTATTTCATAAGAGATAATGTTTTGTGTTCAAAAACCTCCTATTCAATTAGTTTTGCCTCACCTTTACATTATTTAAGGCTGATTCCTATCGAGCCGTTACATAAACTCTACTGAATGAAATGAATGCTGACCAGCGTAGCGGTTTGTATGAGTCTTCGACGGAGGAGGTTCAAGCTCAACAACTAAGCAACACTCGTACTATGGGTACCGTACAATGGACTGGGGGCGATCCCAGTGACACCCAGACTTAAGCTTATGCTCGAATCACTGCGCCTAAACACATTTACATAGGTACATACAAAGAAATAGTCATAATAAGATATCTTTGGGTACGTGCCTAGTCTGACGTCACCATCGAAACCCGATCCTTGAAACCCCACATATCAATTATCATTATATCTCGTAAGCCGCTTACATCACATAACGTCCTCATCAATAGAAGTTTATATGTATAGTACATTTTATATGCTGGAATTATAGCTATCACGTAGAATTAATATTGGAACATAATATCGCATTTATATTAGGACCCAAAATCAATTAGTATCGGCCAAGAAAGAGGTTCGTTCGCACCTTTATACAGACGAGTAGAAAGGACTCATCCCCCAAATTCATATTTTTTACGACACTAGCTTTGTAGTTGCGTTTCAAGAAAAAAACTGTTTCGTGTTGATTTTCGTAACTTTATTACTTAAGTATGAGTTTCTATAAATCTAAGTTTTCTTAAAACGGTATCTTACCCTATCTTCTGTCAAACGTAACTCAAAACTAAAATCAAGCTAAAAATATATCTATATATTTTTAATAAAGTACTTAGTTTACGTAAAGTTATCATATTCAATAAATATGTGAAAAATATGGAAACATGGTTTTTGTGGAGGATAACAACAATTCACGGGGTTATTTTAATAAAATCCACGAAGATACATAAATATAGGTTACATTCTAATAAAATAAAACAATCATTTACCATGGTGATGTCCTTGATAACTTCCTGCGGAGGCGCGGGAGGTCCTGAGTTCGAATTCCGACTATATTGAAATTCCTGATTGTACCTCGTGTAAGATCAATAGTATGTAAACATTTGCTATATTTCATTTGAGATTATAATATCTGTGTATCTGGGAGACAACTAAGTGTCATATATAATGTGTGTACGTATATACGAGTATATTATTATACATACGTATAATACATGATACAGTTAATGAACTTACATATAATATTACGAATTAATTACAAAGTTTTGAAGGTAGAATCGAAGGTTTAATCATTAAAAGTAATTTCTGCTTGAGAATCAAAAGTTACTCTCGTCTTAAACTTTATAAACTTAGGAACGCAGGGAAAATATCTCAAACAATAACTTCAAAACACATTTGCATTACTTAATGAAAAAAAAATTATTATTTTTTTCGCTTGCAGATAGGCTGTTGGATCCGGCGGGGAGCCGTTGGACGCAGATAGCGAGCAACCATCCATTGTGGCGTTCTATGGGGGAGGCATATTTTCAGCAGTGGACGTCTTCAGGCTGATGATGGTGATGATGAGGTAGGCTGTGCCTTTCGATTTTATTGTAGAGCTGATTTTTCTCTTTCGGTTTCTGATATATTAGATTTTGGTATTTATTAGAATTCGGTATTTAGAAAAGATTTTGGCGTGGATTGTACTCGATCTTATTACACGTACCGCTCCGCAAACATATCACGGCGGGTTTATGGCGTCGATGGTGCAAACGGCACGATTGTTCTGTTACCCCTAATTCTATTTACAGACCATCAAATATTTACGTCCCCGTTATATTGCTGACGCCGTAAACCATAAAGAATATTATGTCTACCTGCGTTATTTTAAAAACCTTAAGTAGATACAGGAAAATTACATGGAATATTTAGAAAATAAGTTTAATATGTCAATTAAATATACCCTATATTTATAAAATTGTGGTGGTGATTCTTCTCGTAAACGGATTGTTAGATTTTGGTGTTACTTTAACCTTTCTTAGCTATAGTTGGACCCGGTATCCAGTAAATAAAATCAACGCTAGCAAAGCTGTAGGCAGAAGCTCGTAATACTGTAAAAAAGATGAGGTCACGTTCCGATACTGTTGTAGAGGGAATTAACAAAATACAATTAGAAGTGCCCCCGTAGGTCCTTACAAAATAAACGATTTGCCATTTACTGTAACTTAATAAACCAACTTGTAATCTTCTTCAAATATATTACACTATTGTTAGGCTTATACGGGTCCCCTCTGATAGTATTGCGTCGTTCAGTGCTTGATGTAGCTACTATATACAGGATGTCGTTCAGTGCTTGATGTAGCTACTATATACAGGATGTTTTAAAATAACAAAACAATAATTTTAAATGCATATACGGAAGCTGGTATGTAGATGCTTTACAAAAATAGACTATAACAATATGTTACTACTATATTCTAATATAACCATACTACTTTTTTTCTGAGATACGGGCGTTTGAATATTTGTCACAACTAACGTTTTGTGGCCATTAATATTTAAGGAATAATTCTTAATGTTTTTTCGTTCGACTATCGATGATTTTTTCTTACCATTCAACTCATAAGTTATATGATTACTCATCATGATGATAAGTACTCATCAAAACCCCTGAGTATTGTTTCAGTCTTTTAAACACCCTTTATGAGATGCCTTCTAGCTGCCTTGCATAAATATACGAAACCTATTCGTGTTTTATGAAACAAGACACATCTGGTGTAGTACGACATCGCCAGCCGTCGGGGCAAACGAGGTCTGGAGTGGAATGATTTGCTTCGCCCAGCGACGTTCTGTGCGAGCCATTTTATTCGACATTCCAAAACTGTAACTAATCATAAGTATAGTGAATTATGTAACATATAAAACATCGTAGCCTTTTTCATGGATCATTTTACAAACAACGGACACGCTTTAAAATTGTCTAACTTAAATTATATACTCCAGGTTGTCAGACCTCAAGTTAGGTCTCAATATGTTGTCACAGTCGACGAAGATCTTGTGGCGCTTCGTATTAGCAGCGGCGAGGTCAGACCGCTGGGTTTTAGTGGGTAGGCTAGACAGTCGTCCAGGAGTCCCACATATCCGTATGGGTTCCCCCGAGGCGGAATGCGTAACAGCATTTCCCAGCGAAAACAAAAAAAAAAAAGTTCTCAATATGTTATATAACAACCACTCTGTAAGAAGCCAAATAAATTAAGTGTGAAGCTGATGGATATAAAACATGAGAATGAAAACCTTGAAATAAGAATGACTGATGTTTTAATTTCTAATTGTATCTACGGCTACGCTCTTTAGTCGCTGTTGGTACTCATACCACATACCCTCTCATTTATAAGCGTGGATTAGCTGTTCAATAGTTACACCATGCTTTGTCTTCTTCATTCGTATGTCAAATTACTGATGACAGTAAGATATAGTTCGGTGTGTAACTATTCGCCCGCTAATCCTTGTTTATAAACGAGGGGAATAAAGTTCAAAAGTCCGGATTAAGACAGATTAACAGACAGGTGACCGTGGCTACAAGTTACTGAACTTGTATCTACAAAAAATAATAAAAAAACTAGTCGTTACTAGGTAGGCACTTGTCTATTCAGTAATCATGATTAAATAATCAACCACTAATGTTACCGACGTAGCTTAACTGACGCTAAATGCGTATCGAGTTCGTAGAGTAAATTCCTGGGTTCTAACAAATTCTTCCAGATTTTCGTTGATTGATAGCCCCCCGGGGGAGCGAGACGATATCCTGAACCTGAGACTTTCAGCCTGAATTGAAAATTGACGCGAATATTATCAGAAACGTCTCGAGTGGAAAGGTTTTATATAATATCGTCGATTTAAATATGAATCAAATCCTTTGTGAGTTTAGTAGAATACTGTAGCTTTTTTGGAATTTGATATAACTAGTTTTCTTGGCTTATATTTTTACGTTTACGTTCGTGTAACAACCTTTGCCTGGATTGATCTGTTCAGATGATAGAGGGAATGCATCTACTAAATTTCCTAAAGTGTCACTTGCGAATAGTTATATCAAATTTTGATTGAAAGTAGGGGTTCTGAATCTATTTGTAACTATACTGTGGAGAACTGTGACTCCACAGTATAATTTCTCGTCTCAACACAATAATCCCGGCAGTGAGCAGGTATATTTATAGCCGCTTTTTCAGTTTTCAGTTAATTAAGCACGAGGCTCGGTTATTTCATCTTTGACGAGGAAATTCGTGAGTACCGGAATTTTTTCCTGATTGAAAGCTCCCCGGGCGGGGTGTCTTGAATACACTATAATTTTGTATTTCAATTATTTAAGTAAATAAGTAAGTTAAGAATATTTATATTATCGAAGAAATGTCTTGAGTCCGTTTGCTTTCACGATAATTTTCACATGCACACGTCCTACGTTATTAAGCGAGCCAAAAAAGGGCCTGAAGGCTCTGAAGAGCAGCTTAACTTAGGATATAATTTAATTTTTATTTTAATAACAAACTCCGACAAAGTCGACATAAAAAACGTTGTTTTCTCCGATGCCACCGACATAACGCGCGTACGATTTATTTAACAAAATAATATATGGCACAGATTTTCTGTGTACTAATATAATACATAGACAGTTGTAACGTGAATTCGTTTGCTGTACAGAGCTGAGTAATCTAAAAATAATTTTATAACTGCAATATATTTCATACTTTGAGTTACGTTTACGGAAACTTACTTTACATGAGCAGTTTGTACATTTATGTACCTATTAGTTTGTTCGTGTTTATAATAGAGAATTGTGCTATACCTACCTAGATTATACTTGTAATAATTTATAGTCACACCTACTCAATAGGTGCATGACATAATACCTCGTGTGAATGAACTACGTACCAACTTATAAATCTGCAAAGTGGTTAGTAATGTAAAACCCATTTAAATTGATTGGTATTAAATATTATCTTTGAGCAACCTTCGCCACATGTGAGCAGTCCTCTGGCCGAAAATATAACCATGAATGCTGGATTTCGGTGAATAATTCACGACAATAATTAAATGACCAATGTTTACCAATTGGTTTCTAAATTAAAAGATGTAATTATGTCCCTAGGCTGAAAAACAGTCGCAGATTAGACGGAGACGAAGATGGAGAGACGATTTGGACACCTGTCCGCGCTTAACGTGAACGCAATTATTTATTAACGAGGACAGCTTCTTGTAGTCCTTCGAGTGTAGCCCATTCAGCACACTGTTATAGGTAATTGCGGGTTCAATTCCCGCTGGGGCAGAAATGGCCTGTTTGCAATTTGCCTGATCTGGGTGTCACTGAGATCGCCCACAGTCTTAGATGATTTAACCCACAGCCCAATGTCCGGTACCAACAGTGCAAGCGTTAGATAGGGACCACACAGGTGGTACATAAAACAAGGCACATGACAGTCTATAGGGATGGAGGTCTAAGCATAACCTCATGCTGGAAGATGTTTTGTCAATAGAAGGAGGCATGTCACCTCTCCGTGGTCTAAAGCACGGTAATCTAACGAACTTTTAACACAGATGTATGTCCTTCCTTTTAGCAGTCCCAGTAGTGGAGTTCGTGCGGTGTTTTATAGTTTAATTTAACTTTTCTTCACTGACCGTAAAAACTTTACAATAATTCTGTTTGAACTTAAAGTTTAACTTTATACTTATAGTACAAAAACTTTTTATGATTTTCTTAACAGTCTTGAATTTGGAATAAACTATGGAAAAGTTAGTCGTGGTGAAGTTAAATACTGTACCTAAGATATACCCATAAAATATTCCCAGTATCTACCCAAATATTTTCACTAAGAAATATTGCTTTATGTATGGTGGTATGTAGCGTCATTATTTTTGAATTAAGTGTGAGGTTATCTAGCAGCTTATTGAATTTGATTACTAAACTCTATACTGCCAATTTCAATTTAATATTTGCTTCGACTAAATTCGAAAAATAAAACTTTTAATCCACAATAGTAAAGTTATCCTTGAGTTAACGCTCGCTAGTCGCTAGCATCTGCGTAAAATAATTTAATATCAAATTATAGCACCCGAAAAACTGACATAGGTAAGTACAAACATTTCATGAAGACTGTAGCGAGTAGTGACTCTAGCAAACGTATTAACTCAAGGTAGAGCCAAGTACGGTAGAGGGAGGGAGGGTAGAGGAAGTAATTAACGTAAGTAACATAACACCAAAATAGTGTAGTGTATACATACTACTTTATTCATGAACTCTGCGTACCTAAATTCCTACTCACAATAAAACATACCATATAACTCTATTTGTGTGATCTTTCACAATGGCGACTTTACGACACGACACTAAAAAGATAGTACGATGAATGGTACCCTTTATTTCCATTCATTTTGCAGGCTCTCCATGCGTCATACTAATAGGTGTTAAGAGACTGCATTTAATTTTGTGATTTATGAACTAATTTACACATGTTTCCTGAAACTAAATTCCTCTACAAATGTACCAGCTTTCATTTTAAACTAAAAAAAAATAACTAAATTGACAAATATAAACAAACGTATTTTGTTTCCAAATATAAATTTACTCGGTAAAATTAAATCTCTCACACTGAGTAGGTATAATGTTGCGGTTTTGCAAAAATATAACAAAAAATATTTTGGTACATTTACAAAGAGTTTAAAAACAGACGAACAAGTGTTCTAAGATAAAAGTTTTTAGTAATTAGTCAATTTATTATGATAAATGGACGGAACTTCCATTTTGACCGGCTCCAGAAGATAGATGGCCCAAGTTTACTATAGTGTTCAGGAATTCAGAAAAAAATGTTGTTACGCTCAAATAATCTTCGAGCATTTTTCGTATAGCTACTTGTTATTCTATACAGCACAATATTCTCACGTAAAGCGTTACGTAAACGTCTTCCGTCAACTCTCATGACATATTTTATTTATGATTAACTAGCTGTGCCCGCCGACTTCGTCCGCGTGGAATTTAACTTAATAATCATCCCCTATTTTATGCCCTTGGGGGTAGAATTAATCAAAATCCTTTCTTAGCGGATGCCTACGCCATAACATCTACCTGCATGCCTAATTTCAGCTCGATCCGTCCAGTGGTTTGGGCTGTGCGTTGATAGATCACTATGTCAGTCAGTCAGTCAGTCAGTCAGTCAGTCAGTCAGTCACCTTTGAGTTATATATATATATATATAGACTAGCTGAGCCCGCGACTTCGTCCGCGTGGAATTTAACTTAACAAAAATGCCCGCTCCCGCGTTCTAAGCCCGCGCGATAGGACTCATTTTAAAAAAATTAGTTTTTCTATAACAAAAGTAGCCTAAGTTACTGCTTATAACATTAGCTATCTACCAGTGAAAGTCCCGTCAAAATCGGTCCAGCCGTTTCGGAGATACTCTTTGATTTCATGTGTTTTTATTTTTGTACGCGGAACCTTAATTGTTTTCCTAACATTAAAGTAGCCTAAGTTACTCCTTAAAACATCAGCTATCTGCCTGTGAAAGTCCCGTCAAAATCGGTCCAGCCGTTTCGGAGATTTCCCGGAACAAACACACAGACAGACAGACAAAAATGTTTTAAATCGCGTTTTTGCTTGCATTAAGTGAAAAGGTGTTATTTTGATATTACAAACAGAC
This sequence comes from Notodonta dromedarius, assembly GCA_905147325.1. Classification (NCBI taxonomy): domain Eukaryota; kingdom Metazoa; phylum Arthropoda; class Insecta; order Lepidoptera; family Notodontidae; genus Notodonta; species Notodonta dromedarius. Next base: position 12,860,219 of record LR990164.1, on the reverse strand, counting down.
ACTCCAATTTTATTTATTTGTACAGATAGACTTAGATAATGACAGTGGTCGATGGTGATACAATTAATTGATTTCATTTTTATTTTCGTTACTGATTACGTTACGTTGTTAAATACGTTAGTAGATAGTGCTCGCTATATGTAGAAATATTACAAGTTTAGACAACCTCGGAAACCATTTTTGATTTCGCAACCACAATCAAATAACTAACTATAGTGAAAGTGTACCTAGTACTGGTAACGTATGGAAAGATTTGATGCCCCAACCATGTTTACATTGAACCCTTCAAATATATTATTACTGGTTCTATACTATGTAAACAATCAGCCGTCTTATGTGTTCTCAATAGAAGACCTCGTTGTAAGCAATTGTTCGTTTTCTTTTCAGAAGATAATTATAGTACCTACAGTTTTAGAGTACTTTGATAATGACAAAATCTGCAAACAAGCGTACTATCCAGCTGATGTTAAGCAGTTGCCATAGCCTATAATAGAGGCTAGCAAAGATTTTGCTCACACGTTACCGCCCTGAAGTGGACTGAGACAGAGGGAGAGATAGGGGGGTTGGGCTTCCAAATCTCGCACCGTCGTACGAAACGCAGGTATAATAGCCACTTTACGCCGATCTTCTCTAGGAGGGTGTTCGTACCCTGATCAATCCAGCCCTTATATGGGATGTGGTTAATTGACTACAGCTTAGGTCTACCACCGACAAGTCAAGTCCAAGACAGTACATTATCATTTTCCCATTCTAATAAATATTACTAATTAAAAATAAAGATCTTCTCAAAATTACACGTGCTCTCACACCACTAGTTAATTAATTATGCATTTTTACTATATATAAAAAGTTGAAAGCTCGTGGATTTTGCATCAGCGGGTTAGTGAGTGCGACTGGAATACTTAATTAATGAGGTTAGTCTTTATGACCCTCGAGACGTATCATGTCTGACTAACCACCATTCAAAGGTTGTTTAACGAAGGTCTTTCTTGCCAGATCTAGCATCTTCAAATAACTATTCAACTAAATTTGTTAGAAAATAAAAAAGATAGCAGTAACGGTAATTTAGTCGATGTTTGTTTGTGCTACAATGGAATCAGCGACACTGCATTCTTATAAACAGATTTGCAATTATTTTGTAACGAAGTAGAATTGTTAGGAGACACGTTTAACTTAAGCTTCTGCTTAAGCAAGGTCTCATCGAAAATATAATTCACATGTTACCTACTTCTCAAACATATAGGGACCCTAAAAATGTTGAATGTAGCGCGTTTCAATTCAACTAGCGAATAATAAATCCGTTTTATCATATTCGGAATGGTGAAGATTTCAATTTCGAATCTTGCGTCAGCCGTATTTCTGATGATTTCACAGACACGATATACTTCAATTTCAGTATTTTATAGTGCTGCGATATTGAGGTATCACATTTACATAAACAGGATGATTTAAATTAGGTGCAGAACTCATTGGATGCTGGTTGGCCAAATGATGAACATGCTATAAGTGGATTGTATAACATTTTTTGTACAAGGAAACGTTGCATTTATTTTGTGTACACCTGAGGATAGGCAGATGGCCACCAAATTTACCTTTGATCAGCACTTTATCACTAAAAAGATTAGATTAACAAAATAACGTTCAATTACGATATCCCGGCTAATGAGCGCTGCGTCGCGCACAAGTTGAAGCATTAATTTTAATCGTACCTAATTAGGGACCTTCGGCTAAAGGCTTCTGTAGCGAGAGAAGTTTTGGAAAAACAGGGGTTTTTTATGCGAAAACATTGTTAATGTTAAGTCTAATCAAAGTCAAAGTCAAATCGTTTATTTTATTTAGGCCTACGGGGGCACTTACTAATTGCCAATTAAAATCTCTCTAACATGCAGTACCTGCACAGATAACAGCTTCAAAATGTGGCATTAAGCATGGTGTAAGTGGTCCTATGGACTGAGTTACAGCGAATATTTATTCATCAAACATATAGAAGTAACTCAAATTTCAGCGCAGTTTAATAATAAAGCTGCATTCATTTTGTACCCTTCTCCTGAAGACTTGATGCCTTGCATATATAAGCTTTGTAGGAATTATCCCCTGATAATAACCTCTGGGTTTCCCATTTCAGCATTGTTCTTAACTATATCCCAATTTATATTTTACTGCTCAAGTCTTACGGTTTAATTTGAAACGTTAAGTAATACCCCAACCGTGTGCCTGTAATTATAAATCTTGATATAAATTAACTTTAACATTTCCTCGAAATTTATGATTACGATTTCGCGTGATTACATATCTTCACAGTACATTTGGATCATATTAGAATTTGAACGTTAAATACTTTCCCGAAAGGTTCAAATTACATTGTTATTAAGTATCTTGTTTATGTGGTATAAAATGTGTATGTCAGCAATTCATTAAGAAATATATGGATTTGGTATCATTACGTTCATTTCGAGACGATTAATCATTTTATGATACGACATAATTACACATACAATTTCTGTTGTTTCAGTATTTACTCCTTAACATAATGGAATCATACCATACGGCTAATATCCGTAGCAATTCTGATACCATAAGGTCAAAATTGTATTTTATGTTCCCTTGGTTTTAATATTATGTATTTGCAGTGAACAATTTTAATAAAATATGGCGTCGATGGGTCAAAAATCAGCTTGGCCGAGCTGAATCGAGAATACACACATCATAGGGTGAATTTCAACAAAGTCATTTTATCTTTCATTTCGGTTGAATTTTTTATTTTTAACTTTTTTAAAATTGTATCTGTTATTTATTGTACTTCTTAATATAGTTAATGCAAATTTTTAATGTCATCAAAATATCTTAATTAACTTATGAGATATTCGTGTTTAAACTTTCGATGGCACCGAAATGAAACAGCCGTTCACCGAAATGAAATAACTAGTCACCGAAATGATCTTTCATTACGGTGACTAGTTATTTAATTTCACCTGTCCACCAAAAACGTATACAGAAGGCTTATCTATACAAATAAATAAAATTGGAGTGTCGTTTGTAATATCAAAATAACACCTATTCACTAAATGCATATGAAAGTATATACGGTACTTATAACAAATCCACGATTTAAAATTGTTTTTTCTGCCTGTCTGTGTGTTTGTTCCGGGTAAACTCCGAAACGGCTGGACTGATTTTGACGGGACTTTCACTGGCAGATAAGAGCGCTAATGAATGAATGATTTATTATGCTTGAAACATGGTGCAACAAAAGATCTTAAATTAATATAAGCTCGACACAAACCACCATATGAAATGGTATTCAAATAATTATATTTATAATATTGACAATAATTCATTAAACACATGCAATTATAAAACTAAAATATTGTATTATCATTAAGTTAAAATGTCGTAAATAGGTAATTCTAATTAAATGTCAATTTATAATTTGTCAGGCAGGTATTCGTTAACAGTGTAATAACCCTTTTCCGTTAATAAGCTCTTTACTTTATTTTTAAAGATATTGAGGTTTTAAATCTCCAAAATTGATTGAGGTAGGTGATTATACAATCTTGGGGCCATACAGAAAACACTTTTATTAACCCAGGCTGTTGTATTGGGTGGAAAACCATTTTTTAGATAATGTCTTTTACTATTTAATTTAGAAAACATATTATTTAATTTTTTTCGGACAAATAATACAACTTCTAAGATATAGATACTTGGTAAAGTAAGTATTTTTAAACTAATAAAGAAGGGTTTACAACTGTCCGTAATCTTCAGCTTACACATAGCCGTAACGCACCTCTTTTGCGCCTTAAATGCAAGTTCTTTATTCGTAGAATTGCCCCAGAACACAATACCAAACCTTAAGAGAGACGCAACATGACCATGATAGCTGATGTTAAAAGGAGTAACTTAGGCTACTTTAATTTAAGAAAAAATTAGGGTTCAGCGTAAAATAATAAAATCACGTGAAATCCAAGAGTATCTCCGAAACGGTCGGACCGATTTTGACGGAATTTTGGATACTTTTATTTTAGAAAAAAAAAAACAAAATGGGTCCTGCCGCGCGGGCTCAGAACGCGAGAGCGGGCTTTTGCGATAGGTATATAAATAAAAAATAGATTAAACTTAGCATAGGTGTTTCTTTATCAACCTTTAACAACTCTTTTTCTCATTTCAACAAAAAAAAATTGTTTAATTAAATTTTTGTTAAGTTAAATTCACGCGAACGAAGTCGCGAGCTCAGCTAGTTTAACAATAAAATTATCAAATAAGAAACAAATATTATTTTTTTTACAAAATAATAATTTTAAATATTTATTATATTGAGATAAAAGTAAGTAAATTATTACGGATTCTATCGCGTTTACGTCCTGATGCCATAGTTAATAACTGGGTACCCTCATATTTAGTTGTTGTTTGCGGTCCGATCCACGCAGAAAGTGCTCAGTGTCTCGAGGTCTTGCAATGGTACGCTTGGTTTTGGCAGCCGAAACGTCGGGAAAATAAAAAAGTGAACAAATAAAATCCGTAAAAAGAATCCGTAAAATAGTTTTATTTCAATGTGTAGTATTCGCGTAAATATAAGAAAACAATATATTTATTTTATATTAGCGATGTAATAAGAGGTTAAAGGAAGACTATTTATGCAACGCCCGCCCACCTTCAGCTCATTATTTTGGAATTTCTCAACAAGCATCAATTTGTAGATACGTTCATCTGGTTCTTAACCGACGCAATGCTAACCTAGGAACCTCTGTTATGGTAAATTTTAGGTATTCCTCTGGGTAAAATACTAAAAAAACCACAATAAAAGGAGTAAAATAAAATAATAAGTAAAAAACTAATCTACATTTTTTAACTACTTATGGATATCTTTGCTTTGACTTTGTTCAAATGAGATTACAAATTACGTGAAGTTACATTCACCTATACAAATTCTTCGTTATCCTCAAAGCTTAGAATCCTAAGCATAATAACATCAGCGAACCTTGTGAATAAAAGGAAACTCTTCTATATTTGAAACTTTGTACTTTAACAAAACTAAAAAAATAATAAATTGCGTTGCTGCTTGTACTTAAAAATAGTACTTATAGGTGAAACATTTTGAATAATTCACCTGCTGGCCTGAATTTTCACTGAAATGAAGTAGTAATCAACCGAAATGATAAAACAATTCACCGAAATGAAAATATTATACACCGAAATCCAAAGCACTCACCGAGATGAGAATTTTTATCATTACGGTGAGATTTTTATCATTTCCATGGACAGTTTAGGCCACCGAATCAACCGAAATGAGAACACTGAAATTAAAAACAAGGACAAAAAATTGTATTACTAGAAAACTATTTATTATAGGATGTAGTGAATAGTACACAAATAAACGTAGTACACTAAGCTTGCTCACGAATACTTAATTAAATGTACTAGATCATTGGATGACAAGTTTTACCTATAAACGGAAATGAAAAGAAATTTGTCCCATCACACCGATATGAAATACTTTCGTATTTTTTGGGACTAAGCAGGCTAGCTGCGCACGTCCTCTGACGATAAGTACATAGGCAGCATTGGTACGTAACTTTTAAGGACATGAGGGGGGAGCTAGAGTGGTTCTATACAAAAATATTCTTGACAAACTTTAGGTCACCGTAATGAAAGGACTTTCTAGGACACATGCATTTTTACTTACCAGTTATTAAATTGAGGAGATATTATTATAAAACCACTTTGTGATAATACTATCACTATTCACGATTAAAATAAAAGTTGCCATCAATCTGAATAACCAATAGTTTTTGTTGTACAAGGGAAATTACACTGAAAAATGTAATGCGGACAGCTACCGAAATGAAAAAAACAGTGCTTTACAATTTTTTTTTCCTAATTAACTCCAACCCTAATGAAGAAATAATTTTGCCACGCATAGGCACAAACCTCTTCTAGCTAGAAAAAAATAATAGAACTGTATAATAATGTTCCACACTACCGATTTCATCCGTGCCGCGTAAATTTTGCTGTTGGGAAATCCACCCCATAAAGTTTTTCTTTTCTTTCCCATGTCCTAAACCTTATCCATATATGTACATACAATAATGCATATTCCCACATACACAATAGAGTACGAAATGGCCTTTCTCTAAACAGTTTCTCACAGTACTTACATTATAAATCCGTGGCAATTGTAAATTATACTGCATATTTGTTTGACATGATGTTCGTGAATGAAATACTCGTAGTGTCTTGTGGAATACTTGGCATAGCGCCAGTATGTTTGTAAGTGTTATTATGCGATCTAGAATGCCTATGAATGTTTCGGGAAATGGGGTATATCCAATGTTGAAGATATCATAATATTTATATAATAATATATTATTTATAGCGTACGTATTTATATCTAATGAAAAACATGCATTGCCAATCTGGTTTCATTCCGATTTATTGTATTTCAATACACAACATGAGGTACCATTGGTATACATAAAGTGAAATACATTGATCCTGAAGAGACAACGCCCAATCGAACTCCTGTGAGAGTAAAGACCGATAAATACTATGAGAGTACACTTGAGTGTGATCTCAAGATGCTTTCAAGATAAATATATTATTATAATTGTCAAAATTACATTCATGCTTTCTTTTGGAGTTAGAATAAATTTACTAACACGTGCAGAGTATTTTTATACAACTAAGTCGCCATACAAGCCTACGACGTGCCTGATTTAAGCGGTTATCTTAGCCTATAGAGGCTTGCAATACCAAAGGTGTTGCTCGCACGTTGTCAACCTAACGTGGAGTGGAATAGAAAAAGGGACAAGAAAGAGTTTGCCTTCCAGCTCTCTCACTCATCGTACGAAACACAGCTGCGATCTTCTGTGAGAAGGTGGTACTACTCCGGTTGTACCAGCCCGTTTATGAGCTATTGTCAGCTGGTTACAGCTTGGCTCTACCACCGATATAGTCACCATGCACTGGTTTAAAAATAAAATGTTATGAAACAATAATTCTAGGTTCGTAAAACAGTTTTGTAGAGTATATTTAATGACATTAAAATATACATATCATCAATGTCAGATAAACTCATGAATGATAGAGTTCTGAATGAAACAGTTAAACAGTTTGTTTTGGCTGCCTGCCAATATTTGAGGGAATTTTTCCTATCAGCATATTTATAGAGATACTAGCTGAGCCCGCGACTTCGTCCGCGTGGAATTTAACTTAAAAAAAAGCCCGCACCCGCGTTCTGAGCCCGCGCGACAGAACCCATTTTTTTTAATTTTGTTTTTCTAATATAAAAGTAGCCTAAGTAGTAACTTAGGCTACTTTTATATTAGAAAAACACATATTCATAGTATTTTATAAGCAGTAGCTTATAACATCAGCTATCTACCAGTGAAAGTCCTGTCAAAATCGGTCCAGCCGTTTCGGAGATTACCCGAAACAAACACACAGACAGACAGACAGACAGACAAAAAAATTTTTAATCGCGTTTTTGCTATAGGTGTCGTATGTACTTTCATATGCATTTAGTGAAAAGGTGTTATTTTGATATTACAAACAGACACTCCAATTTTATTTATTTGTATAGATAACTATGGCCTTTAGAAATAAAGTTTATCTTTAAGGAGATAATGCCAGGTCCGCCGGGTGCGAGTGGCTAAGAACGATAATGTGGAAGGTATAGGGAAACCCGGAAGCCAGCAGTAAGTAGTCATCTGATCTGTATTCATCAATTTAGTAAATTAGTCGTAATAATATTTCTTTCACTGTTTTTTAATATTTTACACAATTTGTTTTAACTAAAACATAATCTAAGCGTTATTGTACTGCTGCGAAGTAGTACAGTAAAAGAAAATACATTTTGATCCTTCGAATAATACTCCAAGTTTTTATAGCATTGTGTCATGCAAAAATTATGTTAAATTATTTACAAATCAAGCCGCAAGGTCGCTCACTTGTTTTGAAATAAAATTTAAATTGCAAACAATTTGTTTTCGTAGCAATACCGTAGCGCGGCGTAGCGCTTCGTAGCACCGCTCCGTAGCGGCCGTGTCAAAGGATTTGCATACACTCCCGCCTGCGCTGCTCATTAGAGGCGACGAATTCTCTTAATGGAAGTTTGTTTGTGCATTTCATTTGTAAAGATTCTTAAAGTCATATCACTAATATTAAATAGGCACCTAACAAAAAGCCGGCCAATTGCGTATAGGGCCAGATTGTAGGGTTCCATTTGAATAACGAATACAGATTTTTTTGTACCTTTCTGGGTGATTATTAAAGACTGCAGCCTAAACGACATAGTACCGGGGTACCAGGGTAGCACCACGCTCTCACGAAAGATTGGCGTATAATAGCTATTATAGCTGTGTTTCGTACAATGAATGAGAGAGCCGGAAGCCCAACCCTTCCCCTCCAGTGGGATAGAGATCCCACTCCGCTTCAGGTAGGCAACGTGCGAGCAATGCAATTGGAATTGCAAGATATAGAAGCAACGTTAACTACTTAACATCAGGCGCGTCATACGCTTGTTTGACGACTTATTGATATAAAAAACTACCTACCTACTATGTCCTTTAGGCTAACTTGAAACTATAGAAAACTCTCGAAGTAATTACATTGAAACGGACAGACGGACGGACTACGGATCCTCAAAAAAGTTACAGAAGAATTGGTGTTCCAATATTTTGCTATGTTTTAAAGTAAGTATTTACAAATTAAGTTTAGCAGTTTCAGATTATTCGGGTGATACACTTTGCTTACCCTTTATTAATATTTAAATTCATTACTAACTAGCTTTGCCCACGACTTCGTCTGCGTGGAATTTAAATTGTTAAGTGAAAATCCCGTCAAAATCGGTCCAGCCGTTTCGGAAATTCGCTACAGACAGACAGACAAAAAAAAAAAATCGCGTTTTTTTTTAAAGAACCGTATGAACTTTCATATGCATTTAGTAAAAAGATGTTATTTTGATGAGACCCAATTTTTTTTATTTTGTATAGATTGTTTTCTTCACCTTCAAGTTCATTTAAAACATATTAATTCATATCTCTTCTAAGTCGTAGCACTCTTGTCAGAGCGGCCGTGGTCATGTTTCGGTCGGTTCTTGTGCCACCGCTGCTCGCACGATATGTCGCCATGTGGGTTTGGCTAAGTGAGAGCAGTCGTTCACGGTTGAGTGTGTCACGGATTTTATGAGGTCTGTCCACCGTGTTGGATAGCGCCCACGTGATCTCTTGCCTTTAATTTTCCCTAGCACCACCAATCGTTCTATAGAGTTTTTGTTGCGGGTGATGTGCCCAAAGAACTTGAGAATTCGTATTTGCACAGCGTATTAATTCATATAAGAAAATCAAAGATTGCCTTTGTTACCTCACATGAACATTTATCTACAACTTTACAGTGGGTTAAGGGTATGTACAGGGCGGCGCCCATACTATCATGATGAGTCAGTGAAAACTGAGTTTAATTACACGCATGAATTGTGGCCATTTTTCATGGGCGTGTCGAGCAAAAAATCTGAAAGGGAATATTCGGTTCATTGAATTTCGTATTAACAGGGTTTTTAGGTAAAAGGGTTAGTTGTTTCTTTGTATCGCAATGTTTTACAAATGATTCTGCAAAATACTTTTTGCCCACGGCCTCATGTAGAATGTTCAATAAGGAGTTTGCTACCTGCCGTTATATTAAAATCTGTGGGTATTGGGCACGGACCGTCCATCCTTGGTTATGCGTGGCAGTCAGGAATTAGGTGACAAAAGGTTTTCAATATTATTTATTATTTTAGTTTATAATTGAGGTGTAGTACGTACCTATATTACCTATATTGTGTAACCTGTATGGTAGGATTATGAGGTAGTAATAAACGAGACATGTAGTAAACAAGACGTGTTTGATTGGGTGTACCCCCTACAGTACATGGCGATCCTGGCAGGATACCATACCTACCATACCTACCATACAGGTTACACAATATAGGTAATATAGGTACGTACTACACCTCAATAACTATTAATCACAAGAATTACTGTGCAAGTATGGAATACCCCTCCATCACGCCTGTTTACCGATGAGAAAGGCAGAGAGCACTGATGTTATTTTGGCCTTAATAACCTGCGAGCCTTTTGGCATTATATCGAGCTAAGTCCCCTTTCAATTCGAAACTCATTTTATGATGGATTCTATTGCATGTGAAGCACAAACCATAATTTGAGCTTTATTAGCAAAGCGCTCAAGGATTTTTATTGCCTGGTTTTCTTTCAAACTTTGCATTGAAATAAAACTATTTTTACGGATTATATCGCGTTTATTTAATTTTATGTTCCCGACGTTTCGGTTGCTTTACAGCAACCGTGGTCACGGGGGGACTGAGGTGTTAGACGTCCTGATGTCATAGTTAAAAACTGGGTACCCTCAAAATTTAGTTGGTGTTTGCGGTCCGATCCACGCAGAAAGTGCTCACTGTGTCTTGAGGTCTTGCAATGGTACGCTTGGTTTTCGATTTAATTATATTAATTACTGGATCCCAAGTTGGTGGTAGCACCCAGCCATCTTCCCTATTGAAATTAGGATGTTTTTTAATTTCAATGGCCTCACGTATCATCCTTGGTCGGAATCGGTGTTCTATTGCGAGGATCTGTGGTTTATCAAATCTGATATAATGGCGGGTGCGGTCCTGTACATGTTCACAGATTGCAGACTTCGTGGAGCGCCGGTGTTTCACGTCAGCTATGTGTTCTTTTACGCGGGTTTTTACTGATCTTTTAGTTTGCCCTATGTAGGAGAGCCCACATTCACAATCGAGTTTGTATACCCCTGCATCTTGTAGAGGAATGTGCAGGTGTGAGGAAGCAACCGAAACGTCGGGAACATAAAATTAAATAAACGCGATATAATCCGTAAAAATAGTTTTATTTCAATGTGTAGTATTCGCGTAAATATAAGAAAACAATATTTCAAACTTTGCTCAAACAAACAAGTAAATTCCTGCAAACTTATGTTACCATTCTTGAAATGAAACTCCGCAGTTGTTTAAAGGAGAAACTTTAAAAATAAATAAGAAAGTTTCGAGCTGCCCGATTGTGGGAGAGCTGCCTCACTGAACTACCACAATGTATATTGTGCCAACTAGAATGAATATAATAGAGGATATGTGTTGCAGTGCCCTATTCATAGTATGCGTTTGTGAACTAATATAGCCACATTATATTTAAGACGTTTTCTATATCATTTACAATATTAATGAGACGCTATTCTATGTTAGTTACTTTATATTTATGCACCTCAGTTGTTTAACGAATAATAATGAAACGTAAATTTAGTTATAGGTATGAAACATACGTCCAACACTATCAGAATTCGTCCCAGACTTTAGCATATCGCGCTTATCTGATTATTTAACTAATTTTAAAATAGGGTATAATGCTCTCGACAAAAAACACAAGCACTTTGTGACCACGTATCCAAAAGCTCAGCTTATTTATGATTACCGCATGGCCCTCATTGCTTTTTCTGTTTCCAAGAACTTAACTATGAATATGACACGCGAGCCTCCTCAGCCATTATTCCTGGTCGGAATGTGAACTCGGCCGAGCAGCGCAATCCCGACCCCATTTCAAGCACAATATACCAGTGTTTACAAATAAACACACCCATTGTTCGACCGAGCCGCGGCACAGCGGAGAAACTGACTTTCCGAGGGATTACTAAAGAAAACTCAGGGTGTATTACCGAAAGATAGGCAGTGGAGCACTATATTTAAATACTCTTAATTTACCGAGTAGGTTCCAGTGTATTGCCAATCAAGCACAGCTCCAGATGGAATTTATCCAAATATCACAGAGTTCATATTGATGGATAAGTTTGTATGACACGATATGAGAATATTCATGTCAAGAATATACAAAATACTAGTTTACCAACTGCGACAAACGTCCTGTTCTAAAATGAATGAACATGCAAGTGTAGTCATTTCGTAAGGAGACAAATGTTACTTTGCTATGAACTAGGTACTTGGTCTGCTAGCTCGAGTTCACGACGTCGAGTATAAAACAAGTACACTAATAAAATGGAAATTAGTTTAGAGTCGGGCATAACTCTTATTTTTAAACTATATAAGCCACTAACTGTTTTAACTTTGACGACCGCTTGGCGCAGTGGTTCGAGCGTAGGCCGCTCGGCTCACTGCATCGGGTGGTTGCGGGTTCAATTTCCGTCAGGGTAAATCTCGGAAATGGCCTTTTCGTAATTTTCCCTGGTCTGGGTGTCACTGTGCCCCCAGTCCATTGTACGGTACCCATAGTACAAGCGTTGCTTAGTTTCTGACCATACAGTTGGTGTGTTCGTCTGGCGATATTTATTTATTATTTATTTATTAACTTTGGATTCAAATATTCACCTAATTTCAGAACTAAGACCGATCGCTTCATAATGATGTACGTAATTGATAGATTACATAGGTACATCTATTTACTTGCCAATGTGAACTGAAATCGAAACTCAGTCACAAAGCCCACAGGTATCCTACTTCATTTGTTATATGCCGAGAGTGGGTACCAGTAATGTGTAGAGTTTAGTACTTTTCTACATAATCTGGTTTTTAATAGTGCACGATATTTGGCATTGAACCTTTATAGGTAAGTGCTAAACATAATGTACCTACCACTTAAAATATAAGCCTAGGCTGTAAATCTTTCCTGTTGGTTGGAACAGATGGTATCTGGTTAAAAGCTGAAATCAAAGGTCAGCTAAGAAACCCACTAGATATATATTTTGTGGTTTACCTTTAACATTTAGAGACTAAAGTACTGTATCTATGTAACCACAGTTATGTAGTGAACTTGGATTGCTTTTGTTTCACAGTGGAAACGTATAACAGTTACTAGCTATAACCATATGGTAATTTAATATTTGTATAGGACCGTTTGATTTTGTGTAATAGTTTACCCCTAAACTTAATAAAATTAAATTTGAATGGTTCGGTTTATTTGGTTTTATACACATTGCGTAATGTGCCTATTGTAGCTGCATATCGTATGCTGAGTGGGAAGGCAGGAACCGAACCCCTGCCCCAACCCCAACCCAACCTGCTGTCTCTGTCTAAATCCCTTCAGGTCGCCAATGTGTAAACAATGCTGTCGCAAGTATCTCTATAGGCTACGGCTATCGTTAAACATCAGGTTATTCAATAAGTTTTAGTGCTTAGTTTTACTAGATAAGGGTTATGCAGTTTGTCTATGCTCTCTACTAGTGATGTAACGAATATTCGCATTCGCATTCGCGAATATTCGCATATTTTTTGACATTCGCATTCGCATTCGCAAGAATCTATGCGAATGTTTGGCGAATGTTTTTTTAAAAACAAAAAGGAAATTTGTAGATGGATATGGTTTTAATACAACTAGTAAGAATTATATATTTTTTCAACAAACTTGCTTGTAGAGTGGCCCTTTTTGCACCGCTTTTAGGTTCATAAAGCAGTTTATTACGCACTAGTGATTTTGAATTAACATTTTTTAAATCTTGGTAAAGAGTTATCCTAAAAATAGTAAGCATGTTTATAAAATAAATAAACAATGTTTATTAAAATATATACATAGATACATTAATTATTTAAATACATTTATTTCTTAATTTTATTATTATAAACATTCGATTTATTATATTTCAAATAATATAATAATTGTTAGGGGCCTTGCCAGACCCATAGATAAATATAACTGGCCAAATGCAAGTCAGACTACGCATACTATAGGGTTCCGTAGACATCCCGCCACTTTTCGATAATATGGAACCCTAAAAATAAAGTAATGTATTTTTTATTGATATGAAACATCTCAACCGATTAATTTCTGCGAAATAAATAAACTATTGGCAACCGTATGAATAAAATAGTAAGAAATTCTGTTACTAAATTTATTAAACCGGCATTCAAAGACATCTTAAGCAAAGTGACATAAACCTTTATTTTGTTTTTGGACTGATGAAAAGTTCTTATAAAGAGTTTTAATTCAAATAATTAAGTTGTGATTAGACTAGTTGCACAATCAGTGGCGCGTGGGTTTGAGACTCAGTCCAAACTATCGATATTTTTTTAATAAAATTAATTATATTTCTTTTTAAAAGAATAGAACTATTTATTTCTTATAATAAACCATTTATAATGTGGTTCTAAGTTAAACGATGATTCTCGCTAGTCACGAAAAAAAACCACTTGGAGCTCAATATTTCATAAACGGGAATTAATATTTAAAAAACTGTCAAAGAAACTTTCAAATTATTTTAAAATACCTACTGAACAATACCTCACTCGAGAGGGTGAGTAAACATTTTTTCACTCCCCTTTGTACGTGAGGTAGAATAAAATAACTTGGCTTTCAAAATTGAAATATACAGTTTTGTAGCGGTACAGAAACACTATTTTTTGCCAATTTGCAGTATAACAGTCTCTAAATAAAATTACTGCGATGTCTAGGGACGGGTAGACGGACAGACGGACGTGGCGAAACGATAAGGGTTCCGAGTTTGACTACGGAACTCTAAAAACTTACGGCGCGCCATTTTCTTAGAATTTTCATTCATCCTGCAATTCTCTAGGTCTTAAACAAATTCGTGAACTGTGTTTTTTTTCAATTAAGATTGTAATATTTTAAATATTTTTTACACGCGTGTTGTAAAATGTCATATGAAACGCGTGAGCATTGTTCATTACACACTTTGGCTCCATCACAGCCCTGGCGTTAGTCTCGGGCTGCAAACTAGCTTCGATCGTAATGTGATTATCAACTTAGCTCACTTGTACATAATGCACTTATTCACTTATTTACTTATATTTGAATAAAAAAAAATATGGAACTGTCTTGAGGTAGACAACTAAATTATGAATAGGATCTTTCCCTATTGTTCTTGTTAGTCTAATTTAAATATTAACAACCTCAATAAAATTTGAATATCAATTAAATTTGATTTATGCAATAATACTAAGCTACCCTGAAATCAAAACAAATCTCTTCATATTAACTTTATGTGACTAACTTCGTTCTTTCACCCTATATGGGTTTGGCTATGTTCGGCCGACACGAAATGTCAAACCATTCTAACATTTTGCGCGCTCATTATTAACCCCCGACGAAAAAAGAGGGGTGTTATAAGTTTAACATGTGTGTCTGTGTGTCTGTCTGTGGCATCGTAGCGCTCAAGCGGATGATCCGATTATTTTTTTTGTTGTTAGAAAAGTTTTCTGATCGAGAGTGTTCTTAGCTATGCTTTATGAAAATTGGTTCAGCCGTTTAAAAATTATGAGCTCTTTTTTAGTTTAAAAAGTCGTCGCATCGGGATTTCTTTAAATTTTCAATTTTAGTTATTTGAAAGTCAACATTCGCATTCGCATTCGCGAATGTTGAAGCCAAATATTCGCATTCGCATTCGCGAATGTCAAAAATCCAACATTCGTTACATCACTACTCTCTACTACACTCTCACATACTCTACACTGATTACTCTAGTGTAGAACATACCCTGACGTATGTCAACGTTCGGATAAGAGCTACATCTTGCTATGTCGTAAACTGCTACACTTGGTTTATATTCAATTACATTTGGATATCTTAATCCGACGATAAAAAGGTTGAAGACATCGAAGTATACGAGGGAAGGAGAAAAATCAAAATATAAAAGTTATGGCACTGCGATAGATTTGGGCGGGCGCTCAGAAGTATGGGCGGGCTGGGGTACTGTTAGGTGGACGGACGGAATGATAAAGCTTCAAATTCAGTACATTAAGTTAAGGTGAAAATGAAACTAGAAAATTATAAAAAAATAAAATATTATTTATTCATCATGTAATCACATAGTTTAATATAATAATCAATAACAATATATAAACACTTCAGACATATCGAAAAACTCACGCGAACACACACACTATAAAAGTTATCTACTCATACAAGGTTCTGAAACTTGCTGCCTAGTTCGAACGGAAAAACTAGGCGCTATATAAGCGTGTCCTTTATTAAGCATATTCTTTGATATTATAATCTAGTAACCTGTATTATATTTCCAAAGTGTAAACTCGCCTTAAGACTGCGTACCTAATATCAAATTCAAGCAGCAACCATCAAGTTATTTGATACCACCCATTCAATATTTTAATGCCGTTATCGAGACCTCGTCAAATCTCAGAGATTCAAAGTTTGACAGTTAGGCCGAGTTCATCAAGAGATAACTAATTGGATTAATTGGACCATTAATTATTCCCGTTCAAAGAGAAGCTTTAGTGGGACGGTGTCTTTAAAATTGGGAGAATTCTTTTGTATAATTATATACTTTATGCTGTATATCTAATACGTCCACGAAGAGCACACGACATGAAAAGAGCCTAATTTGCGTGGGTATAGTAGGTACTCATAATCAAGAATCTACAACGACACTATAAATATAAGATTTCATGTGGCTACTGGAATACAAAAAATAACATTAAATCGTTGGAAACGCTAGCAATAATCTAATGACCCTCTTACCGTCTGAGCAAGCAGAATTAATTCTCAGTGCAAATCTTTGCACAGCCGAAATTGTATTAAACAATTAACTGACTCATATCTAACGTCACTGGACCGAGAAAATTCAATTCGCAAGTTTAAAGTCTCTATGTTGGCTGGAAATTGTTTTCAACTCCAGGGCCGTATATCATTGCTTTCCCAGGAGATCGTCCAGTAAGTCTTGGTTGGTCATGTTAGCGTCACCGAGCATATTACTGCGAATTTCCCTTGAACTCTTTTTACCAGATAAAGACCTTTTCCTACCGATTGCAGCGGTCTCTGGGAACATCTGTTCCGACAGCATCTTGAAATTATTGTTCAACTCACTCAAAGCTGCTTCAGGAATCTCGGTCTTAGAATTCACGAATTCGTTTATTTTATCAACAGCTTGCAACTGTTGTACCAACTTGTCGCCTTCAAACCTCGACTGGTTGAAGTGTTTCACGTGCTTATCTATAACTTTGCTGCTCTTCTCGATATCTTGGATGATGTCTTTACAATATTTCTCCAGCGGTTTGGCTGAATTTTTTCGTTCTATTGTCTTGTTGTTGTTGTTATTTCCTATCATTATTTGAGTTTCTTCGTGTATTGCAACCGTTGTTATTGTATCCTCTACAGATGCATTTTCAAAAAACGACACATTGGAGTTTCGCCTTCCTCTTGATTTCGGACGTTCGTTATCACTAATCGAAATTTCCTCTTCAATAGATTCTTCGGTCGACCTTTTTCTCAGCGCACTGGTTTTTCTAGACGCTGACTCATCATTATTATTTATTTTATGCATCAGTTCTGTCTTCATCGCCTCCATTTTCTTTTGGAGTTCATCTGGCGAACTTTTCAAGTCTAAATCTTCGTCGAATATTGCTAGATCAGCCATTCCATCTTGGACTGTCTTCGCGAGCTCTATTATATCATCGGATCCTTTAGAACTCTTCCTGGTGCCCGGGTTAGGTGTGGATCTCGTGCTGGTGGAATTGGTACGGCTCCTGGCATACCGTGAACGTGGCTCGATGGACGATGAGGTCTCTTCGTCGTTGGATAGTACGCTGTTAATGTTGCGGGAATTCTCACAAAGTCGCGCTAGTATATTTTGGTCTACCTGTGAAGAGGAACAATAACTGACAGTCATACAATGAAACTTTAGATTGTGACTTAACTATGTAAAGTACTTGATGTTTAAGAATGACCTATGACAAACAACTGACTTGAGCGAAATATCAGTTTCCAAGAACAATCCGTCACAAATAGTAGGTACATTTCTTTGAAGTGTAAAACTTAGGTAGGTACACAACTGTACAATTTTTTAAATTGCATAATTATAAATATTTAAAATAATTAGTTATCGCAATAATTCATCAGAACTTCCAAAAGAAAGATCAATTAAAATGTCCATGATTAACGCGGTTGTTCAACGCGGTATTCAGTGCAAAATATTGCTTGCCCTTAGCATTTTATTAACAGCGGTTCAGCTATGGGGTAAACGTCCACAACAACTATTTTATCAACAAAAAAAACAATGCATAAAATACGAGGTGGATTTTTTTAGTTCACTTTTTGAACTCCTTTCTTGCATTAGTAGTAGTATCTTTATTGTTTTATCAATGATTATAGCTTAGCTCCATATAATAATTCAGCTAAGTATTACTCACAACATTATTTAGTCTATCGTCCTTTCGCATGCTCGAAGTGTCCATTTCAGATTTGGTTTTGTTCACTACTTTAGGTATGTAGACACTTGAGGGCGTCTTCGTTGGCGACTTGAGAGATCGACTCGCCGCTGTGCTTAGCATTTTCTCTTTCATCTAAAACAACAATAGGGTTTTGAAATACAAGGGTATCGAATTTCTGATTGTAATTATTATACCGCCTGCATAAATTAAATCGTTTGTAAGATAAGTATTGGCACAAAGTTGAGACAACTTGTAGAGACAACATTATCTCATGTCTCACAGAAAGGGACGGTGCTATACGACTGAACCGGCAGCTGTTAGCCTCTTATTTCTTTATCATACCTGTAATAAGCCATCAGATTCTGTATTGATCGAGTATGACACTAGATTGGGTACTTGCTGCTTCCTCGGGCGTGTTTGACAAAAATAATTTCCAATATGTGGCCAAGATTAAATAGACCTACCTACTGTACATTAGCGTTTAATTCGGCTTAGCAGACTTACTTATTCAAATATTTATACAAAGTTTCACGTGAAGTGCCAACATAATAATATTGTCGCCACTCTGAAGTGATTACTAAAGTAGGTAGGTACAGTTCAAACCTCAATGATAGTAGTCAGTTTATCAGCGTTACTGATAGCGAGGTCCAGGTCGTGCCTCGTGTCCTTATGCTTGTTGATCTCGTTCTGAAGTTGGTGCTTGAAGTTCTTCGCTTCCAGCACGATGCGGCGCTGCAGCATCATGATCAGCTCGTTCTGTTGCTGCACCTTAGATGTTAGCTCTAACACTTGGCTGTTGAGTTTCTCACGTTCGAGAAGGTTCCTGAAAACATGACAATGTAGGACAAACTAAACTAGACTACTATTTGTAGTCGTAATGTATGACTGAAATAATTTTAAATGTCCATGTTAATTTACTCGTGTTTGGATGACAACAGAATGCGCATAGAAGATGCATTAATCAAGACCATATTTTGGCCGTTACCAGTAGACTACTGGGAATGTTCTTCCCAATATTCTTACTAGTAATTATTTAGGGTACCTAGTAATGTCAGAACTTATTTGACCAAGCACTGAATGAGTTTACGTAACGAACGTCGTTAATAGTCGTAATACCCTTGGAAGTTGCTGAAGAGCTTTCTTCTTAACGGCTGTTGCCATCTGGTAAAACATTATCTTTCTCCAGCATTTGTACTCTTATTTCCTGTAGTGTCTGTCCCTTACCTGTCTTTACTTAGTTCCAATAAATGTTGGTGCTCATCCCTCAACTGCTGCAGCTGCATGTCTCTCTCTTTAAGTCTGTGTGTCACCTCCTTGTATTGCTGTTTCAATTGCTTGTACTTCGATTGCTGTATCCTCATCTCCTCGGTGTGGGAACTCAGAACTTGAGGCAGTTCTGCGTTTGAGTTCTCGTACCTGGTAATAGATATCAAAGTCGAATGTACTATTATAAGATACTAGTTAATAATTATTTTTTGGAATATTGAAGAGTTTTACAGGCAATTCAGTTTTGTAATAAAAACGTACCTTTGTAGAGCAATCTCTTGTTTTTTTTGTATAGCTCGCAGAACTTTATTCTCGTTACTTAATTCCTGGAAAAATATTTGCCCTTTTAAGACGTTGTTCGAGTAAATACGTTATGTTTCCTCCAATTCAGGTAAATATTTGTAACCCTCTCGTATTTTGAAAGATTGGATAATTGTGGACTTAAGCAAAGGTTTTTATGTTTTATTATTTGATTTAGCTGCTTAATTATTTTATTCAATTTCACGATGTTGACCAATATTTTATAAAACTCTGTTTTCTATTCCCAATGCTGCTTCAAAATCAGTATACATTTTTGTTAGGTACTTACCTAAAATTGTTAAACATTCAGTATGGGCATAATTTCTTATGTAAATCATAGGACATAACTAACTTAAACATTTGTATTCAATTAGATTTTTAAATGAAAGCTGTAAGTAACATCAAAGTTATCATTTAAAAGCGATACCCACCTGTAAATGGTAATGTGCATCGGCGAGCTGGTTCTGTAGCTGCTTGACGCGGTGCGTCTTGGCGGAGAGCACGCGCTGGGTGACGTATCTGTCGGCGGTCTTGCTGCTCAGCGACGGGTTCGACATGTCCACGGTGAGCGGGTTCAGCCGCTTGCGCTTGTTCAGCAGGTTCAGGCGGGAGTTGCTGCTGTAGACGCTCTCTAGGGATTCTTTTCTGGAATAAACCATTTCTAGAATACAAAACACGAAATAGACAACCAATCTAACCTACTTACCTACCTACTTACTACAGCCAGTTTCTTCATGAACAACTTAAAAAGTTATGAGTAGGTAAATAAGTTACAGGTATAGGTACCTACCTAGAATATAGAGCAACAGAAAATAAGTCATTACCTATTTAATCGTTACCTACCTTTATTTTAAGACATTATACTTGATCTGTTGCTTGCATTGGAGAATCTGGCAATAAGTCGAAAGTATAATCTGGGGGCACGGCAGTGCCTACCCCCCCCCCCCCCCAGTCGAGCGCGGCACGGCCGCACCATCTTTTCTCGAAGCAGTTCAGGCCATTTTCGACCCCCTATAACTTCGATGTGGATATTTATTCGTCTCAAACAGCGAAGTAGGCCTTACACAATTGAGTAGCTTTTAGTTTCGTAATCGTATGCCCAGGTCTGGGTGTCTCTGGGATCGCCCCCAGTCTATTGTACGGAACTCATAGTACAAGCGTTGCTTAGTTTGGGACTATACCTACAGTTAGTGTCAGTCTGGCGATATTTATTCATTCTGCAATGGGACAAACATAAATAATAACTGTTTCATTTCATTTCAAAATACCATCGCCGTAACGTGGGTGCTGTTCAGTGCACCTCTGCCCACACCTTCAGACCGGAGCACCAATAGGAGATGACCAATTGCAGAAAACACTAAACTCACCTCTGGTCTTTACGTTTATCCTCCGGTATCAAACTCAGCACTGACATTCTTCGGTTCACATACCAAGCACCATTTTCTATATAAAATAGCAAGCTCAAAAACGAGCTAACAGTATTATAATAATTTTTATGATATATTTTGATAGTTGCGACAGAACGTTTTGTGGTGGCCGAGTCGCTTGGCGACGGATAATAACATGTCAATCGATAGATTTGAAATGCGATCGCAATGTTAGGTAATGTTACTGGCTGCGGCGAGGTTGCTATGTGATGCATCTTCACGCTAGTTGCCTGCGGGGTAAGCAGATCGAAACAATCGACTGTTTCGATATTATTGCTATAATATAATAGATCCATGCTTTCTAATAATATTGTCGCAGTATTAAATGAAAGTGATATAAAAAGTTACTACATAAAAGTATGTTTTTTTAGTCCGACTGAAACTTGCTGTATTTACTCCTCGCAAGTTCACTTCGCCACTTTAATTAATTTCGGCTTATAAGTGTTTTGTACATTAATAATTCTTTTGTGTCCTTATAGTCTGTCTTATTTATTAGGATAACTTATTTAGTAAATAAAACACAAACTTCGTTAACAAAATAATATACTTATCCAACAAGTTACTGTACACAGTATCATTTTTATTATTTACATAATTTATTATCTTCAGTTCAACATTTTCGTTAAATTCCGGATCTTCAACTTTGGTAACAATTTTATAATGCAGAAAACACAACGCGTTGATTTAGCTATATTCATAAAAGTGAGATGAATATTCCTATATCAGTATTCTTTTGTGATTTTAATAATAATAAATGGGTCAAGTTTTGACTCAGTTTACAAGCCATAGAAAGAACCAGTCACACACCAGGAAGAAATTTCCATAATAGGCTATCTATTTATATACTAGTAATCTATTTTTATATAATAATGTAAGTCTAGTAACTTTGAAATTTCAGTTATCGTTATTGTGCTTGCTGCCGCCATTACGTTGCAAACTATACACCAACACAGTCTGATGATTTCAGTCAAAAAATAATTGGATCACAAAAATAACGCACGCTCAATAACAAAACGCAATCAATTTGATTTAATAGATTTAATAATAACAATAGGTAATAACTTTATAACATATCAAAATAAAGTGTAAAAAACTGAACACGGTTGACGTTTTGCGGTCGGAGTTCGAGTCTAGACAGAAAAGAAGCTATATCCCCCTATGAATTGCAGGCGTGCGTAGTACGTAAGAACTGTTACAAAATATGTAAATATTTCCAACCTCACGCCTTATATTGTGCAGTATCACCTATAGGGGGAAGTCTCGGTATCTATACGGGCATAAATTAAAATTTTCATGATAAATCCCACTCTGGTTCTCGATATGAAGGCGTAGAAGTATGCAGAAGCTACCTCAAATATAAAAATTACTTCTTTCGCTCCTAATTAGTCTCCACTTGTATTTCTAGACACGCGCGGGTATTGAACTTGAGCAATATCTGATATAATAAATGTAAATAAATTTCAATTATTATGATTATTACATTTATCCTAGATCCGCGGCTGGATCGGCCAATATTAATCCTTTCCGCTGAAGAGTCTACCGAGACCCTCGATTTTATACTACTGCATATAAAGTAGGTTCATAACTTCCTTACGTTTCGACCCGTCACTTACCAGCCTCACTGATAATAACGTCAACAGTTTCCACACCGTCTCCTGCTTCAACTGACATTATAAGTTAAGATGACCTTCACTTACGATGAACCTTCATTACTGAGCGTGCGATACTAGGAATGAATCATTTCACATAACTATCTAGGCCACATTCATTTGGGCATATTGTCCCTGTTCTGCTTCTCCCAGAGCCTGGAGTAGAGGGAGGCGGGGTTGCTGATGAGGTGGTGGTGCTGGCCGCGCTCGGAGATGCTCCCGTGCTCCAGCACCAGGATCTCGTCGGCGTCGGCCACCGTGGACAGGCGGTGCGCGATGCAGATGGACGTGCGCCCCACCGTCGCCGCCTTCAGCGCCTGCAGGATCGCCTGCAGGACATACTTACTATTATATTCTACTGCCGGACGATTTGCCTCTGGTAAAAATTATTTTACATAGAAAATGTTATTAAACTTATATATACAACTCTCGTGTCACAATGTTAGTTACCATACTCCTCCGAAACGGCTCGACCGATTTTCATGAAATTTTGTGTGCATATCGGGTAGGTCTAAGAATCGGCTCCTATTTTTCATGCCCCTAAATGTTAAGGGTGGTCCAGATTTCACGCGTACGGAGTCGTGTGGCGCAGTTAGTAATGCATACAATTGCGTATGGCGTCCTAGTAAACGCTGAGGATGATGAGGCTGACCTTTTAAATCTCGAGCTACCGACCGATAGAAAAGATTTATATTTATTTATGGTGGCAGAGCCGAGCTGGAGCCGGCGTAGTACCACCGGTTGACGGAGGGTCGTCGTAAAGTAGCTATAATAGTTGCATTTTGGACGTTGAGTGAGAAAGCCGGAAATTCCGGCCCCCTCCCCTTTCCTCAACACCAATTACCGCTTCCCTTCATGTCGGAGATTGCGAGCAATGCTGGTGGTATTGCAAGCATCCATAGGCTACGGTAACCGCTTAATATCGTGCGGGTCGGAAGATTTTTCTGTATTTGATAAAAATCATCGATTTTTTATAAAGAAAAATGTGTGCGTGAGTCGTACATGCTCGGTGATGGAGTCGAGGCTGGAGGTGGCCTCGTCGAACACGATGATGGGCGAGTCCTTGAGGATGGCGCGCGCGATGGCCACGCGCTGCTTCTCGCCGCCCGACAGCTTCAGCCCGCGCTCGCCCACCTGCGTCGCGTAGCCCTGCGCCAACATGTGCGAGCACGAGCGTACCAACATGTGCGAGCACGAGCGTATCAACATGTGCGAGCACGAGCGTACCAACATGTGCGAGCACGAGCGTACCAACATGTGCGAGCACGAGCGTACCAACATGTGCGAGCACGAGCGTACCAACATGTGCGAGCACGAGCGTACCAACATGTGCGAGCACGAGCGTACCAACATGTGCGAGCACGAGCGTACCAACATGTGCGAGCACGAGCGTGCCAACATGTGCGAGCACGAGCGTGCCAACATGTGCGAGCACGAGCGTACCAACATGTGCGAGCACGAGCGTACCAAGCGGCCGCCAGATGAAATACTCTCTATAGAACTGTATGCATTTTGACGGTAGCGTCGACAGGTTGCGCCGCCCTGACGTCTCAATGAAACAAGGCCCTTCCTCTATGCCCTACTTGACTCTACTCGAAACAAAGCCTGCCAAATATTGTTTTCTATTCTATTGCATTGTATTATATATCTATGCTCGCTCCGTTCCTTTGAGCATAGTTTAGGCTGGGTTGCACCATCTTACTTTAACAATAACAAACGTCAAAATTTCGGTTAAAGTACCGGTTAGGTCAAAAATGAGTTGCACCAGTTGACAAATTGTTAAATGACGTCATAACTTTAACCATAACTGTAACCGGTCACTTGTCGCTGTTTAGTGTTATTGTTAATGTTAAATATCCGTCAAAGATGTCAAACGTTGTCAAACCTCTAAACATCATATCGCTACTCCGAGAAATACTCGCGGAAACCAGTTCTGAAGACGAAAACGATGACCTGTTCAGTGTGCATAGAAAAAGAAAATTTTATTAACCTAGACCCGATCGTTTTGCCACATCATGGGACGAATAATCTTTCTTGGCGAGATTTCGAGTACCTACTCGAAATCTCCTCTTGCTGAGTGTTGCACCAGGGCTTGCTAACTGATCCGATAACACTCACCGGCGGAGTCAAACAGGGCTGCTTGTTGTCGCCGCTGCTGTTCCTGATTGTCTTGTATGATGTGATGCGCAGAGTAACCAGTAAAGAAGAGAGAGGTCTGCCATGGTTGCAAGGTAAGTCCCTCGAGGACATAGACTTCGCAGACGATCTCTGTCTGCTCGCCACATCCCATGACCACCTACAGGCCAAGACCGAGGACCTCACAAGCGAAGCTGCTAAAGAAAGGCTGCGCATCAACTGCAGCAAGACCAAAGACATGCGCCTACACAAATAGCGAGGTTGTCGAGCAAGTGCAGCTCTTTACCTACCTGGGGAGCGTTGTGGACCCACTGGGGGGAGCAGAAGCGGATGTAGAGGCGCGCATCAACAAAGCTAGAGCCGCATATGAGCAGTTAAGAACGGTTTGGATGTCTTCCGTAATCACTTGGCGTACAAAGATCAGAGTATTCAACTCCAATGTCAAGTTAGTCCTCCTATACGGATGCGAGACATGGCTCGTCAAAAATGAAGTAACCAGCAAACTACAGGTCTTCGTGAACAATGTTTACGGCGCATACTAGGGATCTGCTGGCCACGAACCATCTCAAATACAAGGCTGTGGGAGAGGACTGACCAAAAACCCATTGACAAGGAGATCCTAAGGATAAAATGGCGCTGGATAGACCATGCGTTGAGAAAACCAGATTATCACCTATCCAAACAAGGGATAACGTGTCAAGCGTATGGGAAAAGAAAGCCGCCCCCCCCCCCCCCCCGTATCACCTGGAGGCGCTCAGTTGAAAAAGAGGCTGCATCAACATTCATTTTTCAGAAATAGAGCAGTAACTCCAGTGCAGAAATTTCTCAACACATTAGAATACTATGCTTGTGGTTCGTTACAAAGATGCGTTGGCGATACAGCTGGTGTGCATTAGTCAACAGTATCACGCATAATATACATGACAAACACTAAAAATATTTATATATAAAGTAATTACTTTTATTTACAACTAGCGGCCGTCCGCGATTTGGTACGGGCGGACCCTAGGGCACCTTTGACCAGGATAAAAAGTATCCTGTTCTAGGTTTTTGAACTATCTGTGTGCCAAATTTAATCTAGCTGTTTAGGCGTGAACAAACACACACACAAACTTTCGCATTTATAATATTAGTAGGATCAAAATTAAAGTTTAGATGAAATGTTTTAACTGAATTTCATTAACTATTATTCAACTGGAATTCTGTAGAATTTATGCAGCAATTATAAACGTAGTGATTACATACTCTTTGGCATTATTACAGTTATGTTTAGTAATGCCATATTTAACCCTTAACTGGTATCGTAAAATTGACTAACGTAACTGGTTTTGTGGGGGTCGCGCGGCCCCCATTACAAAAAGCTTCTAGGGTCGAAATGTGCGCAATTTTAGATTAGTTTTATATAACAAAAATAAATAACAACCTTGTTATATTGATACAATATTTTTTATTAAGGCTAAAGCGCCCATCTAGCCCGCGAAGCTCAAATTTTTTGAGGTTTTTTAGAAATTTTTCAAAATCTGACAATTATAAAAGGTACATTTTGTAATTCGCGAGAAAGACCGTGTGCAGTGCATTTATTAATATATCCAACTTACTCTAAAACATTTCAAGAACGACAGCTATCCAGATAATCTGGCAATTTTTGTATATTTAGTGATTTACTAGTATCATATCCACCGTGATAATATTTAGAGTAAAATAAATGTATTAATAAACGCACTGCATACTGTGTTTTTCGCAAATCACAAAATGATGTCTTAAGTGTTTTCAGATTTTGGATAAACTATAAAAATATTCGAAAATTTTGAATTTCGCGGGCTAGACAGGCGCCTTCACCTTAATGTATTTCTTTTTACCTGATTACTACAAGAGATCGCATAAAAATTGTAACTTTTTGGTATTTTTTTTTCTTACATTAAAAAAACTATTACTTTGGTAGTCTTAAGCTGAGATATATTGTGTGTATAGTGTTTTCTTATTTCTAATACAGTAAACTTTGGAAATAAAAAGATAAAATCGTCTAATCAACGCTTTAAAAAAAAATCAATAGAAATATACTCCTAAATAAAATCTTACGTAACTGGTATTGTGGGGGCCGTGCGGACCCCAAAACGCACGTACCTCCGCTCTGGTAAAAGCTGCAATGCCGAAAGTCTGGTACCCGCCGCGAGTCGCGACGTAATGAGATTACACAAAATGGCACCCATGCACAGTGCAAAGTTTTAAAGGAATTCAAAAAAATATCACGCGTGGGGGCCGCGTGACCCCCACGAAACCAGTTAAGGGTTCAAATTCAAATATTTTTATTTCAAATAGGCCAGATTCACTGGCACTTAAAAAAAAATGTTACCCCCAAAGATTTTAGGGTAAATTACGCCTCATTTGACTTGCAACCCTGATAACTTTAACAAAGCTAATGAATTCGCCGGTGCAACACATTTTTAAAGTCAACGTTACAGTTATTGTTAAATTTGACACAAACTTACTTTGACTGCTACTTTGGTGCAACCCAGCCTTATTGTTGTTCTTTTTAATTTAACTTTCAAATAATACTGGCAATACGTAATAAGCAAAAATAACAATTTCACGTCAAATGGCCAATGTTTTGAATGAGATACTGCATGTGTCCTAGTTGTACCTTAGGCCAGGTCTGCACCGATTCATGCAGCTCTGCCATCTTGCTCGCTTTGTAGACTTCATCGTGGGGTTTGCTCAGATCGCCATAGTGCAGGTTGTGGAATATCGTGTCGTGGAACAACACGCAGTCCTGATGAAAATAATTTAAATTACAATCTATTAAGGCGTCAATAGCCTGGTGGTTAGAGGGGCCGGCCTCGTAGCTGAGAGGTTCCGAGTCCATCCCCATCCTGGCCATTAAACTATTGACGTGAGCCCACTCCTAACACAAGCAATTAGCTTCACGGGAATATTAGTAATATGATAAACTCACATTGCATTAATCTTAAAAAAAAACTATATCTTGCCCACAGCATCGATAATACAGATTTCGTTACCAAAAAAATGGACACAGAAATATAAAATAGCTCACTTGTGGAACAACACCGATGGCTTTCCTCAGGCTGCTCAGATCCACGTCCCTGATGTTCTGGCCGGCTATCGTTATACTGCCCGATTGTGGCTCGAAGAACCGGAACAGCAATCGTACCATTGTCGATTTGCTGGAAAATGAAAACTATCATTTAAAGGCATAAAGACTAAATTCCATTGTATTGAGGAAAAATACTGCTTATGAATAGGATTTGATTGTTATTTCAATTGGAGTAGGACTGCTGTTTATTATAGGTCCTGTTGTAAAATAAAATCTTTGTTTTAATCGCGATTCGCGAGCCATTTTTGGGTCATAAAATTTAGCGAACGGAATTAACCACCAAAGTTTAAAGTTCCCAACTGAGCCAGTGTTGTAAAGTATGGTTTGAATTCCCCACGCGTGAGGGGGGATGTGCCCAATATAATGGCAATCGCCTCGCCTCTTATTACATGTAAACTATTATCGGCGAAATGTGCGGCTACTGTAGAGCATCTCTGTCTCCTCCTCCGGGAAACGTGATGATAATATGAATGTGTCAGTATGTTCACCCGCTGCCCGAGCCGCCGACGATGCCGATCTTCTTCCCGGCGGGTATCGTGAAGCTCAGGTTGTTCAGTATGGGCTTCCCGTTGATGTATTTGAAGCTCACGTTCTTGAATTCAATTACCGCCGTCTTAGCGTCCACTTTCAACGGGGGCGCCTTGTCTACTTCCTGCAAAAATAGAACGATAATAAACGACATGAAAAAAATTGTATAAGTTAGAACGGATAATAAAATTGTTAAATTCTTAAACTCAAATTGACACCCATAAATATGAAATAAAAAAAATTAAAATATTGAATGTTGTATGCTTCCGCAAGATGTTAAGATCGTATAGAGTTTGTACCGGAAACTAGTAACTTTACATTACACAATTGTTTAGTGGGGCAGTGGCAGGGTGTGGGGGGTGTGGTGGGTGTGGGGGGGTGTGGTGGGTGTGGGGGGGGTGTGGTGGGTGTGGGGGGGTGTGGTGGGTGTGGGGGGGTGTGTGTGTACCTGTATCCGGGACTGCACGGTCATGAGTGTGAACATGGTCTGCATGTCGACGAGCGCCTGGCGCACCTCTCGGTACACGGACCCCAGGAAGCCGAGCGGGATGGAGAGCTGGAACAGCAGCGCGTTCACCATCACCAGGTCGCCCACCGTCATGCGCCCTGCACATAGCCGCAGACATTGCATTAACAACACACCAGTGTGTGGTCCCAAACTAAGCAACCCTTGTACTATGGGTACCGGACAGTGGACCCGGGGGCGATCTCGGTGACAACCAGACCGGGGCAAATTACGAAAAGTTACCCTGACGGGAATCGAACCCGCAACCACCCGGTGTAGGGAACCGAGCGGCCTCCGCTCGAACCACTGCGCCAAGCCGTCGCCATAAGATAAGCTAATGCTTGTGTAAGTGGGTCCCCCGTCAATAGTTTAATGGCCAGGGTGGCCCCCCTGGTGGAATCGAACCCCTCTAACCCCTAGGCTATTGACGCCTTAAACTACAAGTGAAGTCAAGAAATACCAGAAACTAAAGTTATATTTAAGGCTAAAGCGCCCATCTAGCCCGCGAAGTTCAAATTTTTTGAGGTTTTTTAGATTTTTTTTAAAATCTAACAATAATAAAGGCACATTTTGTAATTTCGAGAAAAAGGCCGTGTGCAGTGCATTTATTAATATATCCAGCTTAATCTAAAACATTTCAAGAACGACAGCTATCCAGATAATCTGGCTATTTTTGTATTGTCAGTGATTTACTAGTATCATATCCACCGTGATAATATTTAGAGTAAACTAAATGTATTAATAAACGCACTGCATACCGTGTTTTTCGCAAATCACAAAATGTTGTCTTAAATGTTTTCAGATTTTGGATAAACTATAAAAATACTCGAAAATTTTGAATTTCGCGGGCTAGACAGGCGCCTTCACCTTAACCTAGATTTTTTTTCTACTAGATTCTTTTTACATAATATATCTTTGTAGCATAAACATATTTATGTCTAGCTCATGCATGACCGACCATGTCATGTCAAGGTTACACACATAATATTATTATTATTATTGTAACACTTGCCTTTGACGATCTCGTTGGCGGCGAGTATCATGACGAGGCTGAGCCCGCCGCTGAAGATGGCGTGCTGGCCGAAGTTCAGCAGCGCCAGGCTGGTGGCGGTCTTCAGCGACGCGTCCTGGTACTTCTTCAAGCTCACATCGTACTTCTCCAGCTCGTATTTCTCGTTATTAAAATACTGCAATACAATTTACTCATTTATAGTAAAATAACAAATGAACACGTTTATAAAAACTGTTACCCAACTACGTTACAATCCGCGAAAAAAAACTATAAAAAAAACATAGCAATGTGTGTTTATCACATTACTAGTATTTCCTTTAGCCCTTCCAACTAAGCTAATGCGTATGTTAAGAGTGGGCTCACGTCAAAAGTTTCATGGCCAGGGTGGGGATCGAACCCAGAACCTCTTAGCTACGAGGACGGCCCCTCTAACTACTAGGCTATTGACGATTCAACACAGACACAGATTAATACAGACACGACCGTCACATATTCAGAACTGCGCTTAGGTAAACGTTAAAAATAACTTCAATTTCGTATTGCTTCTCTTTGGCCGCGATATGAAACCAACCGTGATATGTTACCAACCGTGATATGTTACCTTAACAGTTTCGTAGTTGATGAGCGAGTCGATGGCCTTGTTCCCGGCCTCGTTCTCGGCCTTGTTCATGTACACCCGGAACTTCGTCCGCCACTGGGTGATGGCTAGTGTGAAAGCAGCGTACACTCCCACGCAACCGAACGCAAGACCTATCAACAATATTCATTTTATTATTACCACAGGGTGTACTGGTCGAGAGAAGTCCGCTCGGCTTACTGCACCAGCTGTTTGAGGGTTCGATTCCCACCATTTGTCACTAGAATCGCCCCCAGTCCATTGTACGGTACCTTATAGTATAAGCATCGCTAATTTTGAGCAATACAGTTATGTAGTGTGTTAGTATGGCCATATTTATTAAGATTTATTTTCATTATTTCAGGTTTGCGGCGACGCGCAGGTAAGTACTCAAATTACATACCTAAGTAGGTACTGTAAGGAAAATTAATCCCTGCTCATATTTAAAAAAAAAATTAACGGTACAAGTGCAAGTTGCTATGCGAAAATGACTTTAGAACTGACCAAGCAGTTATGTGGCCGATAGTGAGTTACATTACATGATTAATTAATAGTAACATTTTTAGCTTATCTCAGAAAATAATACAGAGCAGAACAGGCCAATCAGGTCAATCCGTGATTTTGCTCTGGCGGACACTACCAAGCGATTTTAAATTATATTTCGACTCCATAAGAGCGTGTTGAGTTCCACTCGGATTAACTTACTTACCAGAGAAAGCCAAGCCTCCTTTCAAGCCCAGTATAGTGGAGACCAGAGTCAATTCGAATATAGTCGGCACGATGTTGAACACCATCGCGGATAACACGAAGTTGATAGCGCGAGAGCCGCGGTCTATCGTCTGGGAACAACAGCCCAAAACGAATAATGTATCTCGTATCTAACGCCCTTGTAATAAGGTTTATAATTTGGTAAACGAGGTTGAGTGGTGGTTCCTTCTCTTAAATAATTTGAATAGACGACTTACATGTTCTATAATAGGATAATAGGCTCGATAACCATAGTACTTATATGTAGAATATTTACTTCCATGTTTTTACAAAAACACAGTAGGAATAAGTCTGACCATGTGGAATTGAGGTGATGTATTTACCTCAACCAATTGCTTCATACTTTATCACTTTTTTTCACTTTATAATCTATCAAATTCCTTTTCTAAAGTTTATACACAGTAAAAACATTGCACCATGTTTAAAACCACACATGTGTAATTGCGCGAAATTGAATGTTATGCATTGGTTGGCATTACCTTTTAGGTAGCCATTTTACCCTTCAATTTGGCCAGTGTGGTGGAATAAAAAACGACTATAGGAATATATACCTTGGACAAGGCGCCCGTCTGCCTGCCCAAGTGGAAGCTCAGGTCGAGGTTGTGCAGATGCATGAACACGTTGCAGGCCAGCTTCCGGATGGAGTGCTGCGCCACCTTCGCGAACACCGCGTTCCTGAGCTCGTTGAAACCCGCCGCGGTGGCGCGGGCGATGCCGTCTGAAATACAAATGGGGAATATTACATCATTATTTATTTGGTCAACACAGCAGTTAACAATCACACAAAGTACATCATAAAAACATGAAACGTTTACAGTTCAGATCAACATCCAAAGCATGTTGGTACATAGAAGCGAAAGAAAAGACACAAATAAATAATTATACATACAAACATACTATACTCACACCTATGTCTCACGAGGTAGGGAGATACCACCCATTGCCACATGCTATTATTCGTTTCAGTGGTATTAAGAGTGATTTGAGCATAGGCCAATAGGCGCATTGCAATGGGTGGTTTTGGTTTCGATTCCAAAACCATCTCTCTTCGTAAATTTCATGATCGCCCCAAGTCTATGGTACCTACAGTACATGCATTGCTTTGTTTGGAACCATTGGTGTGTTGTCTGACGGTATTTACTCATTTAGTATAAAATATTTTCTGCAGTATTATTAGTTTATCCGGCATCCCAAAATAGTATCCTACTAATATCATAAATGCGAAAGTTTGTGAGTGTGGATGTATGTATGTATGTATGTTAGTTACTCCTTCACGCAATACTACTGAACGGATTTGGATGAAATTTGCAACACAGATAGATTATAACCGGGATTAACATATAGGATACTTTTTAACCCAATAATCCATTACTACGCGGATAAAGTCGCGGGGCACAGCTAGTCATAAATAAAATCAAGTTTTACAACACTCACATCCCAGTAGTAAGCTGAACGCGGTAGTGCCGAGCGCCTGCGGCACGGTGGCCATGCCGAGCAGCGCGTCCCCCGCCGGGGTGGCCACCGCGCCGTTCACTTCA
Source organism: Notodonta dromedarius (assembly GCA_905147325.1). NCBI lineage: Eukaryota > Metazoa > Arthropoda > Insecta > Lepidoptera > Notodontidae > Notodonta > Notodonta dromedarius. Next base: position 12,827,169 of record LR990164.1, on the reverse strand, counting down.
TCCACCGCGTACTTGAACAGGAACGGGACGGTCACGTTCATCACCTTCGCGCCGAACAGCAGGGAAAGGGACAGCATCACGCGGTTTCTGATCATTTGATTGTCCTGGGGATGAGAGAATCGAATGTTAATTGGAACGGTGCCTATATGTTCATCACTTCATACCAAACAGCAGGGAAAGGGATACATCACACTGTTTCCGATCATTTTGTAATCTTGAAATAGAATGTGATGAACTGTGGTGTAGAATATTTTGGTGCGGTGTTTGCAGATGATCTTTCCGGGTGGAGTAACAGGGCATACTTATGTATTTCATTACATAAGTTTAGGTACATACCTAACAAACAAAACTTCGTTTACATTTTTTTTCAACCCACTTACTAAATGGATCTCGTCTTTATAATTTCCACATGTTGTATTGTTATGATAATACAACACAAATAAAGCTGTTTTATTATTTGACTCATTTTGTTTAAACAATACATATAATTAAACTCTTTTTAACCATACATTTTGGAGAGTAAGTAATGCTAATACATTTTTTTTTCATAAAAATCATATATTTTTATGAAAGTTGTTAGTCATATACTTAGGTTATATCACTAACAATGTTGAAAGATCTTATACTTACTAAGCAATAATAAGTATAATGCCACTTCTGTTGTACCAAACTTTGCACATCTAATTTTTTTTATGTCTAGCTCATATTTTTTAATTCTTCCATAAAGAATGGCAATACAATTAGTGTAGTTTGTGTACCAACAGAATCAACACTAATGTCTAAAAATGGAAAAAATATGTTTAAAAGAGGTCAATCCCTCTTTTAAATAAAAACAAATATCAAAGTCTTACCTTAGGCCACACATACTCCAACATCCCCCTAACCATATCCGTCCCAGACACCGGCTTCGCGTCCACCAGGTTTATATCTTCACGGGATAAAACAGAGGCACCTGGATGGAAGCAGTCTCTTTTTTGGATACCTAAGGACGGGATAATGCTATGAGGACATGTTCCAGGATTAGGTCAAACAAACAAGGATAAGCAGGATATGTACACAGGACATGCAGGGATAAGGGTGAGGACACAAAGAGCTGCGTTCCAACCAAGTATTAGCAACAAAGTTAAGCTAACAGTGTGATGGTAGGTTTACAAAAAAATCTGAAATTGTTTAAAAGTGAATATTATTTTTTATGCAATGATGTAAAGACTTGTATTTAAATTGTGTGCCTGTGAGTAGAAATGAAAATGCTAACAATAGGAGTAAACAATATAACAATGACTTCTAAACTAGAAACAAAACTAACAATTTACATACACATAAGAACATAGGTAAGTAAAACTAATAAATAGGTATCTATTCCTAGTAATGATTTTCTGCTACGGTGAAACAACAAAATATACCTTTACCTAGGTATATATATTACACAGAAAAGATAATGATAAAATTACATTCTGAACCTGAGTATGTAGATATATATTACTCAGTAGGTGTGTAGCAATAAATACATAAGTAGGTAGGTATCTCTATTTATAATTTGGTAAGATTAAATTAGCACTGAACAAGGTCATTACCAAATATTATGTAAGTACAATTCTGTACTTCTCCCTTTCATAAATAATGTTCAGTTCACTTTGTCAAGTAGATAATAATTTGGAAAGTTAATTTCCTTTAATGTTATAACCTACCAACTGGTATTTTCCCTGTTTTTGGTTTGTTTGCTAACACAGCTGCCAAAACATTTTTCGCCGTGTCTCCCCCTCCAGCACCGTTTGGCGGTTGTGAAGAATATAACTAAAAATAAAGAAAACACAGCGTAACATGGCTTTCTCAAATAAAATTAAAAATATTTAGAAAAAAACTAAGTCGTATAAAAGCACAACTTGTGTCGTAAATATTACCCTGTTCTGACTCGTGACCGCACATTGTTTGACAAATATATTCAGTTGTGGTTTATTTAATATTACGGATACACTACTGGAATAAGATTTAGAGAATTTTATGTGATTTTTAATTATTTTATGAAATTTCTTATTTGATAGCAAAGCGGCCGCCATTGTGGCAGAATGACAATTGACAAGTGGAATAGAGATGTAATAGTGGAGTGTAACGCATGATGCTGGCATACCTATGGTATTGTTATTCAGTAACAGGCACCAATATATTGTCAACGTTGTGTTCGGGGTAGCGAATTGATAATTCAAGATGCAATTCAAAATACCATAGATTAACCGTTTTTTAACATGATATTGTCAGATGTTTATGGCTGGTATTAATAAATCGTTCTCAAGGCTGAGAGCGATCTTGGAAATGACATTTTTATGCCATACCAGTACAAAATGACGTCTCAAAAGCGCCAAGATCGCTTTCAGACTTGAAATGGATTATATTAATACGGTCCTATGATTGTAGGCATTTTTTAAGAATAACAGGGTTGGCTACTACTAACACATTATAATACGCAAATAAAATTAAATGCTTTTTAGCTTTATAATAAAGTAGTACGCAAGTTAGTACATCTTTCCTGCTTTCTTCAATATTTTATTTTCTTTTATCCAAAACTATGGTTGAGAATAATAATCATTCTTATCTTACAGTTTGATTTTGATAAAATTGGAACTGGGTACCTTTCTTTCTGATTAAATTCTACAGAATTGATACGCTGATAAAACATTTACCTTTACAGCCCTACCAGAATGTGACAAGGTAAATAAGACAGCAGCTGTCAGTCAGATTGTGACACAACCACAACCACAGATTATTAAGTGAAGGATTCCTATTATTCTCTATTATATTCTCTTTGAAGGATTCGCTCGGGTCGCTCCAATAGGAAGCTTCTTGCCCCTTTCTTATGCTAATTGTTACTTGATACTGGTGAAAGGTGGGCCATATTTTTAAAGAAAGGAGAAGAAAGGCCTAACTTCAAAGATTTATAATGGGCCAACCCTTATTTAGGTATATGTAAAGGCCTAAGGCGGCCAAAACTGCTAGTCCGCCTAAGTACCTACTAGCTAACTTTTTCCTGCAGCTTCGCTAGCGTAAATTAAATTTTCTCGATATCGACAACGGTGCCACCTACCGGATTCATCTAGAGTTAAGAACCGAGACTCCTTAAGGTCTGTCTAGCCTGCCTGTCCAGCCCGCGAAATTTAAAATTTTCGAGTATTTTTATAGTTTATCCATAATCTGAAAATATTTAAGGTTGAAGCGTCGGTCGGGTTTATTGCAGTTTCTCTCAAGATGACGCTGTAGTCAACAGATTCTACTTATTTATTTTTTACGCAAAATTTGAGCATTTCTAAGATATAATACTATTGTTTGCGATTAAGACTTATTATACTGCATTGACATACGCAATAATATCAACCTAAAATAATTCATAATCTAAGCGTTTTCCGATGAAAAACTTCTGTCACTTTTTATTGTAATACATACACGCACACATTGACAAAAGGTGTATTTTAGCCACTAGCCACTAGAGGGCGTACTTTTATATTTATTGCGGCCTTTTTATTTTATAATAAATAGCGAATATATTATATTTTTGCTATTGTAAAATTCATTATTGTATGCGTATTCATCATTCTAAAAAAACGATAAAAAATATACATCTGTTATAGAATAATTTTATTGTCTGACTAGCTGTGCCCGCGACTTAGTCCGCGTGTAATTTAACTTAACAAAAATTTCGGGATTATTCATCCCCTCTTTTATCCCTTTGGGGTAAAATTAATCAAAATCCTTTCTTAGCGGATGCCTACGTCATAACATCTGCATGCCAAATTTCAGCCCGATCCGTCCAGAGGTTTGGGCTGTGCGTTGATAGATCAGTATGTCAGTCAGTCAGTCAGTCACCTTTGAGTAATATATTTAGATGTTACTAAATATAGTGAAAATATAACTGTAATACACTTGTTGGTGTATTTTCTAACATATGAGATACATTACTGAGAAATAGATGTGGTTTTCCATGTGAACATATTTTTATTTATAACAACAACAATAATTACAAGAAATCAACATAATAATCGTGTCTCTATCAAAATTAAAGGACCTAGAGTCCTATACAGAGTAGCGTTAGTAGTGTTTCCTACATTGAGACACTACATGGCCTACTTTTTTGCAATATGTACACGACACCTTAGGCACACTATTTACACTAGACGACGAAAAGGCACTAGATGTAGCAGAGGCATCTCGGCGTTCTTCCTTCAGCAGGATCGATGCAACCGAGTCTGTAGATATCGAGGGGCCGGAATGCTCTATTGCCATCACCATTGGCTGTAGCTGTCCTTGAGTCCTGCCAGCATAATCACACCAACAAGTTCATCCTCCAGACCAGCTTGATTGGCAATCAGTTGTTGTTGCACGCATGTCATTCACATAGGCTTCTATGTTCGAGTACAATACAAGTTTAGTACCAAGCTATTTCTTCATAAGTTGTAAGCGTCGAGCAAGCCCGCTGTCAGCGTAGGCTTCCCGAAGTCGCTTCCATGTTTCCTTCGAAGTTTCAGCTGTCATGACGATGAGATATAGATGTTCGCTTAGACTCAAGCAAATCTTGGATCTTTGGCATCTTTGCGTTGAAAGTCGTCAACTTCCTCCGCAGGCTTCATGACGCAGTCCCATAGTTCGCTGTCGATCAAGTACATCTTCATGGCGAAGCTCCAAGCCGCGTAGTTGACGCTTCCCTTTAATTTTGCGAAGCTCAACGTTGTGTTGGCACCCACTGCTGTTGAAGAACTACTAAAGACAGTTTGCTGTGGTTGTACCTTTGACGACGACTGTTCTGAGTAGCAGTGTGGCGTCGACCTCCTTTTTGGTTTTGTTTGCTGTTGGCAGGTGATACGTTCGATGAATTAATTTTGTAATTGGAAATTGTCAGATGGTAGATGTTTTGTGAGTTACTTGATATACAGCGCTTAGCAAGAACGTTGGTTGTACTTATTTTCCCAAATTGGTGACCCCGACAGAAATTGAAGACATTTTTTTCTCTTTGTTTCATGCGTTTTGAACGAGTGGACCAGCAGTGCAGGCCCTCGCCTGCCTCCCTCACCTGCCTGCCTTTCCTGCCTGCCTTGCCTGTCTACCCTGCCTGCCTGCCTTTCCTGCCTGCCTACTGCCTGCCGGCCAGCCTGCCCGCTTGCCTGGTTTCCGGGTTGAAAAGAGGATTCGGAGCGGCGTAGCAGCACTACGCAAGGTTTTTCTTAGGGTGACAACGAGGTTTACGTAATACCTAGACAATAACGGCATATCTACGGTATCGGCCAATTGAGAGGTTAAACAATTTGAGGTGCTTTTCCTGGTGTTTTATTATCCTTTTACTGACAGTTTTTTGTTTTCCCGTTTTTTGTACAACTTTTGTTTTTTTATGATGTTTTATACAATCTTTCTCTATGGTTATTGATTGGATGTGTTTAATTAGTGTTAGATACGTGAATTAGAACTGTTTTATAAACCACCGTTCGCGACGTCACACACCCCACCACACAATGAGTGAGAGTGAACCCGAGTTTTGTGAGGCGACAGGAGGTAGTGCGATGGTAAACCGCGTAACAATTCGTACGCCTCCGTTTTGTAGGGACCGCCCGGCGCTGTGGTTCGCGAGCCTGGAAGCTCAATTCTTCATCAATAACTTGACAAAAGAACCAACTAAGTTCCACTATGCTGTAGCGCAGTTAGACACCAATTGTACGCGTGAAGTTGAAGACATAATTATGTCACCCCCGGAAGTAGATCCGTATACCAAATTGAAGGAAGCTATAATTTCTCGTTTTTCCGTTTCGCATGACGAAAATATTAGGTGTTTGTTAGAGAAGGAGCAAATCGGAGACAGGAAACCATCTTCTTTCTGTAGACACCTTCGATCGTTGGCGGGGAGGTCGTTTCCCGATGACGTTTTAAATACTATTTGGATGAGCCGTCTTCCACGGTACATGCAGACGGTGCTTACTGCCCAAAGACTTCAAAGCTTGTCAGAATTAAGTGAGTTGGCTGACCAGTTGATGGAAATTAATGCTCAGCCAACTCAACATAGGGTTTGTGCGGTGTCGTCATCTTCCGCTGCGTCTGCCGTTGAGGACCCTCGGATGAAGGAACTGAATAAGAACCTAGAGCAGTTGACTCGTATGGTGGCTTCTTTGGTGAGCCGTGATGGTAACCAAAGAGGTCGCTCACGTGAGCGAGGTAATAACGGTAGCCGTAGACGCTCACGGTCGCGTAATCCGTCATTATGTTTTTACCATGATCGTTTCGCGGATAGGGCGCGGAAGTGTGTACCGCCGTGTAGCTGGTCAGGACCGCCTCCTAGTGGCGGAAACGGTGTTAATTCTTCGGTAAACTAGTAAAGCGAACGGTAACGGCGGCGTCCGATCGCTCAGTTTTAAGTCGTCGGCTTTTTGTAACCGATCGGTATTCAGGACGGAAGTTTCTTGTCGATACCGGCTCGGATCTATGTTGTGTACCTTTTAGTAGCACCCAGGGTTGTGGTAGGCAACATCAGCCTTATGATTTAATTGCGGCGAACGGCTCGGTAATAAAAACTTATGGATTAATTCCATTGAGACTAGATTTAGGGTTGAGGCGCGAGTTTTTATGGAATTTTGTTATCGCTGAGGTGGAGAGCGGCATTATTGGTTCCGATTTCCTGTCTCATTTTAATCTACTACCGGACTGCGCGGAAGGGAAGCTTCGAGATTGGAAGACTGGTCTGTCATCTTTCGCGGAGCTCCAACCGGCGAGCCAACCTAGCGTGAAGACGATTGCAATCCCGGACTCGCAATATTCCGCGGTCCTTCGGATGTTCCCTAGTATCACGCGTCCACCTGGTGCACTTCAGGAGCCAAAGCATACAACGATGCATTACATCTCAACTACGAACGGCCCACCAGTAACAGCCAGGCCGCGCCGTCTGGCACCCGCGAAGCTTCGCGCCGCCAAGAAGGAGTTTGAGGACATGATGAAGGTTGGAACAGCTCGTCCTTCAAGTAGCCCTTGGTCCTCTGCCCTGCATCTTGTGGAGAAAAAGGATTTGTCGTGGCGTCCTTGCGGTGATTATCGTGCACTGAACGCCCGCACCATTCCGGATAGATATCCAGTTCGACACATCGGTGACTTTGGTCAGAACTTGGCTGGCTCCACGGTGTTCAGCACCATTGATCTAGTGAAAGCTTATCAACAAATCCCTGTAAACCCTGACGACGTGTGCAAGACTGCAATAATTACACCCTTTGGACTATATGAATTTCCGTATATGAGTTTTGGTTTGAGGAACGCCGGTCAAACTTTTCAGCGTTTCATCGACGAAGTCGTGCGTGGCCTTGATTTCTGCTTCGCCTACGTTGATGACATCCTTGTCCATTCTGAGAACCCGACCTGTCATGCTGCCCACCTGGAAGCGATTTTCAAGAGGCTGCATGAGTATGGGGTAGTCATAAACACCACCAAAAGTATTTTTGGGGCTGATGAGGTTACTTTCCTAGGATATCGTATTAGTGCGGCGGGAACTCGCCCTCCAGAAGATAGAATCCAGGCCATGGTAAATTTCCCACCTCCCAAGACTGTTCAGGGTATGCGTCGTTTCCTCGGTATGGCAAATTTTTATCGCCGTTTCATCCCAGATGCTGCTAAGTACCAGGCACCGCTGATTGATGCCGTTACTGCTATACAAGGCAAGGGCGCCAAGCCATTCGTGTGGACGCCGGTTTTAGAGGAATGTTTCGAAGAGTGTAAGAGGAGCTTGACATCTGCGAAAATTTTAGCCCATCCAGATTGCAGCGCCACGCTCGGGTTATTTACCGACGCATCGAGTACTCATGTTGGTTCCTGCCTGCAGCAGCGTGTGAGTAATGAGGACGATTGGCAGCCGATAGCGTATTTCAGCAAGAAACTGAGTCCCAAGCAAACGGAGTGGCCAGCTTACTATCGGGAACTCCTCGGCGTTTACGAAAGTGTTCAACATTTCAGGCATATTCTCGAAGCCCAGCAGGCGACCATCTACACAGATCATAAGCCATTGGTTTATGCTTTTGCGCAGCGTAGAGAAAAGCTGCCACCTGTCCAGTTGAACCAGTTGTCATTTATCAGCCAGTTTACTACGGACATAGTTCATGTTAAAGGCACTGACAACGTGGTTGCGGATGCTCTGTCTCGCATCGAGTCGATTTCTCTCGAAGAAGATTTTGCCGCACTGGCTATTTCGCAGAGTACAGATGGGGAGATGGCAGTAGCCCGTAGTAACTCGTCGTTGAAGTTGCAAGACATCATAATCCCTGGAACGAACGTGACAGTTACGTGTGATACTTCGACGGGCCGACCTCGTCCATATCTGACGTCTCCTTTTCGCAGAGCGGCCTTTGATAAGTGTCACAAACTCAGCCACCCTGGCGCGCGGGCTACCGCACGCATGGTGTCTGAAAGGTATGTGTGGCCAGGAGTTAATGCTGATTGCCATAGATGGGCGCGTACTTGTCCTGAGTGCCAACGCTGCAAGGTTACTAGACATGTCACGTCACCTCTGGGTAGTTTCAACAGTCCGTCTGGAAGATTTAGACATGTGCACCTCGACATTATCGGACCTCTTCCGCATTCCAACGGTTTTAATTACTGCCTCACCGCTATTGATAGGTTCACGCGGTGGCCGGAGGCGTGGCCAATGAGTTCGATCACCGCTGAGGAGGTGGCGGACACGCTTGTAAACGGTTGGATTTCACGTTTTGGCGTTCCCAGTTTATTAACAACTGATCAGGGGAGACAGTTTGAGTCCTCCCTTTTCCAGCGCCTGATGTGCGTTTGCGCCACGAAAAGGATACGAACAACCAGCTATCATCCGTGTGCCAACGGCATGGTGGAGCGCATGCATCGACAGCTTAAGTCATCTTTGATGTGCCACTCGACAACGTGGACTAGAGCGCTACCACTGGTGCTTCTCGGCATGAGGACGGCGTTCAAGGAGGACATCCGAGCTTCTTCCGCTGAACTTGTTTACGGAGAATCTCTTCGTTTGCCTGGTGAGTTTATAGCAACTCCGGACGTACCAAGAAGCCCCAACGACATAGCGGACTACGTTTCCGACCTCAGAAGCCGTTTAGACGCGTTACGACCCGTTCCTCCCTCGCACCACGCGCAACCGTCGGTTTTTGTATTTAAGGATCTAGCGACGGCAACGCACGTTTGGGTACGTGACGATACCGTGCGACGCCCTTTGCAACCACCATACACCGGACCACATCGAGTGGTAGGGCGAAAGGATAAGACGTTGACCGTAGACATTAGAGGTCGGGAGTCTACGGTCAGCGTCGACCGCGTCAAGCCTACGTATGTAGAGGGAGGGTTGCCGTTTAGCCGCATTCCTTTTCCAGTCTCGCGCGGTACAGTGTTGAGCAACCCAACGTTTCAGGAATTACTTCCACCCATAGCCCCGCCTACTCCTGTTGTCACAAGATCTTGTAGGAGGGTTCGATTCAGAGATATTCTGGATTTGTGAATGCTCTAGCAGCAGGTCCAGCAACTGTAAGGTCTAGGTTTTAGTTTAGTTGTTAGGTTTTAATTGTTAAGTTTTATTATAATTTATATTATTGTGTGTTATGTTAAGGGGGGTTTTCTTTCTGCGTAGGGGGGTGGTGTGGCGTCGACCTCCTTTTTGGTTTTGTTTGCTGTTGGCAGGTGATACGTTCGATGAATTAATTTTGTAATTGGAAATTGTCAGATGGTAGATGTTTTGTGAGTTACTTGATATACAGCGCTTAGCAAGAACGTTGGTTGTACTTATTTTCCCAAAGCAGATTAAATAAAAACATATACGGAGGCCAGACAAGATATTTAATGTACAGCGTATTTTGACAGACAGAATAGAATTCTATGCAAAGAGAATACATTCTATGTAAAAACAAATGTCAATATAAATTACACGGAATTTAAAAACTAATTATTAACAGGCCAGTTCTTTGATGATTTCCACTACGTAGGTTGCAACAAAGATAATCTACTATATAAAAATAAGTCGGGTTTTCCTTCCTGACGCTATAACTCCAGAACGCACGAACCGATTTCCACGGTTTTGCATTCGTTGGAAAGGTCTCGGGCTCCGTGAGGTTTATAGCAAAGAAAATTCAGGAAAAATTTCAACAGAACGCGGACGGAGTCGCGGGGCACAGCTAGTCTTCTTACTATATAAAAATAAGTCGGGTTTTCCTTCCTGACGCTATAACTCCAGAATGCACGAACCGATTTCCACGGTTTTGCATTCGTTGGAAAGGTCTCGGGCTCCGTGAGGTTTATAGCAAAGAAAATTCAGGAAAAATTTCAGCAGAACGCGGACGGAGTCGCGGGGCACTGCTAGTAATAACTATATTAATTTAGCCCTTTTGACGTCCCACTCCTGGGCACGGGCCTCCCCTCAACATGAGGAGGATTCAGGCCATAATCCACCACGCTGGCCCAGTGTGGGTTGGCGGATTTCACATGTCTTACGAAAATTGGTTAGATCTTCTAAGACATACAGGTTTCCTCACGATGTTTTCCTTCACCGTAAGCTAGTGATAATCATATAGAAATTATGAGTCACACATAGATTTCGAAAAATCCAGATGTGCGAGCCGGGGTTTGAACCCAATAGCTGGTGCCCGCAAGACGCGTGCTTTAAGCAATCGGCTATCACAGCTTCAGCTCAATCAAAATAATACTAATAAATAAACAAATATCGCCAGACAAACATACCAACTGTATGGTCCCAAACTAAGCAAGGCTTGGACAATGGATACCGTACAATGGACTGGGGGCGATGCCAGTGACACCAAGACCAGGGCAAATTACGGAAAGGCCAATTCCGAAATTTACCGTGAAGGGAATCAAACCCGCCACCACCCGGTGTAGTGAGCCGAGCGGCCTACGCTCAAACCACTGCGCCAAGCGGTCGTCAATCGTCGATGGTAGTAAAAGTAAAAGTAAAAGTAAAAGTAAAGGTAAAGGTAAAGGTAAAGGTAAAGGTAAAGGTAAAGGTAAAGGTAAAGGTAAAAGGAAAAGGAAAATGAAAATGAAAATGAAAAGGAAAAGGAAAAGGAAAAGGAAAAGGAAAAGGAAAAGGAAAAGGAAAAGGAAAAGGAAAAGGAAAAGGAAAAGGACAAGGAAAAGGAAAAGGAAAAGGAAAAGGAAAAGGAAAAGGAACAGGAAAAGGAAAGTTAGTCGCGACACCACACTGTTCAATGCGAAATAGAAAGACGATACGAAAAAAATAATAACTGGCTTGCTTTCTATAAGGGAGAGAGAGAGACATACAGAGAAACACGCGCACGCCGCACATATAGCGAAAAAAGTGTCGTTACACATTTTTTGGTCTTAATTTTTTCCGTCTAGCCCCCTTTCGCAACGCGCGATTAGGAACTTCATTCCAATATTTATTACATACTAGCTGTGCCCCGCGACTTCATCCGCGTAGTATTGGATTATTGGGTTAAAAAGTATCCTATATGTTAATCCTGGTTATAATCTATCTGTGTTCCAAATTTCATCTAAATCCGTTCAGTAGTTTTTGCGTGAAAGAGTAACAAACATACATACATACATACATCCACACTCACAAACTTTCGCATTTATAATATTAGTAGGACTTACCTAGTACATGTGTACATATATAATACTAGCTGAGCCCGCGACTTCGTCCGCGTGGAATTTAACTAAAGCCCGCTCCCGCGTTCTGAGCCCGCGCGACAAGACTCATTTTTTTAAATTTCGTTTTTCTAAAATAAAAGTAGCCTAAGTTACTGCTTATAACATCAGCTATCTACCAGTGAAAGTCCCGTCAAAATCGGTCCACCCGTTTCGGAGATACTCTTTGATTTCATGTGTTTTTATTTTTTTACGCGGAACCCTAATTGTTTTTCCGAAATTAAAGTAGCCTAAATTACTCCTTTTATCATCAGCTATCTGCCAGTGAAAGTCCCGTCAAAATCGGTCCAGCCATTTCGGAGATTACCCGGAACAAACACACAGACAGACAGACAAAAAATTTTTTTATCGCGTTTTTGCTATAGGTGTCGTATGTACTTTGATATGCACTTAGTGAAAAGGTGTTATTTTGATATTACAAACAGACACTCCAATTTTATTTATTTGTATAGATAGTACAGTAGTATCTATGGTTTGTATATACCAGGTTCGGTATTTATTTGGCAAATACAGTAAATTTTCATTTTTATGTACCTATACGGTAATCCTAAGCCAGCGGCAACACTATCCTACCCACATATATGGATTTACATAGATAACGCAAATGTATGTACTTAGCGTGTCGGAAAACCCCGACCAAGCGTCAAGGTTGGTCGCCTATAACTTACAGTCCTTCACGACTACAGATATAAAAATATGAGTATGAGCGAGATAATCACTCGAGAGAATCGTAGCGGGCGGAGGGGCATCAGCGGCATCGGTGTCTTTGAATCGGTTTGGATTTCCCGCCATCTATGACGTCACAGTAAGTGTTAAAAATTTGGCACGCTTGGTTTCAATACAAATCGTGATACTTGCGTTATCTATGTAAATCTATATCTGTGATCCTACCTATAATACACTAAACGAAAAAAATATTTCCGACAACAAACGCTTTTATAATAGACATCCGACGTTGTCAAGTCGCCGCTCTCTACCAATTGACAACGTCGCGTCTGCAACAACGTAGTACCTCGTGTGGCGAATTGACGACCGCTTGGCGCTGTAGTTTGAGCGTTGGCCGCTCGGCTCACAACATCGGATGGTTGCGGGTTCGATTCCCGACAAAGGAAATTTTCTGAAACGGTCTTTTCGTAATTTGCCCAGGTCTGGGTGTCACTGGGATCGCCACCAGTTTAATGTATGGTAGCCATAGTACAAGCGTTGCTTAGTTTGGCACCATATAGTTGATGAGTAAGTCTGGCGATATTTATTTATTTATCTGATACTTATCATGTCAGCGATACATTAATTTATTTATTAGAAACTTAGTATTGTATTATGTCCGGAAAATATTAAAAATACTTAGCTCGTTACTTCATTTTTTTATTGAATGTTATTATTATGATAATAAAAGATGAAAACCCGGCTTCGCTCGGGTGAAATGTGACTCATTACAATTTTCGGCATGATGTGTTTACATCCAAGCAAAGTTAATAGAAATACAAATACATCCGACAGAGAACCAAAGTTATCGACATAGCTCAAAGAATTAGCAAGCTGAAGTGGCAGTGGGCTGGCTATATCTCGCGAAGAACCGACAACCGCTGGGTTAAACGTGTTTTTGAGTGGAGACCTCGACTCGGCAAGCGTAGTGTAGGACGCCCTCCGACCAGGTGGGATGACGATTTGCGAAAGACTGCAGGCAGATGCTGGATGCGGCAAGCTGAAGACAGGGCGCTATGGCGCTCATTAGGGGAGGCCTATGTCCAGCAGTGGACAAGCATAGGCTGATGATGATGATGATGAAAGTTAATCACTATGCAAAGCAAAACTAAATGAAATGAATACTCGTACGGAAACATCATGAACATTGAACACTGAATTTGTTTGTTCTGACAGCTCAATCAATAAATGCACTTCTTCTTCTTTCTTTAAAAATATGGCCCACCAACTAAGAACACTGGCACTGTCATCACTGACACTGACTGACATGCGTCCATAGAAAATATGGCGGTACTGTGCCGAATATTATAATTATAACATTGTTTATCACGACAATCCGAATTTTGCGGATATATGTTGTCGACTCAAAATCATTATTTTTTTAAGTTTTATTATTCTGGTAACGTTTCAATCGAGTCTACCGTACCCTTTGACGGAATTATTAATATAGATGGCGCAATATAGGGATATACATATTTGCAATAAAAATTTGGTCACCACCATCTGTCATTTCAACCAGTACACTATTAGCACGCAGTTTACTCAAAGTACAAATTTTATGTTAATAATGGCCTAATTTAGTCAGATGGCGCTGACAAGTTCACACACACAGGCGTAAAATTTAACAAATTTTACGATCGATTTTGATTATGTTAATCTATTTTTAAATGCCTGAAATCATTAGATGCGAATACAATAATTTATTTAGAAGTGATAAAATCCATTGTTTTAAGGAAAAACTTTGTGTGTCTCGTATAAATTCGGAATGAAATATGTATGGAGAACACGACCGCCCCCATCACCTTAAGACAACATTTTGTGATTTGCGACAAACACAGTATGCAGTGCGTTTATTCATACTTTTATTTTACTCTAAATATTATCACGGTGGATATGATACTAGTAAATCACTAAATGTACAAAAATTGCCAGATTCTCTGGATAGCTGTCGTTCTTGAAATGTTTTAGAGTAAGTTGGATATATTAATAAATGCATTGCACACGGTCTTTTTCGCGAATTACAAAATGTGCCTTTTATAATTGTCAGATTTTGAAAAAATTCTAAAAAACCTCAAAAAATTTGAACTTCGCGGGCTAGATGGGCGCTTCAGCCTTAATGTGAAATAAATTGCAACATTTGGCTTGTCACTCTTGTCAGTGTTACGGCTTTAGAGTAAGCTGGATATATTAATAAATGCACTGCACACGGTCTTTTTCGCGAATTACAAAATGTGCTTTTTATTATAGTCAGATTTAGAAAAAATTCTAAAAAACCTCAAAAAATTTGAACTTCGCGGGCTAGATGGGCGCTTTAGCCTTAAGTACTTCCCTATAAATAAAAACATCATAATCGGTCAAGCTGCTTCGGAAATGAGTTATAGCTTGCTACATAGGGGTATCACAGAGTACTTAGGTACTTTATGAGTTACGAACACATGCTCACCGGAATCAATACAAAACAATGAGATTTAAGTGTCTGTTTGTCTTTAGTAAATGTGCTTAGGTACTTATATGGAAGTTTACCTACAGTAACTAGGTACTAAAAACAAACGTAGTTTAAAAAAAAATCTGGATGTATTTGTTCCTGCTGATCTCCGAAACGGCTGGATCGATTTCGGCAAGACTTTTATAGGCAGAGAACAGATTTTATAAGGAGTAACTTAGTTAGGCCACTTATACATCAGCCAGCCATAAAAACCACTTGGTTAAAATTAAGGGATACCTAAAAATAAATTATCTAAGCCTACCTTTGGGTGACCAGAGAGTGAGCCCATGTACCTAACTAAGTAGGTATTCCCACTTGAGCAGTGCAGGCAATAATAATTTCATTGAGCCTGCAACTCCTTGTTATTGTTTTTTGAAAAACATTCTTTTATGCATGTCCATAGGTAGGTACTTAATAATCTTTCACACAACATAAAGGCAGTAGGTAGGTAGGTACGTAGGTAGGTGGTACCAAGCAGAATCTTTAGTAGGTAAATAATGAACTCACAGCATTTGTTATAATAGGCAAACATTCCAAAAGACGTAAGAAATAAAAATACAGATACTAACACTCTATGAAGGTAGTTTAACATTTAATAAACTTTTCCAGTATACCAACATACTGATACATAAGTGCTATACAATTATTTAAAATAGCAGACTGATTCACATTTTCTAGTTTACTCAAAGAAACTTTAATAGATACTAACTTATCTCTTACCATTGGTGTTATTATTTCATTTAAATTACTATCATTAGAACAAACAGCAGCTGAATAAATTAACCTACTGACATCCCTACTGTGATCATAATAGTATTTAACAACCATTAACAACCCATAAAAGTTAAAACTTAGCCCTTTTGAATCAATATATAAATCTTTATTCAAACTATGACTATTTATGAAGGAAACCTGCTCTTGAGATAACTTAATTGATTTTGATGATAAAAATGTTTCTATATCTTCAAAACTAAATGAAACATAATCTAAATCATTTGCTGGTAAAAAGAATCCATATTCCGTGATCAGTTTCAAATTATGACTATCCCCATAACAAATGAATACTTGAGTATATGAATCAAAATTGTTCTTTGTGTATATTGAAAATTGCACATCAGAAAATAAGTCCTCGCTCAGTTTATTTACATTTACATTCTCTACATTCTTACTGACCAATAATTTGGTCTCATTCCTTGCATTAGGACTGTGATTTATCATATCTAGGTAAGGACACAATGATATTTTTGTATTATCATTGATAAGATTTATAATTGAATTCTCAATATTTTTCAAATCTATAACTTTTGTTAAATCCATAAAAACACATCTAGTATTTACAGTGAAGTAGGCCCATTCATAGATAGGCAATGAAAAGGATTCTTTAAAGTTCTGTATACTTCCGTCTGTGCTCAAATTATTGAACAAAATTTCCTTAAAAATGCTAAATGAGGAATTGATAGAATCCTTTTGTTTCGATATCACAGATACTATATCAGGGTCTATATTACACTTTAATTCGTTCGGTAAAAAATAAGGAACAGAGTATTCTTTTGGCAAACTTTCCAAGTAGACATTCCACTTCGTATTTACACTTTCAACTTTCAAAAATGTTAAATAAAAAGCCATTAGTGACTGAAACGACACTGTCTGCTTGTACTCTACAAGACACCCTTTAGAATTGTCTAGAAATATATCACAAAACAATTTGTCCATCAAAATAGTAGTCACATTTATAGTGAGATTTAGAGGAAGGTGGACAAGCTCTTCTCCTGGTCGGATCTTCTTCTTTGTCAGAACTCCGCGTCCTGTATCATCAAACACGGCTAAAATAAGTTTTTCGTTGCGTCGCATGCCATGTTCCGCCAACCAGGAGTTTAATAAAATTACTTCTTTGTTTTCGTCACATGCGCAAAATTTGCGCGCTTTCGTTTGCTTCCTTATCCGCCGGGTACGTCCCATTTTGGGATCGGAATATCAAGCGGACTACTTGTTAATAGATCTTAGATTGTAAAACGACTACCTTTAATTCTATTTAGACTTTCATTTGCAAAATTAATCGAATTTACAGTTTGTTTTCATGCTCAATTTATCGACAATCGATGCAATCGACAAGAAGGATGTTACTTAATGTCCGAAAGAGTTATTGTCAAGATTGACGTATGGCGACCATAGACAATGATGACAAGATTTTGTTTTTTAATGAGACCATAGACTATAAGTTTTTATGTTATCACGGATATGATTCTTTTAAACCAAGAACTTTATATATGGCTACTTGTTTTAAACCCTTCTGTGAAAAGTTGTATTTTTGGAAATGTTTAACTCCATCTTATTTATTAGCTTCTCTGACAGGTTTTCAAAAATATATAATATACTGAAACTCGTCACATTCCTACCCACATAGGCATAAAAAACAGAAAATAAGTAACTATAATAAGATTACTATTACTTACTTCATACGCTTATGTTGTACATAACCGTATGAAGTAGGTAATAGTAATAAATTATTACGACAGTCAAGAATTGAATAAATCATAAGTTATAGCTATATATCCGACCCAGTAAATGCAAAATTAATTGCGTGCTATTGCTGAATAAATTCATTGGAAACATACAAATGAACCGAAATGACAAGCTTTTTGTTTCTTGTAGCTAATTTATGTATGTATAACTTTAACTTATAATATACACCGATGTACGGAACCCTACAGTATGTGTGGTCCGATACGCACTTGGCGGCTGGTTTTAGCTATTCACTGAAATTTATTTTTAATGTAGGCCACTACGCCGTAGCGTATAAATGGTATTGTATTCTCTTTGGATGGCTACTTACAGAGTAGTTTAAGTACCTTATTGTACCTTCTGGCATAACTTAATAGAAATAATAAGTACCTACCTATGTACCTATTAGGTACTTACCTATATATTATGAGCGACACAGAATACTTTATATACTTATCTACCTAGCTTACCACCTCATAGAGTAAAGTAATTATTAGGTTCTTATCTATACAAATAAATAAAATTGGAGTGTCAGTTTGTAATATCAAAATAACACCTTTTCACAAAGTGCATATGAAAGTACATAGGACACATATAGCAAAAACGCGATTTAAAAAAAAATTGTCTGCCTGTCTGTGTGTTTGTTCCGGGTAATCTCCGAAACGGCTGGACCGATTTCGACGGGACTTTCACTGGCAGATAGCTGATGTTATAAGGGGTAACTTAGGCTACTTTTGTTTTAGAAAAACAATTAGGGTTCCGCGTAAAAAAATAAAAACACATGAAATCAACGAGTATTTCCGAAACGGGTGCACCGATTTTGACAGGACTTTCACTGGTAGATAGCTGATGTTATAAGCAGTAACTTAGCCTACTTTTATTTTATAAAAACCACGAAAAATTGAAATTAAATTCCACGCGGACGAAGTCGCGGGCTCAGCTAGTGTAAAAATAATACTTACCTCTGTACCTAAGTAGAATAAATAAGTTTTTTACTTGAGTATTAGGTAATCCCAAACTGATGTGCTGATGATTGCCCTAAGGCATAGGTACAAGTTAATAAGTACTTACCTATGCTATTTGTGTATCTACATACACCATACACTTTTTAATTTTATGGAACCATTTTTTGTAATGAAGTACTTATTTAGGAACTACATACAGATAGATAACTATTTATATCAATGTAGACTGAACACAGACCTCCCTTCATTTAATATAGTATTAGTGGATGGTCAAACTTGGTACCAGCCTGGAAAACTGCACTGACATGGTTCACTCTATAAGTAGCATGAAAACAATACTTAATAATGGTCGGCTGACTGACTCTATCTATAAACATTGTGTTAAAAGCACAACTTGTTTTACTGAATTCATAAGTGTAAAGAACAGTTAAAGATCACTGCTGCTGACACTTTAAAGCTATCTCTGGTTGAATAAATAATAGTGAACTGTACCCTGAAACCCCCCCACACATTGGGAGATGTGTGGGGTAAATATACACTCTTTGCTCATATACTTACTTACTAACCATGTTGCTCCCAGTATCTACATTCTTTAAATTTACCAAAGGCCGGTACCACCTCCAGCAATAGGTGGCAGGAGGCATATACCTACAATACCAATATGTTATTAGACTCTGATGAATTGTTCTTCTAATTTTGAACGTGGATACCTCCACATATTGATTTCGTTTTTCTTTCAAACTAATAACATACAAATCCGAATAACACCCTGGAATCGCACACTCAGGCAAAACTTATCCGCACGCGGTTACTAAACAAGATTATGATTCTCTATCGAGACTATATTGGTACATATGTCTAATCTGGGTTAATATAATACTAGCACAGAACACTACGGAGCGCCTTTAGGCACTTTACGAGAAATAATGACAAATTCCATGATCATTGTTGATTTGTAAAAATGTAGAGGGTTACTAATCACGTGGTCATACACGTCGATCTTGAGTAGCAAAAATGTAAACATTAGCGTAATTAAACACGTGGGTGATAAACTTCAATCTTGGGAATAAATAGCTTTTGACAGCTTTTTATGCCTCGATCGAAGATGATTGGTTCAAATTTTGTCATTCATAAAAGAATGACCAATCACAGCAACTTTCCATGAGAGTTTTTCAAGAAAATCTTTTTCATTCGTATTTTGTGGCGCTAGTAGGAATTTTTTTTGACAGTAGAGTAGTAAATTTGACAGTTAAACGTCCAAATTTGACATTGACAACTGAATTTTGACAGTAGACAGCTGTCAATTGAAATCCGCCATTTTTTCCCCCACCCCTAAACTCATCTTGGAAATAGATTCGGCCCTTAATGTCAACATTACCCGGTCAGATTGACACTGACATGTAATTCGTAAATTTTTTTTTATTGAAATTAAGATATAAAATGACTGATAATGAATGATAAGATATATAAAAAAAATATTAATTAAATAAAATACTGTTTTAGAAATATGAAATTTCGTTTATTTAGTACATTCGTATATTTAAATTTCAGTGATTATTATGTGAGTGATTCTAATTCAGTCAGATTTGACTATGTAGCAACAAAACGTAGATACATAAATAACCACAATAGATATAACAACATTTTGGTATTTTTAAGTCTGTGCATTTTGCGTAAAAATGTATAATAAACTAGTGTGTAAACTAGCTGTACCCGCGACTTCATCCGCATGGAAAAAAAGTTAATAAAGAAATACCTATGCTCAGTTTAATCTCATTTTTATTTTTTGTGTGTCGATGTTTCCTGTTTTACATACCTACCTATCACAAAGGCCCGCTCGCGCGTTCTGAGCCCGCGCGACAGACAGCTTTTTGATCTATGCTTTTTGTTTTTTCTAAAATTAAAGTAGCTTAAGTTAGTCCTTTTAACATCAGCTCTATTCCAGTGAAAGTCCCTTCAAAATCGGTCCAGCCGTTTCGGAAATTACCCGGAAGAAACACACAGACAGAAAAACAAAAAAAAAACACGTTTTGTTATAAGTATCGTATGTACTTTCATATGCATTTAGTGAAAAGGTGTTATTTTGATTTTACAAACAGACACTCCAATTTTATTTATTTGTATAGATAATAATATACCGAGCAATAGCTTTTTAATACCAAGTATGCACAGACTTATGAATACTACCCAAGATGATACAAACTTTAGTCTTATCTTTCTACATATCTCTAATCTGTGCTTTGATACAAACGTGATACAAGCTTACAAACGCACGTAATCATAAAAATAATTAAAACAATTACAATTTCATACAAATAGTACTTATAGATTTAATTAAAATCAGATTTCTTGAAATATTGAAGAAATGCCTACAGAAATAAGAGAGAAATGTGGACAGAAATGCACGTGAAGAAGAAGTCTTTAGAAGTTTACGCATAATGAGACCTACAAACATTAAAAAGGCTATGAACGATTTCCGAACGTTCAAAACAGATTTGACTGACACTTGACAATTTGAAATTTAACCGTAAAATTAAACGGAATAAGTCTTGCCTTTCTTCCGTCTTCCTTTTGTGCTTTTCAGTGCTTTTGTAACTAATTTCGTTTCGTGTAGCTTTTGCAAGTTTTGGCTCTAATTGGTGTTCTTTCAAGATGTCCATGCAACAAACCAAAAACTGTATTACGCTACGAGGATCTGCACAAATCATTTGCGAATACCTAAGTAAGTTGTTAGGTACCTACCTCAAGTACTTATAAGTAAATACTGTTTTAGTCATTCTGTTATAAAAAACTTTCTTATTTATTTAAGTATTCAGTAATAATAGCTCACCCACGTACTTACTACTTACCGTATGTAACTATTTACGCATGTAGTAATTTGTTGTATTTACCTTCACGTTAAAACTAAAGAACTAATTTGTATGTTTCATAAATCAGTACCTACAGAAGAGGTAAGTAAGTACCTAGATAATAAATATTCGTATTTATTTACTTACTTATTTGATTCAATATACCTATGTTGTTTACTTACAGAGTTCGCAATAAACTCAGTCTTGTTCCAAAGAGGTTTGTACCCACCGGAGACATTCAAAGCAGAGGCCCAGTATGGCCTCACCTTATTGATATCTGAAGATGCTCAAATCAAGAATTTTCTCACTAATCTTCTGTCGCAGAGTGAAGGTACATTTGGATGTTTATTTTCTACCTAATTTAAAAGATATTTATGGCCAGTGTTTTATGATTAAATAAAGTGAAGTGAAGAAGCCATTTTAACCATTACATGCTGTTACTTGCAATGAAGTAAGTGATGATTTGGAACTGAGTACCTACCTAATGAGGTGCCATATGTGTTTATTTTTGATGAATTGGATTGTTTCTACTTAAAAGAGCTTCACAGAACTGAAGATCACTTAAAATCAAATAAAACACTTAGTGAACTAATAACTTACCTACTGCATGTCAATATAAAAAAGACATGGCTTGCTGATTACACCTAGGTAAATATGAATACTAAAATAACAATGTACTTACTCACTTTTATTTCAGAATGGATACTCAACAAGAAAGTAAGCAAATTATCACTTATTATACTAAACATAGCCAACAAAGAAGTGTTGGAATGTTGGGACTTCAATGTTCAGTATGAAGACGGGGACCCAGCATTATCAAAAGAAAAAAATGAAACGGTATCCAGTAAAGACTTGAAGAAGATACAACAGGAGATCAGAGACGTCATGCTGCAGGTAGCGGCCACTATATCATATTTACCATTTCTAGATTGTAGATGCTCATTTGATGTCTTAGTTCATGCTAAAACTGACTGTGACATTCCTGAGAAGTGGGCTGAGGCTGAGCCTATATCTATTGCTAACGCCCAGAATGTACAGCTCAAGTCATTCAGCACTAGTCTACATAAAATGGAAACTGTTGTTAGTTATAAGCTTGTTGATTGAGGTAAGTTTTAGTTGTATTCTTTTAGATTTAGTAGTAAGTACTTGTATTGTTGATTTGTGTGTAGATAAAGTTAGCTCATGGCATTTACCCATTTAAACCAGTAATTTGTAGAGTTGGTAGGTACATAAATAGTCTTACTTGTTTGAATTGTGCAACATAATTTGTTTTTAAGTTTTTTTATTCAATCATGGCAATTCAGTGTAATTATTAAGGAGATCTGAGTCACAATATCCTGTAGTATGCCCCCTATTTTAAAACTTTGTTTCAAATACCCAATCGATTTAGTAATTTAGTAATCCTATGTACCTACACACTTCATCAGTTCTTTTGAAATACATACTTATTCTCATAAATTGAAGTTTGGGAGTAAATGATGATCAATGATTGAATAATGAGACCAATAAACTGTGATAATTTCAAGATGGCTGCATTAGTGTTAAATGATTATATCTCTTAGTCTCTAAGTAATTAAGGTGAAGTGTTTATTCTGAAACTATTCTCTTTTAACTGCCTTCAATGAATAAGTGGCTTTATTGCATTTTTATTTTTATTCGAGTGTGTGACTAATTGGGTACAATTTTTATTTCCTGCCATCATTGTTTCAAATCATGAATAGTTAAGTACTAGGTATGTGATCGATATTAGAGGTGATGAGTATACCAATTGCGAGAATAAGCGTTTTTATGCAAATGTATAAGTCGTACAGCGCCCCTAGCGTCGAGTTAATGAATCACTTTTTTATGAAATTAGTCGATATTTAGTTGCTCGACAAACTCGCTTTTCACGTAATTTCTTATTCTAGCACTTGAGGCACTAGTTCTGCACAGCGAGTTTGGATAACCAGTCGCTGACTAACTTCATTCATTACCTCATTTATCAATATATGTACTGTCTTGTCTATTTTACTTGACTCGTATATATAATTTGCATGTTAGTGTAGGTATCTATAGTTGTCAATAAGTACACCTTCTGACAGTATTGTAAATATTAAGTACTTTGTGAGGATTCTACTTTGGGTGATGAAATTGTTTGTAGATAAGTAGTGGCGATTATGTTGTCGTAGCTATGTTTAGTTTTTAATTATAATTTTGAGCAATCATGATTTCATTTTATTTCTTGAACTATAAGGTCACCTGGTTAGGTCAACTCTGGCCCTAGATCCTATAAAGGTTTCTTCAAAGTTAATCAATATTTTTATTTTATTTAGAATAAAAAATATCATACTTAATTGATTTATTATGTAACAAAGCACTTACAAAATAGCAATTACAAGCTACAATAAATAACACCTAATCAGCAAATAATACTGTACATGACTGTTAATATAACTTAACATTTCCATTAGAATATGATTACGCAGAAATTGATGATTCACAGATTGAAAACCTTTTTAAGTTAGTAAGTATGTACTTAATGCAAAAAAATCTTGAATGCATTCAATTCTTCACTTTTTATTGGATCGCTAATCTTGTTGAAAGCCTGTAAAGTCACTATTACCAACTGTCCAACACTATACCGCGTATATTGATAGTGAATAGGTATCTCCTTAACTGGTTACTTACTGGATAATTCCTATTTGTTTGAATTGCATTAATTAACGCCTGACTTTCTATTGGTGAGAACAAGCTTTAGGTATGTGTCATTTCAAAGCAGATTGGTAGGTTCCATCCAGTGTTTCGTGTAAACGTTCCTGACCAAAAATTAAAATTAAAATAAATAATATTTATAGGACTTAGATAATAAAAATAACTGGAATAATAAGTATCTATCTAACTACACAATTCTTATATATGTTGCAAGTAAAAGGTTTATTGTTATCTGTTCTGTGGTAGAAGGACTATTGGCATCCTATAAAAAATTACATAGTTCCAAAATTGTACCGCTTTTAGGCAATAATCCAGCTCTTTTCAATACTAGGTAGGTGCAATAACTTTAACGTGGTTTATAATTTTCTTGTCAACTTTGGGATCGGTAGACTTATTAATTTCAGAGAACATGGGTAGTTATGGTATTAATTAGTTATTCGTCAATAAACTCGCATTCTGTAAGCACCACGATAATATACTTACTTACTTAGGCACTAAAAATATAATGTGAAAATAATGTAAGTACAAAATTCGGATTAATCTAAAGAAATTGTAGGTAATTCAAGTAAATACCCATGTTATTCGAGGAGTA
Organism: Notodonta dromedarius; assembly: GCA_905147325.1. Taxonomy (NCBI): domain Eukaryota; kingdom Metazoa; phylum Arthropoda; class Insecta; order Lepidoptera; family Notodontidae; genus Notodonta; species Notodonta dromedarius. Next base: position 12,802,716 of record LR990164.1, on the reverse strand, counting down.
ATATTTAAATAAAGTATATGGTCCGTAGAATTCTATAGTTGAATCTTCTAGGCGTTATATGTAAGAAGGTACCATATTCAACCACTAGACTGGAATACATTAACTCGAGTAGTGAAACTAATTACCTGTAACAAATATAGGTAGGTATTATGTTTAGCTAAGAACGATCCTCTAATGCATACATTCCGTAAATTAGTTTCATCACATTTTATTATTTACATAAAAACTCCTAAGGTTTTCTAACATCCCTGTTTTCAAACAAGTCTTCAAATGTCTTATAATATACATACCTACCTAACAGTTAAAACGTTTATAGGCAAGAAAATGAATAGTAAACTGCAATATCTAGGTATTTACCTATATCTGTCAATATTATAATATGTGGGAATGTTTCGACTTAATTTGAAAAAGTCGCCTACATTTTATATTTTCAGTCGTAACCGTCGTTATTTTCTCTCGTTCATCACCACAGTGGTTCGCCTTTACCTGTAGACAGAAGCAATGTATTTCAAAATGGTGTCAGTATTGCGTGCAAATTGTTAAATGTGCCTAGTTATTGTTATCTCACAACAAATAATTAATTTTCTAGTGAAGTGGTTTTAGTTTTGTTTTCTAGAGACATGCTTTCAGCATGCTATACCTACCCAAGTTGTATTAGTACCCATGTACATAAAGCGTTAGTAGTACTTAAACAAACACATATACTTAAATGAAAAAATGTAATAAAATCAAGAAAAAGTAAGTAAGTAGGGGTAGGTATATGGAAATTTTAATGGAGAATATACTTATTACATTTTTTCATTTGAGAAAATGAGTGCGGATTGTTAAACTAGTGCACGACATAAAATAAATTTTGAAAATACATACCATTTTTGATCGAATTCCCCTATTCAATAAATGTTTTAAGGATTTAAGGAAAATGCATAAGAAAAAGAAACAAGAACATTGTCGCCTTTCTGTTAATTCCAACACTCATTCTTTTATTGTGATTTTGGTATTATCCATTACATTGACTTAACACGGTGTATCGCGCTTATTTGTTGTGAGAATACAAAAACTCGTATTAAAAATGCAATGACGTCATTCAATGAAAATTATGAGTCAAAATATAAGGTACCTACATCGGGGAAATAGACGAATATGAAAAAGAAATATACGAGTAGGTAAGAACTTTACATTCTTAGTCCAATAAAATTTTAAAAAAGCATTTATAATTTTCACCAACGACGTCATTGCACCTTAGACTTATAAATGCCCTAAAGTTCTCAAAAAAATATTAAAATAAATAGTTGATTTCCTACTATACCTAGTTACATGATATAAATAGCAAACATAAAAGTCAAAATAACTTTATACAAAATGAAAAAAAAAAAACCAAATTGGGATAATTAAATAAGTAATAAAATTGTGTTTCGGTCCCGTATAGCGAGTTTTAAGTGATAAAAAGTTAAGAAAAGAAAAAAAATGTAATCGCTATATCCACAACCATTCGTTCAATTAACCACACTCGTAATATTTTTATATATTAATTAATTTATGTATATCTAGTTATAGTTAAAACTGCTATTTGACTAGGTGGTGTATCGGACCGATAAAACATGGGAATAGGTAATCTTTAATTAATGTGTTTTGTTTTTTGGGTGTACCTACCTACTCGCTATGCAAATTATGGGTTTACTTTTGCCATCTGTATATTTTAAGATTTTTTAACTATATATAGGTATTATAAAATATATTTACTATTAACTGAAAACGTTACGTGTAGTAAAGTATGTTGTTTTTAAATTTGTTTTAATTATTAATTTTATTTTTAAAATCATTCGGTTCTATTTGTTCAATTTAAATTTGAATAGCTTTGTATTTATGTATATGAGTAAGTATGTTGTATACCTACGTACTTAAATGTTGCATAGCAAGTATGTGATTTTGTTTGTAATAAGAAATAAGTAATTGTGTTTTTTGTTTTTAAAACCCTTACCCTAATAGATATGTACATAACTTGCAAGTCTCTTTATCATAATATTACATACTACTAGTAATCAAACCTTAAAGTTAATAATAACAATAGTAAATTGCAAATATTACAAAAATGTTTAAAATATTTACATCTTCAATAACAGAAGAAAATTAATACCGTTAACGAAGTTATTGCCCATAGATGACATGAGTTTGAAAAAACAGCATTTGCAGTAATCGTAAACACAAGTCCTTTATCCAAAGAATGACTATCGCCAAAAAACTAAAAATCGTGAAAAATAGGAAATTCAGTTCATATAAAATTATAATTAATATAATTGTTGGAACTGTTAAATGGAAAAATACTTATATGTTTATAATCTCACTGGGCCAGCTATTAAAATAAATAAATTGCTAATAATTTAAAGCTCTATGAAGAATTTTACCGATTTTTTTGTAATTAAACCTCATTGATAGCGATAGAAAAGAAAAATATTAAAACCAATAAGTTAGAATCTGCAATACCTACGATACGCGATTCATGATAAAATAAAAAGATATTTACATACTTAGTACCAAACTGGTTGCTGGCAATTAAATTCTAAATAATTCAGTATGGGTATCGTAACCTCGCATTTTTTATTCGATATATTTTTCCTACGGGCGTTCGCGTTGGAATCATTGGGCTGAAGGACTGCCATGATAATAAAAAACATGGTAAATAATTAAACAAATTGAGTGCCTTTAAATTGTAACAGAAATAAATTATTACCCTAATAAAAATACATAATTTAAGGTTACAAATAGATATATAGATGCGAATATAGTATGTGTAGGTATATACACACGTGAATATCGAAATACGTATAAGTTTTCAGTCCAACGGCCCAGTGCGTTCGGAAAGTCGCGAGCTAAAATTTTAAAACTGGAACGAGGTGGGTTACTCGCGGGCGCATCTCTCGCTAACAGTAGTACGTGATCGAGAGGCCCAGTTTACATGTGTAGGAATGGGACATACTGCTTCTATTCGATATATCCTTGTTCTCGCAACGTTGTCCGTTGAACCCTTCGGGACATCTGTTGGGGAGAAAGCGATTCAATTAATTACAATTCTTTGAGTGTATAAATAAAATTAAGTTCCTCAATTAAAAGCTAGATCTAGGCTGATCTAGCCGTAGTCTTTAAAATATATGCAAAATCACTTACTTGCAAGCTTGCTCCTGAACAATCTCGAAAAACAAGCATGTGCCTCCGTTGAGGCAATACGACGACGGATCGGGCATCGGACATGGCGAGCCCATAGACGCTGTGAAAAGACATACATATCGTATTAGGAGACATATCGCTTGCAAATTATAATTGATTTTCCTCTGACGTGGCAGTAAGTGTGCAATCTCAGGGTAGGTATGAGGTGTAATGGATCAGATGAGAATTCAGCATTTGATACCTGAATGTGAGGGAATCTCTCAATTTTGAGTAAAATCACCTCTATTCGCAAGCCATCATGTCTCGATAACTGAACACTGTCATGAAAAAAGCAGATTCAACAAACAAACGCTATACAATGTAACCGATCACCCTATTGGCCCGCATAAAGCCATTGTTTAGTTCCAAAGTTCGCCGAACGAGCAGTAAAAGTTTCCCAAGTGTGTTCGCAGTATCGACGCTACGGTAAACAATATGACATGGTTCGGTTCGTTCTTTTGTACTCATTGGAGCCACCTATGCTCGATACGGTTTGTGAAGTGGACATGGAAATGTTTTTCTCAGAAATTGGCGTTGGAAAAGAGTTATCCCAAAGCTTAGGTGCATATTGAGAAGAACTTACAAACTCAACATTTAATGCTGACAGAACGGTATAAGGATAAGGTTAGACGTTACAGTGAAGAAAGTTAAAATTATAAATTTAATCGTCAATTTCATACCAACTGCTGCTAGTTCAGGATAGTATGTTACTCAAGCAGTAAGAAAATAGAGTTCACAATATAAACTTTATTATATCTCCATGTAAAGAACGCTCATCAGATACTCACTCGTGTCGTCAGGTGTCGCAGTAACTGGAGGTAGAACGCTCACGTTTGCGGTGGCGATCGCCGGCGGGCCCACCGCACCCTGCGCTCTGCATTCGTACTTTGCTGCGTCTTCACTGCGCGCATGCCTTATCACTAATATCGAGCGCCTCCTGAAACATGACATATTTTTATCAGCATAAGAAGAAATAAGAGATCAGTAAGACCTTGAAATAAAGGAAGTGAATTGAACCATAGTGATAGATAATTAATTTAATGAAATCTTGAAACTAAAACATATTTATGAATGACTAGTTTCTTCCCGCGACTCCGTCCGCGTAGACTTAAGTAAAGTATTATATGTGTTAATCCACTATCTGTGTTCCAAATTTCATCCAAATCCGTTCAGTACTTTTCGCGTAAAAGAGTAACAAATATACATCCACACTCACAAACTTTCGTATTTATAATATTAGTAGGATTGTAAACGCTAGGATTATTAAATGGACAAAACATCAAATACTGTTCTAATAAAAACTGTAGATTTGGGCGCTATTTAATGAGTTGCCGTTAAATTTTGCGATACAATATGCCAGGACATCCGCCCTGAAATTCTCCACCTATATATTTTATTACTTTCAAAAATACGACAACAGCGGAGCTAAAATAAAATTCTAAAATATCTAGGTTAGGTACTTATTTTGTGGTCAGAATTCAAATATTTTAAATCATTTATCTTCAAATCTTTTAAAACAATACCTATACTTTCCAAGACCAACATTGGAAAATCTTCAGACGCTATTTATTGTTAAATATCGATATCAGCCTTTAAATACCCAATGACCCGTGAAATTGTTCGCGTCGCTTCATAATTACTCCATACCATTGCATTTTAACCTTCTGATGCACCAATGATAATTCGTATTTCTTAACACTTAAGGTATATTTTGGATAGTTTCAACTGCTAAGGAGACACTTCCAGGTCGGTCAATGACAGTCGTCTGCAGTTGCGATTAGTGCAGTAATCTGAATGGTTACATTAATGTTAGCACCATGTGAGCGCATGCTTCATTTGTTTGGAGACAACATTGTTACTATTGGCCCAAGCTGCAGATACAAACATGATCTCGTTTAGATCAAAATCAACATTGCGCTTGAGCAAGTCAACTGGGTCATTACGATCTTAGTCATTGGGTTATGAATTGGTTAAGTGTTTGATAATTATGTAATTTTGCATTTTACTTTTGTAACTACCTACTATATATATTTGTGGTAATACTCAAATGTACGGTACATATTTATACAAAACAAAAATGTTCATGATATTATTACAAACGAAAGTAATGAATCCAAATAAAAAAATATGACAACTTGAGGAATCGCTTAAAAGACGACATAATGAAATGCATGTTGCTTTGGCAATAAAACCATTTTGAATTGGATAGTCAGTTACTTCTTGATGTAAATAATAATTTTAGAAACCTGAGAGAATACATATCGTTATTTTCCATACTTGTTTGTTTGTGTCTTTATGCCTACGTGGCGCCAATGAATACGAAGAAAAAATATTGATTTGATTCATAACAACAACAAAAAAACACGTGAAAAACAGACTGCATCTGTATTTGAATTCCTTGAGAATATATGCGTATGTGTTCTAGGTATGTGTAATTTGTATTGTTACATAATGAGTACCTAACATAAAGTAATTCTCACCTAAAATTCTGCACCCGGAACCTCCTCAAGCCGATATCGGCGACAGGCCTGCCTTCCTTGTACCACGTGATGCGGGGCGGCGGCCGCGCGCTGGCTCTGCACTCCAGTCTCACTCTGTTACCCCGTGTTGTCCTCACCGACTGCATTTGTTCCACTCGTGCTGGGCTACCTGGATAGAAATAGTTTTATGAGGAAATCATGAATCTGAACTGGACTAAATTTTGATCGTTTTTGTCTTTTTTGTCTGGTTCACAGTTCACTGCTTTTGCCTATACACGCAAGCATCTATGCATATTTGATCCGTCTTAAAATATAATAAGTAGAACTCTTAAAACTCGCCACATTCAAAGAATTTTCATAAATCTATTTATTAGCTATATTACCGTCTAACTTAAAGACGCTTTAGCGAATAATTAAATGGAAGATCGATAAACTGCAAGGTAATTGGAAAATCCCTATATTCACAGCCCCACCAACATTTAAGTTTCAAACTAAAAATAAGCCGCTGTCATTAGGCCAATGGCCTTATTATTTTGTGTGACGAGTAACATATGTAAGAACCGAAATAAACCCGTATTATCTAAACGGGAGTCATTCGTTTGGACAACATCCCATCCACGGGCGACGGAAAAAAATTGGCTGTGTTTCAGTGTGTAAACCGAAAAAAAAACACGAGCAACGCTAGTAGTAAATCATTAACTATGTCTTTAGGATGTGTCATCCTTAATGTCTAGTCGGAATAGATTGGATTGCGAAAGCTCTTATGTATATTTTTTCTTGGATATATTATATTTTTTAATCCGACTACAGGCCGTCCGATGAAAACTTAATAAGAAACACTGTAGATATTGACCGAATGCTATGATACCTAATCGCAGTTTAGTAACTGCCATGTGACGATTCGTAATAATAAAAATAATTTTATTATAATTCCAGAAGTTCAAATAGTTGGACAGATTGTCTTTAGAGTGTTCTAATATTGATATGGAAATTACCTATCATAACTTACAATGATTGGTGGTATTATGAATATAGGGGATAGTATTCCAAAATAAGGATTTTGAAATGCAGCAAATCATTTGATCCCTCTAATAAATCAAGATCTACACGTAAGATGATGAAATATGTTGGCTCATCATCGCGTTAAGATTAACTATTGGTTTGTGACATATACATTCAAATGGATTAAACTGGCTTAAGATAACTAGATTAAACAAATTGCGTGCCTTCTCGTTATCTGATGGTTTGGCATCTCGGTCTTTGATTGAACACTACGCTATAAGTTATCCATTCAACCTTCCATACACCCACTCACTATTTCATTCATAACTAACGTGCCAGATTTATGATACCAATTCTTTGATAGCTTCTTTTATTGAAAGTTTCCAATGTTATTTATTTTTTTAAAGGTTTTTGAGAAACCTGTGTGATTCTGCGAAAATGTTATGGGTTGATTGCTTCATATTACTGTAGTGATAGGATGGGTTCAGAAATAAACTATTAGCAATTGGTTATTTTGGTGGTCCACCAAGATGAAGTTTGAATTATCTTCACACCTCCTCTTTAACTGGCTTTATAATTTTTTTGTAGTCGAATCGTTACCTTATGTAGCTAGCAACTGATGTAAGATACTTTTAATTAGTGTTTGAGATAAACTAATTATACAATATTCGAACACAACGAGACGTCTTTTAAGGAACTGGAGAAAAACATTTAAGCGTCCAAAAATAAATCAGTTATGAAAACACGTGGACGTGAATTACGCTCGAATTGCGTCAATGTGGTATATTGCCCTCTCTTTTTGAATGCTTTGTACCGTGACGTATGTAGACTCAGAGTTAAAAACTCGTGTTCAAGTAGGAAAGTGGGCGTCACGCGTATTTAGTTCAAAATTACTAAATTTGTCCATCGTCAGTAAGCAGTAGTCTATGAATTCCTTTTGAATGGAGGTGATGAAGCTTTCCGTCAGGTTGCAATTCATGCCAATTCCGTCACCCACGCGTCTAGCCGTGACGTCATCAGAGTCTTTAACCTGCAGTTTGGAAGTTTATGAATGGGAATTAACGTACGTTGAAGTGACTCGTGCTCGTGACCAGAGCATCCTTAGAGTCAGTTGCAGCCCAAAAACACTTTATCTGCGAATATTTTAGAATATATGGATGAAAGACATGTTGGCCTTTGTCCAAGAGCTATCATTAGCCTTATATTGGCTGAGCCTATCTACAGCCGTAACATAGAAGCTTCAAGTTGTACCGAAGGCTTCTTAAGTTACCCATTTTGATAGTAATATGAATATTTAAAATTCTAATAGATGTTCAATTCGTACTTATATTATAATGGAAACGTTGATTTAAAATGCATTTCTGCAACGACGGACAAAAAGGTACCAGGGTTTAAAAAATAATCTTAAACAAGTCGACGTCTTCTTGAAAAGTGTGATTACGTCATTCCCAGCGAATGCAGCTACTATAAAAAAATGTTGTCTACGAGCGTAGACTGCCGTAGCTAATCAAACATATCGTCACCTAATATAAATAGTCTCTTGGGACCACATCCTCAACGGAAGCTGAATTGGAACATCACAGGTGAGGGGAGCTGGACACCGTCCAAGTGACTCACGCGAAAGCGATTGAGAGACGGTGGAAAACAATTGTTGAATAAAGTGTGGAGGACTTAAGGTCGCAGATTACTTGGCGATGCTATTCTCAATTTTATTGAAATTACGACGCTGAGTGATGTTTTGAGATCGTTGATGGGTACGCCTTTAGATAAGTCGGATAAATGGGCAACATCAATGAGTGCGCTCGGAATACTGCAATTGAATGTCTACATCAATCTGTACACTGACGTTTTTGGTTTTGATGGGAGAAAGGGAACTTGTTAGCAAAAAGACAAATTGGTTTACCGCCATAAGGTACCTATAAATACCTATGTATATTTATTAAATTATCTTTGCACGTATAATATTTTTACTGTTATCAATTATGAAACACACTTTCACGCTGATTTTGTTCTTAAAAAATAGAGAACGCTTACACGTTCATACGATAATTAAAATAAACTGAAAAAATAATATGGTAAAATTCTCAGTTTTACCATGTTATTTTCGTATGTATTCATCATAGATTGATACGTAAGTCAAATCAAAAGAAACTATAATTTGTTTATCCAGCAATGAAAATAAGGAGCGTTACCGTGCTTAGCGCCTGATATAAATATCCCGCGGTAATTAAAGACGAGGCAGACGGGCCGACGGATTCAAAATAAACTACTTTTTTAACTGTGTACCACAATAGGTGCAGCTTAGCTTTGAGAGATTTTACGTCTTATTTGGGAAGGTTTGTAACAATTTATACCGTACTTTCTCTATAACCATTTTTCTCACTATTCATCTCAGAATTTGATATTAGTTAGCTAACTTTTATTGCTATCACTCCAGGACCACGTATGTATTAATGCATTTTGAACATCTTAGTAATGCTTTTGGCAGAGCTTTATGACCAGCATAGTCTGATGCCTGAAATTATCACATAAAATCGTACCTACGTTCCGTAATTATGAAAGATTCGGTCTCCAAATAATTTTTACTTGTCCGGTTCACCTATTATTAGTTCTCGTGTAACGAGCTCAAAAAACATTGCCGTAATTTGTATGTTTAATTATCATCATTGAAGCACATATCTTCTCATACTGCACTGGTACTCATAAAGCAATATGAAATCAATAATATTTTTTACTCGAGACTCAAACCCAACCACCTACCGTGTTGTCGTCGTGTGCGTTCCCGAGAAATCGCATTACAATTGCCATAAAACATGGTGTTTATATCTTCATACAGAGGCGATCGTGCGCGGGCCCACTTTATTGCTAATTCACAGTAGTTTGTTATTTTTTAAAGGTTAATGGTTAGGTTACAGAGAGAATAAACCGGTATCGTTGAAGAAATTCATTAGGAACGGACATAAATTAGTGGAAATAATTATATCAATACTAACAAAAGGGTAGCCTTAGAGCCAACACACCAACGGACTGCTAGAACTGCTACCAGCATGTCATTTGTAGGTATAATTGTATGTTTATCACTTTAACGGTCAGTTAATATGTTAGTGATCTCGGCTCAGAATATAATAGCTAATGAAGCTATGGGGTATGCCGCCTTATTTATGACGGGATTTTTAACACAGGTATACCACCTAAGTGCTACAAATGTGTAACAGAATAGAATAGATAGAATTTCGTAGGCATTTACCTTCCTTGTGAGTATTAATTAACCACTTCGTGATAAGGATAATTCTAAACCTTTGGAATCATCAGCGGTATATTGTAATAATAATTGAGATCTACTTCCACATGAGGACTACCTATCGTCTGAAGAAAAGACAATTAAATATCCAGCTGTTTTCTATAGATACCTGTCGGCAGACGCTATACGTCTTCATACTAAACCTCCGGTGGTCGATCGAAGGGATCAGTCATAAAAATTTAAGTGCTTCAGTAATAATTCTATAATAAAAAACATCATTCAATCATTTGGTGGAGCGGTGGCTTGGTTTTCATTGCGTTTATATTTAGCTTTAAATGAAAGATGGCTTCTAAAATTGAGTATGTATACTTAATGTTTAAAGATATGGTCATGTCTTAATGTTATAAGTATGGTCTTTATAATATCGCAGAAGAAGGCAATATTATGGTGAATGAATACTCAATATAATGGCGAAATTGGTTCGACACCAACCATGTGGCACAACCCCATGGCCTGATTTTACAGTCTGAGGAAAAGGAAAGTTAATTTTATCTTCAACTGGGTTTGATGTCCAATTTCTTTTTTGCACAAAACACAAAACACAAAAGCTAAAAGGTATAGTAAATTGCTATTTACAATTAAAGTTTAACAAATCCCACCAAAAGATTCATCCACTACTATGTAGCATTAAAAAATCGACCCAAATATTAGTGGTTTCTCAATAATAACATCAAGTCCGCACGTCTTTCGAATGCCTATAATTACGGTGACCGAGAGTGGTGTCCCCATTTCGTTTTGTATCAGAATAGTCCACTCCCGTATGGGATACGCAGGGCCGGATTAGCTGAAACGCAAAATATTCGTTTTTTTTATTGATTTGGTTTGGTCATTGCTGAGCTGATTTTCATCTAACTATAGACTCTGCAATATAGAATAATAAAACGAAATAACGCGGGAAAATTGTGTTTTAGTTTTGTATCTACTGATTTTATATTTTTCTCGTGTACCTTCTACCTGTGCACCGGCTCTGCCAACACGCGGTAAGCCAGCACACATACGTTACGTATCGTGTGTAAATTTAAAATGTAACGATCTCAACAATATACGTTCAAATGAGTCAGAAGCTTTCCTTGAAATCGTTCGATGCGCAGAGATATAATTTTTCGCACGCCAAATTGTGCAGGAGCCACGTTTTCAATGGAATTTTCTTGAGGTTACTTAAAGGAGCGCATCGCGGGACTTTTGGTTGCACAACATAAACATTAATTACAGGATATACTTAGGTACGTACGACTTGAGGAGAGACAAAAACAAAAAAATTAAGGGTTGGCACTAGCCAGCAATTTGTATCACATTCATCACAGTCTTTATAGGGATGACGTTTTTTTTTTCGGTAATCTGAGTATTACCAGGTCGATGAGCTTGTCACACCCATCCACGAATGAAAAAAATACTTTTAGGTAAATCCATTTATAAATTTGGCAACATTGCTGCCCTAATTAATTTAGTGAATGACAATCGTTTTCAATGACCGTTTGATAGCTGCTTTGAGGTGACGAACAGGTGCGGTAGTAAACAGCTTTGTTTTATTAGCGGCATAAATAATAGTAATTGATGATAAATACCTGCCTCAGAGGTTGAGGGCATTCCGGTCTGCAAGTTAGGATGTTCGGCTGCATCGCAATTTTTCAATGAAGTGATTTTTCTATCCACATTTTAACACTTGCGGAATTATCATTATATGGCATTTATTTATTTTTGAAGCCAGCTTTTAAAATTCCTGGTTGCAATTAAAAAGTTATTCTAAATTCGAAAAAAAATAACATACGACAAATACAGTTGCAATCCGCGAGTTTGTTTACGCTTGCGACCGAGTGTGAGCGAAAAAAGTACGTAGTACACATGCGGGAGGGCGAGTCGGACGCTGGCGCGGGCCGAGGCATTTCTACTACGCTACGGCGGCAAGAGTACGTTTTTTACCGCATTCGGGTTTCCTTTGGACTTGAGCGTCGGGTTTTTCGTTAGTGCCCTGTTTGGTGTAGCAACTCCATATACAGTTACAGTCGCGAGGCAACCCCGCAGAATTGTTTTTAAACGATGATCACTGCAGTGCGTACGCGCAGACAAGATGACGCGTGCGCTGATTTCATGTGCATCTTTAAGATTTGCTTTACTAGTATTGTAGCCTTAGAAACTTTTTGTTTAAATAAGTCTACAAACATGAAATTTATTAGTACCTTAGTTACCTATTCATTGTCACCATCAACCACGTTATTATTATTGACATGCAGTCCACTACGTGTTTCTTTTTTTTATCTGCTTCATCATTATCAGCCTGTTTCATTTCACTACTGAACTCAGGCCTCTCCCAATGTACGCCACCAAATCCGATCTCTCCTATGTGCCACTCTAACGACCTGCCCTGTTACTTAATTGTAAGTAACAGCAGAAATAATGTCTAAAAGTAAAAGTAACAATTAAATTGGCTTCTTCTATACAGTTTTAGCTGTTTTGTACTTGTTAATTTTAGTTTAGTTGTTTATTAAGAATCTGGCTGTTACTAGATTAAGGTCAGTGGTCAGGATGAAATACGCCTTTTGCAGTTTCCACTAAGTATAAAAATATATTATGTAAAACTAAACTAGTTAGCATTTATTGTGGAAAATTTTAGGTAGGCATTAGACACCTATGAATTTTTGTTTAATTTTTAAGAGGCAGTTCAGTTTCCTATTATCTTTAACTCCCTAAGCGGTCTTTTTAAAAGATTGCACATGTATCAAGCGCGCGTCGCAGTCCGCGTATAAATGCAATCTTTTGTTCATCCCCACATGGCGTGGAATTACGATAAGAGTCAATATCCCATCCCGGTTGCGGACAGTAAAAGTATACGTTTTTTGTTCCTGTATCTTCTTACTGCTCACGTTTTCCTTTACATTTGCGTAATCTGGTGCTGCTTTGACAAAGTAAAATGTGAGTAGGTATGATGTAATAGCTTGTCTTGAGGTTGGTGGTACTTACAATTTCTTGGAATCTTCGCCTATAAGGAGGCGATGAGCCAAGTAGGCTAGTCTAGAGAAGCATATGTATGTTTAGCGATCGGTAATATTATATGAATTCAACATGAATTAGTTGCAAACATAAATTGCAACGAGAGCTATCAAAGGCGGTCGTATCGATGGGAGTACCGAGTTATCAGCATTTTGACTCGCCAAAAATTTTCCCATACGTGATATGAAGACAAATCTCCGTCAAATGTTCGCGAAACCGCAAAAGTAGTTCACAAAAGTAAATTTTGTATGCAAATTCGAATTCCTCGCGTGCTCGGAATAAAAAGAAAACAATTAATTGCTTATTAGAGAATCCAATATGATGCATTCTTTACCTTTATTGATGTCGGATCGATTTCGTGCAACATCTTCGTGTGTAGGTAATCCGCCACGTACCTATCTAATTTATTTATTTTTTAATTCCGAACTCGTAAATACTTAAAATAAGTAAGGTACAAGGTACCTACGAAAAATATTATAACACCCCTCTTTTTCGTCAGTGATTAAAAATGAAGTCTGACCCAAATAGGTAAACTTAACGTATTTTTGTAGGATTCGTAATACAATCTCAGTAATTTCGTTTTGATTTCACTAGGTCAGCTGTGAGTTAATTAGTACCTATGGGAAATATAAAAGTATTTATCTAGAAATAAATCAAATTAAGCTTAAGTAAGTATTATTATCCACGTAAGTAACAAAAAACAAGTAAATTAAACAAATATGTAGTTATTAAAAAAAACACTTTCACTATACGCCCTAATTCTTGGCACCTAATTTTAGATTGTGGCATCAAAATTCGTATGAAATCACCAGAATATTGGGGTACTTTGAATGCACGAACAATACGTGCCTTCAGGCTCTTCACAATTTAAATATTTATAGGGCATGCGTGGTAGCGGCATTAGGCATAATTTCTGTGGATTCCACTCATTTTATTGGGTCTAGATAGTGATCGCGTGAGCATTGTGTAGGGGCCACATCATCAAGAACGTTCTCGGGATAAGTAAGTAGACACTACTTTAATATAAAATACCGATGTCGTCGTTAAGTAGTCATATCTTGCATGTCTCGTAAGACGCATTTAACCCGCGAAATTTGAATTGCATTTAGGCATTTGGCTATCGGTGGTAAATATACTTGCCTTAAGTCGAGATGGGTGGTACTCATTTGGTTAACTTTGTGTTTGAACATTTTTTGTATTTGTACTCACAAGTAAAAGAATCAAGGTATTCAAACTAAAAAAAACGAGGTACCTACCTACTTACTAATTTACTACCATTAATCAAATGAATCATCCAATATCTTAACAGGTATTCTATCCAATGAAATGTTCCTAAAAATCCCATCACAGTCACCTTATCGGGACGTTAACCGTTTTAGGAAACATTTGAAGGTTCGATGACTCTTGCTTAGAGGTCACATGGATAGGTTGCTACGGGTAGTGCACACGCAGGATACAACCAATTTTGGCGAAAGTGCCATCAGACACCTGCGTTTCAGGCTTGACTGCACTTTGCGATATTTAAATGAAATTATCAGAAGTTAGGTAGGGATTATCTTTGCAGTTTGAGGTTTTAAAATGTTGTTCAGATTAATATTTCCACATTTTTAGCCGTATCTGATTTATATATTTTCTTAGACCTGGCCTAATATAAACTTTTTACTTTCGTATGTCTTAGGTAGGTTGCTAGTTTACATCAATATGCATTTTTCATGGTTAAGGAAACAACAGGAGTTCTTGACAAATAAAGAATAATTGTATGTCCCAAAAGAAATAAAATTGTACTTAACTTAAGGGTACTGTTTTACCAGTGCAATTTTTTTTATTCATCAGGAATCGAAAAATAAAATATTTTATAGCCATCTTAAATTTAGAAAAGATATGTATAATAATTTCTTCTATCAAACGAGTAGAGTTGAAAAATACTTTCGTTAAAAGCTAATAGAAAGTTGCGGAGCACAAGCGTCAATGTTATAAATAAAATGTTTTACAAACGTGTCCTAATTTACGCGAATTAGACGCGCCGCGAGTGCACGGGTGATACATAGAACGTGTAGAGATTGTGGTAGGTTCAATAGAAATGATTTGTATACCTAAGTAGAAAATTATAGATGTTTTCTAAGAAATACCGCTTTGATAGATCCTGATATTTAGGAATTGGAACATATAAAATTCAAACACTTGAATCACTCAATGTCTTAATACCTACAGATTTTTTTATAGCAAAACTATTAAAATTAGTGTTATACAGGACAATCAAAAAAGTGTTATATATATAAACATATATTAATACAGATGTCACCGCCACCAAGGAATGTACAAAAACCAATTGAACAAATAAACAATATGCAAGTAAAGAAATTTAAACACCTAACCGGCGTACATTACAAGGAGGCGGCAATAATCAAAAAGCCGAAGCATGTCCAATGCAAACACCAACAATTGTCACAGGAGACTTGGAACGTGTTGTTTGAACTAAAATTGATCACAATACTAAAGCTACTGTATTTGTTTTCCACATGGATTGGGCATATTATAAAGAAAGAGATGATGATACCTAACTAGTTGATGTCGAAAAGGGAGGGAGGATAGAAACACTTGAGCCTACAGCGGTCTGTGATGAAAGGACGGACAGAATACAAATGAGAGTTAGTGACAATGCATTGGAATCCAGAGTCGGGCAGCAAGTAGGTTAAAAGGTGAACCTGACAGCTATTACTGTAATTAGAGTTGTGTTGGCATAGTGATGCAAATGTGATGCCGATGGCATATGAAGCGTCTTTTTTAAGCTTCGGCATGGATTTTAAAATATACAGATACACTTTATTCGTAAAGTGAAAAGAAGTAGGTAGGTACCCACATATTTATAATAAAGCTTAATTAGGTTAATGAGCTTCACAAATCTAATGATGTTATTTATAAAATGTCTTATTTTCAATTAAGCTAGGTGCCAATGTATAAGATTAACTTTGCTAAATTGTGTTCGCAAGTACAATTAGACCATACACAAACATTGAAATCCTATCCAAATTTCTCGTATAAATTTGGAGACATTGAAAAGGTCTAATTAAATAGTTTCGTACGGAGTTTTTTACGATAGCTACCATAATCGGCCTTAATCGGTCGGTAATTATGGCGATTGCCGTCGTTGCGGCCGTGGGAGATACCGGCACGACTTTACTTTCTGTGAGGCCGATTTTTTTATGTTCTCGACTCCTAAACCCTCTGTTGGAGTCCGGGAATCCTAAGTTTTTGTTCATGGAACGGTAAATTCGGTAATTAAGTTAGTTTTAACTTCACATTTCCGTGATTTCACGTAAGTAATTTATAATAAGATGTATGTAGCAGAATAATACTGAAAAGCTGTTGATTCTGAAACCTGATAGATATTCGTTTGCTAAGTATAATTTTCAGTAAAATTAAGCAATAGTTCAATGAAGTGACCGATAGTGGTGGTGAATGGAGGAGCAAACCATCAAAATGTTCATAAATACTTAAATAATATTTCATTCAAATGAGGAAATGTACGTCTGTAGGTACCTTGAGTAACTAATTGACTGAATTGGATTCCTCTTCATTGAGTTTAAGAGTTGGCAACGATATTAGCCGGAAGTTCGGCTGATTGGGAAACAGACGAAATCAAATGATCTATATTTATCGATAGCAGACAAGATTTGACACCATGACTGTTGCCGTGATTATGAGAAATATTAATTTTGCAAATTTACATTAGTAGATAGTCTTAGTAGATTACTTGTCTTTTTTAAAGAACAAAGCCGGCAAACAGCCCTACGACCTGCCTGATGTTAAGCAGTTGCCGTGTCCTGCATCTGCAGGACAATCGCAAGCATCTGCTTGCGATAAGCAAAGGGTTTTATCAAACTTTACCGACTGAAAAGGGAGTGGGACAGACGAAGGGGACGGGTGGGTTGGTCTTCCGGTTCTCTCACTCGTACGAAACGTAGCTACTTTACGCCGATCTTCTGTGAGAGAGAAGTACTATGCTGCGCGACCCTGCCCATATATAAGCTATAGGTATTTGGCTACAGCTTGGTTTCACCACCGTATCGAACACATTAAACATGTTTATAAAATCGACATTAAAACACCCATCCGTATACTTGAAACGTCAAAACGCAATCAAACTGGAATCGTAAACTCCTCACTCACAATTTATTAAAACCGAACTGCGATAAACAAACATAATAATGTCGGTGTTATTGCGTGTATGACTCTAGGTAGAGTAAATATACTGGTTTGAAATGTATATATAACTCATTCAAAACAGTGGCCTACATACTGGATGGACGGGATAACGGATCAATTTGCTGAAGTGGGGCTCAACCTTGACACTTCTTGCTTCTCTGACCCCTGAAAATAATTACTTCTGAGTTTTCTTTAATAGTTTTAAGTCTAGAGCAGTAGAATACACCAAATTACAAGGAATATTTTTTGATCATTATATTATAGTACAGTGCAGTGCAGCAGTGATAGCCGATTGGTTAAAGCACGCGTCTTGCGGGCACCAGGTCTTGGGTTCAAATCCCGGCTCGCACCTCTGGATTTTTCGAAATCTATGTGTGAATCATAATTTCTATATGATTATCACTTGCTTACGGTGAAGGAAAACATCGTGAGGAAACCTGCATGTCTTAGAAGATCTAACCAATTTTCGAAAGACATGTGAAATCCGCCAACCCGCACTGGGCCAGCGTGGTGGATTATGGCCTGAATCCCCCTCGTGTTGAGGGGAGGCCCGTGCCCAGGAGTGGGACGTCAAAAGGGCTAAATTATTATTATTATTATATTATAGTATGTTTCTTGGAGTGAGTAATAAAGAGAGAAAGCTTCTTTGCGATAATACTACTAGTATTACTACGTTTTGCTACAGCCGTTTCTTGTAGGTAGGTTATTGTTTCGACATCTACTAGGTGATACAAAATGGGTATACTTTTTTTTTTGCAACTTAACTTTGTAAATCTCAAACTATCGGCTTTGTGGGACAGTTGAAGTACTAAAGGTTTTGTAGACTTGTGAAATCGGTCAACAGCTGTATTCCTATAACACCTTTTGTTTTTCAAGTTCCCTCCAAAGCTGATGGTTTTAGAATTACAAAGTTAAGTTTTGAAAAAAAAAGTATAACCATTATGTGTCACCTTGTATATTGTAAACTCAAGATTAAAAAATATGAGTTGATTTGCCGCAACTACTTTACCCTATACAGCATTATTTGTAGCACATATATCACGTCAGTTTTAATAGATAATTACAAACGTATTTTATTTACGTCAATCGGCACAGCACATAAGGCTCCACTGAAGATAACAAAGACGCACATTAAGAGCCAATTACGGGCACTAACAGCGTCAAAAACTTGTATAAATCGACTACAATAAAAATGCTTATCGCTAAATCCCTAAATCAAAGATCGGGATCTTTGAAAAGCAGACAAAATAAGAAAAAGAAAACGGCAATGGACAATAAAATTGAGATACTGTTAGTTGTACAAAAAGCATTCCGTTAGTCCTTGCCGGCGGCGCCTGCGCAGCCGAATCGCGAAACTAAAAGTTAAGAGTGAATCTTTTTTAGTCAATTGTTAAGGGCTTATACCTATATTTATAAAATTTTATATCAAACATTAATGCATTGATCTTGCATGATTATATTTATCGAATACACAACTGTGCTTATGGATGATAAACCTATACACACACACTTCCTTTAAGATATATGTAAAACATTTTTATTACCTAGTTGTTGGTTACGTTATGAATTATTTATTGACCAAATCGATTCAGCCAACACGAGTTGATTGATTATAAGAAAATCCAACGAACTAATTATTTTACCTACATTACAGGAAAAGCTACAAACATTTCATGAAAATGAAATGCCGTAATTTACTAAATACATTGTCAGCCGCAAACCGAAAAAGCGAACTTTCCCCGTCCCACGGTTTTTTGCGAACGTCTCATTGTTTTTGCGCGATGGTTGGTGGTATTTTCGGAATTCAGCCATTTACATAAATACCATGGAGTCTTTGTTCAGCCGCTAAGGCGCCGCTGAGGGAACGGGTTGCGCCCGCGCCGCTGTTGCGTTCGCCTACTCGCGCGCCGATTCGTAAATGGTGAGGCCCGTATGTCGTATTCGTTTTCTGTTTTTGCAGAGTTGCGATATTTGTTTTATTAATATTAACTAAGGACTGCGTTTATTTATTGAAATTGATGGGGGATTATTTTTGCAATATAATTAAACTGGGAGATTAAAATTAATTTGATTATTCACAAGTATACTGTATGAAGCTAATATGCAAAAAATATTGACAGAACTTAGGCAAGCTTTTCGTCAAATATATTATATAAGAAAAAATACTACTAAGTACCTATGGTACTTATATTATCATTCATAACTTTAATTAAGATTGCAAAACAATTACCTGAACTAAATTCTGCATTAACAACTTAATGCGCCTCATTAGATTTCCATAAGATCGTAAACTGTAAAAGTTGAGACGTAACAATCAAAATTCTAATTTGTTTTCAATATATTCCACCCAGGAGTCGAACCGAAACAGGCCATCAATCTTAAGAGCCGTGGCGCCGTCTTTTCACTGACCCCAACACCCCATTTTGGTAAAAAAATAAAACCGACGCTACTATAAAGAATGGCCGGCAAAAACCATAATATTCTTCACAAAATTATACACATTCAGACAGACAAAATTGACCTTTACGCCTTTCGAAATAGAAATGATAATGATTATGTTTTGAAATAGTAAGTTCGGTAATTAGATTCCGACAGTTTGAAATCGGCAAAGAGGCCGACTGTCAAAAAGCCGGCGCCAGAGCCAACGTGTTGTAAATAAAACATTGCGATTCCGATATTTACGATTTTTAGGTATAGCCAGTTTTGTTTAGCCGCCAGTATATTACTCGTCGATTCGGGCGTGCGGTTATTATAGTTGTTTTTAATATTAACATTATTAAGATTAAGTACATTTATTTTCACAAGTTATTGTTATTTCATTATCATTTTTTTATAATGGTTGAGCCTTCTCTTGTACGTGGGTATACTTAGTACTTAATAAATAAGTTTCAGCTTTGCCTTCGAATATTGTGTGACAATCAGGCCGTGACCGCAGCGGTAAGGAGATTGGGATGCGGCGGCGATTTCAGTACAAACGTCCGCTTACCTATGTAATGTAGTCACCGCCGCATGTTAAGGGTTTGATGGCTGTCGCGTGGCAATCACCTTACCAGTGCGGCCCCGGCCTGTGGGTCGACGCTCAAGAGGGTTGACACTTTAGCAATCTGTTGATAATGGGGTTATATTTGCAACAAACCCTATTTTGATCCAAGGCCTGTGAAGTACAAGGAAATACCGTGACTGACACAATGACTACCGCGGCATATAGGTATTGGAATATAATAGTACCGCCAGACGTTGGTAACAAAGCTACAACAGCATGAGCAATATATATTTACGTACGCCATAAAACGCTGGGCAACTCCGCATCGGATGATTCAATTCTAGTAATAATACGAAAAAATATTATCGCATAAAAACTATTGGCATCGTGCACTGAGAAGGTCTACTTATAAATACATACAATTCGCTACGAACGTACAGACCTATATGTGACTTGGGTATAGAATATCCATAGTAATTCTCATTGAGTTTTTAATCATAAAATGTTCGGATTTTACTATAATTTTAACTCACATTGATTGTGAATGCAGTTGTGTTTAAAGAAGTAGTAGGTAACGTTTTTGCAGAGAGTTTCCCGAAGACACTTCAATACGCTGGTATACGTCTAAATTTAGGTTTTTTAAAGTCCTTAAGCTGCTTACAAACATTGGTTATTTGTCCATTGACATAAAATAAAACAGCTTTGAATGTGCACTGAAAGTATTAAATCAGCATATGTTAGGTGGGAGAAGATCTTGCCATGTAATCAACATAATAATTAAAGTTATTTGAAGCGATTTATAGAAACGTGTCTGTCTGTAAAAGTATTATAAGTAGCTTCTAATCTTTTTCGTCACCTAGTAACCTAAAATTTAAATACAAAATAAAAAGATTTAAAAAAATATATTTTTCTACTTCAGGCTTACGCAATTTTCCACGTTCGCGTACATTTATCCCAAGAAAATCTTGTAGTACTACCGGCACCCTGTTATACAAAGTTGTATCTTGACGCTGTCCATTAAGGTTGAAAGTTATATTTCAATAATGTATTGACGGTCGTACATAATAAACATCAAGGTGCTGGCTACAATTCGGGTACAAAACGGCCAATTTACAACGCCTCCGTACTATAATTGAAATAAAAAAGTATGAAAAGTGCATTATGGCTCTATAAATCAGCCCGCCTGAAGTCGGTTGACTGAAATATTTTTTGTACATTGAAACAAATACAGAATTCATTATCAGCTAAGTATTAATAATATCACTAGCGCTCAATTATAGCCTTTATAGGCGGTACAATGCTCGGTACTTTCTTACTTGCGCCCGCGCACCTGCCCGCGCCACGAGACATTGCCATGTAGCTATGACGTTACCGTTAATATGAATTGTCATATACACGTTAACGTAGGCGGCTGTTATAATTTCATACAATTTCCAACAGTATTACTAAACGTTTTACGATAATACATCGCCTATAATACAGGTTGTTAGTGGAGGACATCGGTAGCGGTGAAGGATGAAACAAATAGCTTATACTGGGTTATAGATTTTGAAGAGGCGGAACTTACTTTTGACGAACTTCGCTTTTAGTTGAGGAATTATTATTATCATAAATGATAAGAGGCTCACAAGCAAGCCTTTAACCGATTTTTTATAACAGATACTTGACTAAATCAAAATGCAAACTCAGGTTTATAATTTGATCAAGAAATCAACTCCAGGCAGATCATTGTAAATCTCAGAAATACTAAAATCAGATCAAACAATTGAATCACGGACTGTAACTCATCTGTGTGACTAATCTGTGTGTCGGGTGACTATATTCTGGGGAAGACTGACTCAGACTGTTAGTAACTTGTCTATGAGACTACTTAATAACGTTATCTACTATTTAATTTTAAACCGAACAAGTGAAGTTTTTTCATTGGATGTGTGAAAAAATATTACTTTCGCCCGAATATAAAAGTGAAGTAAATCAAACGCTAAGCGTATCATAAGCCAAAACGTATAAATCTGTAACATTGCAAATGAAAAGAAAGCTCGCTTCAAATAAATCAGATTTCGTCCCCCAAACTTAAAAGTACGGTTCACAAAAAAATCTTATGCAACAATCATATTTCATTCATAAACGTCTATCCAGCGATGCAGTGGGTATACAGTGAAATGGCCGCGCGGTCACGGAATCCAGACGGTGTATATTTAGAACTGGCGACTTTTTTCGTCTCGTCAAAGTATTTTGGTTGCAAAATACCGTTTTGACGCAAAGTGAGAACGTTACAAGTATGTTGTAGAATTTCAGTAGTTACACGCTTGTGATTTTAACATTCCGGACAAATTCATTCGAAGACTTATTTAACATAAGTAGTACTGTTTGAATTTCCTAACTGTTGTGCAATTTTTAAATTTTGTGATAAATTAGGTTACATAACAAGGATTAACAATCTTCCTAAATAACTTTTCTCTTTAAATCCAAATTCGTCACACTTAGGTGTAATAAGTTTCCGCAACGATCATGACGGTTTTTGGCACGTTTAACAAAAATAAAATAAAATTGCAACGTTCATCATTTACTTGAATACGTAAAAAGGGTGTTTACGTCTTAATCTTGAGCACGTGATGTCAATGTTTATTAAATTTTTAAAATATTATTTATTTCTTTAAAAATGCGTTGACAGGTGCTAAAAGTGTTATGTCAGCGTCGACGGAGTCGCATGCGTGACACTTCACGATAACATGTATAAAGTAGTCCCCTGTACAGTGACCTGGATTTTTTTATTTATTCCAGCACTGATTTTCACGAATACCAATGACGTAATCGCAATGAGTTATTGAGCATCTAAATGTGTAAATTCAATTGGCACCATGACATTTGCAGTATGGGCTTCTAAGTAGGTATGTAGGTAATTATCTTGTCATTTTTAAGTAAATTAGGAATAAACGTGATATAAGAACTCAAGAACTTGGTGTACGTTTTGCAACAATAGTTATGGGTGGTTTAAAAGCTAACTGAATGTCGGTAAATAATCTGTGACTTGCTTAGATTTTTAAAAGGTGTACCTACATTTTCATATAAAATTACAGTAAAAGGATCTAGTGTTCAACCATACTATACGCATCATAAATAAATAATAAATAGCACTGGTGTAGGGGAGCATAGGCACTAAGAAGTAGTAATATGTCTGATTGACGATTCGTTATTTCCAACTCTACTTAGAGTTATTGCACTGAGCCGGCAATGTTATGATTTCAGCGATACGTAATAATTGATATTTATGAAAAGTCCCGACGTAACGGGACACCCACTCGGCCAACGTTTGTGAAAGCATGTAATGTCTCAATTCTGATGTGCGCGTTACGGGGAAAATAAAGAAGTGTGGTAGAGTTTGCATCGCAGGCCGAGAGTGAATTAATATTATCACACGTATAGCACACATATACACAAATAGCACAATAATCTGTGCTCTTACATAATAATCAGTACCTAAATCAGAAACATTTAAATTAAACATAAAAACAGTGTGATTTATGTAATATAGGTATCTAACATTTTATTGAAAAAGAAGCTTAAAAAAATAACATGATTTATAGGAATTCTTCCGAAATAATATTTGTTTATATTAAATAAAAAAAATTATACCTAACGTTATTTATATTAAAAAAAAACAAAATTCAAAATCGTTTTACTCACTTAGCCAACAAAGCACTTATGAATAGTCAGAATCTACCACTAGTTCGCCATGCTGCTTCCACTGAGAAGATCCGACAAGAAACTTAATGGTTACCTTTTTAAATATAATAAAATACTGTATCCATTCTTAGGAACAGCAACATGAGCAAGCAACACAAGAGTACCTAGCTAATATAGTCTCACTCATATTTAGGTGTTTAATGTAGAAAGCTAATAGCTTAGTGAGGTGTACCTTTAATTTATTTACGAATGTACTTAGTTTTTAAGTTTTTCCTTCCCAATGCTCTGTGTTTTTCAGAGAATATATTTTGTTAATTAACTTGAATGGAATTCAATAATGACCAGTGCACCTAACTGACTAACGTCACGACATTTTCCCACTCAACATTTCCCCTGAGTTTGCGGACGGTACCCGCCGCGCCGTCTCGCCCGCGCTATTTCTAGCGGCGCCCGCCCAGCCAAGTTTATTGACACGACTTAACGCTCGCACCATACTCCGCCCGGATTTTACGGTAATACCCCACACGCGAGCAGGCGGTCATTTGTGACACTTTGGTCACCGTCGCGGACGGCTGAAGTGCACTGAACTGGAGATAATAATGATTTGTCGATTGTGTAACTGTAATATTATATCTATATAAGTTATTCCTTATGCGGGTAGATACAGAGAACTAAATGGTTTGCAGATTACAGTGAGCAATGTGGATGTTATTAATAAAACAATGAATTATTAAATGCGGAAACATTCCTTTGAAGAAAATAATTTTATGTAACATAATATTTTATGATGGCGTCGTAAAACTACGAAAAAGTTTTAACATTAATTTTATACACTTATTCACGCTACTTAATTGAGCTTATATAAAGCAGATAAACAAAACACGGATGGTTTTTAAAGCAAGCTTAAGAACTCATTACGAAGAGCTTTAAATACAATATTTTCTTAAAATTTTATGTTTCGGCGCTAACATTATCATTATTTTATTATAATAACATGTTTTCGGCTAATATATTTGCGTCTGCTAAAGAGCTAGTCATATTTTTTTTTCACAACAGGCCTTAGGTCGTAATTGAAAATAATTATCGCTATCCCGGCTTCTAAAAACATTTTTATTTATTAAACTACTCTAATCAAATGTACCTAAATAATGTTGTGTCTATGCGTTTCATGCTTAGTTACTATAGTGGGTTGCTATCGTTACTTACACAAAATTATAAAGGTTCTTGATTATGGGCATTGATCCAGGCATTGGCTGTACTAAGCGTTTTTAAAATTGGCGTAGATAATTATTTAAACAGAATTACAGATTTTTCGTGAAGCTACCTACTTTATTCGTTTTATCGATGGTATGTTTGTAGGTATCCGTAAAGCGTTCAAAACAAAGCCGGTCAACTAACACTTAGTGCAACTACTACACGTTAACAGTAGGCTGGCGGCCGCACGCGCACCGCCGCCAGGTGGCGCAGCTGTGGCTCCGCCCCCGCCGTCTGCGCATCTCCACGGCTAGGGCGTTTACTACGAGCGCACAGCTAATGGATGTACCGAACGCAAACGGCTGTCGAGTATTCTGACAAAACATTACTGAAATCTAGCAGCTGTTATATGATTATTTGGGTGTCATACAACAAGATTGACATTTATCAAATAATTATTTTATTTAAATACTAGCTGTGCCCCGCGACTTCATCCGCGTAGTATTGGATTAAAAAGTATCCTATATGTTAATCCCGGTTATAATCTATCTGTGTTCAAAATTTCATCCAAATCCGTTCAGTAGTTTTTGCGTGAAGGAGTAACAAACATACATACATACATCCACACTCACAAACTTTTGCATTTATTAGTAGGATGTAAAGGTTGCAGATTATTCGACAGTTTTTTAAGGTTTCGTTTCATTCGTTACGTTAGCTGATTGAAATGTCGTAATCTATCAATGTTTACCAGAATTTTTTACAATTTTTCATTTATCACCAGAGTTGGCAAACAAACATATGACCCGTCTGATACTAAGCAGTTACCGTAGCCAATAGATGCTTGCAATAATAAAGGTATTGCTCGCACGTTGCCCACCAGCAGGGGAGTGGGACAGAGGAAGAGGAAGGAATCGGAGGTTAGGCTGCCGGCTCTCATTTATAGTAAGAAATGCAGCTTAAAAATTTATTCGAGTATTTGGTGGTTAATTGTACGAAATATTTTATCAATAATAAATATTGTAAGCTGTGTTAATGGGAGAGAAAGGAATAACATCAACAATCTATACAAATAAATAAAATTGGAGTGTCTGTTTGTAATATCAAAATAACACCTTTTCACTAAATGCAAATGAAAGTACATACGACACCTATAGCAAAAACGTGATTTAAAAAAATATTGTCTGTCTGTCTGTCTGTCTGTGTGTTTGTTCCGGGTAATCTCCGAAACGGCTGGACCGATTTTGACGGGACTTTCACTGGTAGATAGCTATTGTTATAAGCAATAACTTAGGTTACTTTTGTTTTAGAAAAACAAAATTTTTAAAAATGGTCCTGTCGTTCGGGCTTAGAACGCGGGAGCGGGCTTTTTTGTTAAGTTCCACGCGGACGAAGTCGCGGGCTTGGCTAGTTTTTAAATAAATGCCTAAAGCCACTCGAAGGAAGCGGCCTTCAAAAGCTTTTAATATAGTCATCACCATCTAAAGCTTAGCTTATCACATATAAGCGCTTTAGCTCTCTCAGCACCACGCATTAAGTTGATCATAACCGGCCATTACGATGATCCCGCTGGCGGAGCGGCGCGGCGCACGCGCAGCTGTGCACTGAACATCTGCCGCACGCCACGCGCCAAGAGTTCCTCAGTGGATCGCACTTAAAATATGAATGTGAGAATGTTTGACTGATATTTCTGTACAGTTACAATCAACAGATACTTTTGTTCTCTTCTAATTTGAAAAAACTATGTTCTGAAATTAATTCCTTTATAACGCCTTTTTGAAAGTCTTGCATCGGTAACGTGGATATAGATAGACATGATTGCATAGTCAATATATTGGGTCGTCAAAACAATCTCGTTTCGATAATTTTGTAGACAATGTGTTATTGCAAGGATATTGCCAACCTAATCTAAAATAATAATAATATGCTAATAATCACAGTGTACCTATGGCTAAAGGACGTTTAACATGCTAATGTGCAACCACAAGGTTCCTCGTGGTTGTTGGAAACATGTCACGGTTTCTAGGAAGGACTTCGCTGAGCTTTAATTATATCGCTTTAATAAATCTTATGATGAGAGCAGTTTGGTCTCGATTTTGATATCAGATGTTAAGGTAAGTAATATTATAAATATGTGATTTCCATGACAACCTAGTATCTTTTTTCAAATCAAATAATTTATTTCAATGTTCTGTTCACCAATCATTACCATTAATGCTGACTGTAGGTCTCTTATATGACTCACCTCGCGGTCTTGTGCTTTCTATATCCAAATTTTCACCAGATCGTTGGTTCATTTTGGTTATCTGTCCACGCTTCTGCGTCTGCATTCGACTACCTGTCTATGTTTGATTATCAAGATAATGTAGAGCTATATGTATACGTTATAGTACAAACCGAGCTAATGAATACTAACCGGCGCAAAGCGGTTTATGCCAGCGGCCATTGTGCGCCATCCGCTGTTCCCACGACCTGTCTTGCAGTACACGTACGTAAAAAATATTATATTTACATTACATTAAAAAAGGTTTTTTTACTCGAATTTGTGCAAGTTTCATTAAATGTGTTGCCTCACTCGCGACAATTGTAATTTTAACATTGTTAGTGGTAATCTTTGGTATGTTTGGTGGTGGTAAATTGGCAATCATCGGTCGATTTGTCAGTTCGCATCGGAAAAGAATCGAAGTCCATATCAGATACCAGATGGATTCTCTAATAGACCTCGTAGATGCTATTAAATGGGTCAGTGATTATACTACCGCTTCGCCCCCTGTCCATTGTACGGTACCCATATTTACAAGCGTTACTTAGTTTGGGACCCTGCAGGTGGTGTGTCGGTCTGGTGATATCTTGGAATCGTAATTTATCGTTATTGTTTCTGTCCTAAATGTACCTTGGATCAACTCTTAGCTGTTTCATAGACCGACACGATACAATAGGTTTAATTGCTTAAAAATATCAGTCTTAGAAAAGTCTGGGTCTATTTGTAACATGATACGTTTTAAAAAGGCACGTTACAAACAAACAAACGGATCACTTCCCCCTGTTCCCGCATCACGTTGGGTATATTTATGTAACATTGCCAATACTAATTAGCCTAAGATAGGTCAAGGTTGATGCTACACGGGAGTGCCAACAAACACAATTTGCCTCATTGTTTTAGTCACCTTATTGTTTTTATGACTTGAATAGTTGGGTTAAGTTTGTGACTCTTAGTGTCTATAGCAATAAGTAAGTAGGTATACAAATCTCTTTATACATTTTTATCAAAAAAAAATTTCACCTCTGTGTGTAAGACACCGCTTTAAAGTTGGATTCCATGTAAAAAGTGCTAAAAGCACTAATGGACTTTCATAGCTTCCGCTATCCAAGAAAACAACAGTTTTTTATACCTATTGTACGACTTACCATTCTGTTGTCTTTGAAATCACGCAAAGCAATAATAACAGAATTTATGTACCTAGCGCTATTAATGGTTTCCTCATGTACCCAAAATAACACTAGTTCTAATAGTCTTTCCAGTTGTAAAGGTTGACTGAAGGACATTAAATTTATCGTCCATCTAATATGATCTGCAGATCCACCCGCAAGGGGGACATTACTCGCCACCGGTGACCAATGGGTGTCTTAAATATGGTCCCAACTAAGTCTAGCGTTACTTAGTTGGGGCTACTTCAGGCCTACTTCAGGTACGCTATAGTGGACTAGGAGCGATCACGGGGCTTAGAACCTATTGTTCAGATTTCGCTTTTGACAGAAATATAGATACGCCATGGTTCTAACACCCAGACCAAGGTAAATTACGAAAAAGTCATTTCCTTTGGGTCCTATGGGTGTATCAAACCCGCAACCACTTGGTCTAGTGATCCGAGAGGCCTACGCTAAAACTAGAGTCCACTCCTTAGGAGGTTAGAGCCATTGTGGTGTGAATAAATATAAGAGGATCTGGCTCATTTTAATAATAATAAAATAGGTTTAATATAAAAAACAATCATATGTATAACAGTAGGTATATTAACGAACTCTATAATGTCATTGAGGTAGTGTCAGGTAGGTATGTGTTAAGTCTAGACTCCCGACAGACAGGAAATCACAGTGCGTCATGCAGACCATTTATCTCGTTAATATGATACCTCCACGTAGTTCCAGTTAATCAGTAATATAAGAAAACAGTATACTCTTACGTTTTAAATGTCTATTTATAAGAATTGTATATAGATCATAATTATTTTAATAATCTAAAAGAAAAAGCAATGGAATCGCTGCAAAATCATTTCGCTCTGAGCACAAGATTTTTATAGTTTCTGCTAGACACAAATAAGTGTGCAAAATTAAAAATTATATGTTTAGGTACTTACCTCTTCTTTCACGTAAATACGTACCTACGTATTTTAGACTCACAATGTGCAAGGCCACAGTTTCAAAAAATCGTGGTTACGTGTTGATTAACTGTTTCTATTTACACTGTGTCCTCAAGACACTCGATATGCGTTCTTAAGTTTTGTTTACAATCTCATTTGGGTTCCGGAGGTTATGCTGAAGTGACAGACGAAACTATTTGCGGATGTAGTCATTGTGACATGCATAAGCAAATAGTTAAAGCGCATAAGGCCATAATTTCAGCTGCTCTATTGCGTATTTTTACAAATATTAGATATGGTGTATATTGTTCCCAGAACTTCTGAAGACATCATGTCAACATAGAGTGTACATTCTAACAAATCGGTCCCTCTAACCTTAACAGATCGCGAACCAAGATTACTTCCTCATCACCAAATTTACGCCACTGCACTATTTTCTCACAATAAAAAAATCCATCAAAGTTCGCCGAACCCTCGCACGAGACTTTAATGCCTACAATAAACCAACCTCAGCGAGACTGATTAAAGACGTTACACACTTTTAACTGCGTCAGATGGGGGCCGATATAATGTTTGTTTTACACCAATTGTGTAAAAACACTGCGGTGTAATGCCTGTAATCTTTTGATGCTTTTAATTTTTGTGTGGTTAATGCGTTAAAATTTGCCTTTGGGGATCAGCGTCAAAGTTTGATAGGTTTTGTTGCGTAACTGCATAATTATGTAATGCTTTTTGAATATTTCTTTTATGATGATTTTATCTAATAAATCATTAACTAGGTATTGAAAAAAAAAATACTTAAGTACAGTAGGTATACCTTATCAAACAATATTTTCTCGGAATGATGAATATACAAGTAATGTTAAGTCGTCATGAAATCGATTCATAAGTAGTAATAAAAATAAATATTGACCGGTGGAAATGATCAACATAAGTACCTATTTTACGTCATCTAACAAGTTCAACGCGAGCACAAAACGCGATATCAACACTTTATACTCCAATACGAATAAATCTCTTTTACGTCTCCGTATTTGATTATGAAGCATTAAAGCTTTAAACGGTTCGACTGATGCCTATAAACATGTTATTTTATAATTTACGATCTCCTTTTATAACCCTAATAATATTATACCTAAATGCGCAAGATTGAATTGATGGATAGTTGTGACTCAATCACGCCGTGTCTACTAGGTATTTTCATATTTATGTAACTTAATATAAGTTTTAAGAGCTTTTCTATCACGAGTTTTACGTTCTCTATGGGTCTACGTGAAATATTTAATGGGTACTTTGCATAATATTCAGCGCTCAATCCATCCAACCATCAATGCCAACCTGCCTCGCGTATTTAAGTAGGTATTAGGTATTCCTGTTCTGTATTTGCTTAAATAATAATTAATAGTTTTATGTCATGTGATTAATCTAAAATAATGTTTAAATGTTTGTAGGTAGGAAGCGGTATGTACCGTTCTAAATTATGAATAATCTGTGTATGGAACGCTTTGTATAAATTATTGGTTAGCAGTTGTATAAACGGTTTGTTCGACGGTACGCTTGTTTGTAAATATTTCAGGCAATATTGGTTTTCGTGGCATTCGTTGTCGATAAAGTTTACGACTTAATCTTTTTCAACGCATCATATTTTACTGCTTGGACTAGATAGAAAAGTAAGCTTATTTTATACCTACTTTGCTACGTCTGCGCTCTGAGCATTTAGCATTTCGTTCTTGTAAATCTAAATATTATTAAACATTGAGTAATGTTCACGCCTTCAATCTTCAAATTAAATCTGCGTAAGCGAGTTACGAGCATCTTGTTAATTTAATCGTTTACATAGTTATTTATAATAACAGTTACATTTATGTATATAATATTTTTATTCTTAAAAAAAACAATGTCTACAAAATGATAAGTAAGTAATGAGTAAATATAAAATTCCCACAAAACAATGCTTTATACAACCTATTTATTATCTGAGATAGCTCTCACGGATCAACAATTCATATTCCAATATCATTTAAATAAACTAAAGATTATTAACACAATTTACGCGAATAATATAATAATTATGTTTCCCACGTGAAGAAGCACGGTTATGTAACAATTCTGTGAATAAACATCGTCAAGGTAGTGTCTTTTAGTTCCGGAATCATATCCCAGGTCCAGGATTCGCTTCAACTTCAGACCTTGCTACTAGGTAAGCAAAGCACTTAGCTATAAGACCTTACACTAACAAACAAAGTCGTGTCTCTGAAAGATGTTAGTAGGTACCTACTTATGTGTTGCGTTTAAAATATAAGATACAGCCGAATACTTAAACGCTACATTAAAATATTAGACTTAAACTCTCATGTGTGACTTAGCTATCTGTATTTTTTTTAGGACTCATAAATACAAATGCTGTTATGACATATTGTGAAAATAAATTAAAATTGCAATTTAATACTAGGATAATTGCTATTAAAGTTTGCTAAAACTATTCAGCTATGATGTCATACTTCACTTGCCAGTACCTACCGTTTGAAACGTTAACTACGAACTACTTTGAAACGTTACTATTTCACCGGTAGTAGGTAATTAATTGTAGTTATATATATAACTAGCTGTGCCCGCGACTTCGTCCGCGTGGAATTTAATTGACAAAGTTTCATTCAAACTTTCATCCCCTATTTTATCCCCTTGGGGGTAGAATTAATCAAAATCCTTTCTTAGCGGATGCCTACGTCATAACATCTTCCTGCATGCCAAATTTCAGCCCGATCCGTCCAGTGGTTTGGGCTGTGCGTTGATAGATCACTATGTCAGTCAGTCAGTCAGTCAGTCACCTTTGAGTTATATATATTTAGATTGTAAAATCTGGACGGAAGTGCCTAAATACCATCTTTTTTGTATGGGTGTCCTTAATCATTATTCGGATGAAGAAATATCAGGAAAATTATCATCCTCAACCTCATCGTCATTTTCCGGCCAAGCTTATTAGTAACATATTGAGCTCGATACATCCGTTACACACTCCTACTACTACTAGGTACCCTGCGTAATTTGCTTGTCTCACTCTAAGTCTTGCACGGAAAATTATCTTATCATTTCACTTCACCGCGGCTACAGCCACGTAATAAGTGATTCACTACTCAAGTGTGTATTGGTGCGGGTGCACTACTCACCTCTTATATTTGGATGCGTGCCGAGTGCGTGCCCTAGTGATGTGCGTCTATTTAGTCGATATTTTTAAAAACGCTTGGTGACAGGTGACTAATTTGCGTTATAAATCTAGAACCAGTAAGGTATTTGTGTATTATTGATTAAAATTATTTTTCGGTTATTTGTTACGATGACGCAACCATTTTGGATAAATTTTGTTAAATTTTTGAGCAAAATTTATTAAATACATAGGTGAGTAAGTATTTTTATTGAATGCATATATAAATAAATTGGCAACTGAGTAGACGTAAAGTCACCCACTAATAAGTGATTTGATTTATTTGTCATGTGATAATGACGAAACATACTACACTAGTGACATGCATATTATGTTCTCGAGTACATGCTTACAGGAAAATGGAGACGAAGGATTTGAAATTATTTATAAAAATTCCCTTATTTTAAAGTTGACTAAAACAAAATTATAACGCACAGACTTCGAGTGATTTCATTTTTGTGAACGTTCTAGACAAAATATAAGATATCAAGTAAACTGTATTTTCAGATAAATAAAAACATTGTGGTTAGTAAAACGACGTTAGTAAAAAAGTTTATACTCTGCAGCATCAATTTCAACATGTTCCTTGGCAACACGTCCGTCGTATGAAACCGGCGCCATTCCCATTTAATACAATACTACAGTATTTACATTCCTAATGTCGACTTGGTATGCAAAAAGTTAGAAAATAAACTTAATTAGCATGAACCATTACTCAGTTTTTATAAACACAAACGGAGCTCTCTCGAGCCATTAATATTGGATATCAGATAGACAGCGAGTGTTTCGGTTTTAATGTCGTACTCGCCAGTTTTGTGTACACTAAAAACTTTTACAAAAACAAAGGTTATAATTAACATAAATTGATCGCGTTACATTCATTTTTTTGCCCTAAGTAAAGGGGTGCCGGTCCTATAACTACTTACAAACAGACCCATTGCTTTTCAAGTCATAATCCTACTAATATTATAAATGCGAAAGTTTGTGAGTGTGGATGTATGTATGTATGTATGTATGTTTGTTACTCCTTCACGCAAAAACTACTGAACGGATTTGGATGAAATTTGGAACACAGATAGATTATAACCGGGATTAACATATAGGATACTTTTTAACCCAATAATCCAATACTACGCGGATGAAGTCGCGGGGCACAGCTAGTGTTACTATATTTAAGCAGCTGTTATAATTTGTATGATAATTGCATCATATAAATACCTACAACATGAAAATGCTTTTAACAACTAGGTGTTCTTGCGTAAATGAATGAAACGTCTCTAATCAATTCCTTAGGGAATTATGATCTTCAATACTAAACCTACTTTTTAAAACAACTCTACATACGCCGTAGTGTTTGTTATGACTGTTACGTAGTTTTTTCCCCAGGGCACCGGAAACTCGCGGCCGTGAGCCAGTCACTTGGCACTAATTGCGGTCTGATGGTGGCGCTAGTGGCCAATGTTAATTGGGATCCGACTATTTCTTGATGGTTGCACTTAAACTATGGGTTTATTTTTTACTTACCTTCAATTTTGTAGGAGTATGTTAGTTTAAGTTATCAAGATCATTATTAAAATTGTTTTTATTGTAAGTTTAGATTGTAAATAATGTAGTGATTGTAAATATAGATATAAATATTCATATTTTAAAATTAGTCTTCATCAAGTTCCATTTTTTAAACAGATAGATAAAACTGAACTTCCACAAATGACTCCATTGTCGTTGATCACAGAGTCAACGAGCGTCATGTCAGAATAGACGCCATCTTTTTTTCTTCTCCTGAGCGCATAATTAGCGTTGTCGGTGCGAACGAAATCGATAGTCGATGCAGCGGAGCGTGGCACAACGCTTTTTGTGCAATTTTTTATATTCAGTGCAAGTAATAGACTTAAGCGATGTTAACTCGTGGACAGATGTCTACGTATTGGTTGTAAAAATAGAGTTGTTAGGAACCAGCGTAAGGTTAACCCCATATTACACGTAGTACCTACCTGTATACGAATACATTACACGAAAATTAAGTAGCATAAATGTGAATATTTCAACATAAATTATTTTAAACAACAAACATAAATTATTATTTTGAGTCAAATGGCTGATATCTAGCTTAAAGTTATAAGCGGCGAATCTTTAAATTACATTGCGATACTTACAAATTTCGCTATTTAACACCATTTATCCCAAAACATAAGTACCAATTAAAACTTAACTAAGTATAGTGTATTTAACTGTTTTGATCTCATCGCTGCACAGACGTTCGGATCAAAAAACTCGGTGTTTCTAAGAAAATTCCGCGCTCCGTTATGGCCAATTGTTTTTGCGCCTGCCTTTAATTATTCACAGGTTATTAAGTTTATCTTATTAATAGTAATAAGACAAACTTATCTTTTATAGAATAGAATTTACTTTTTTCTTAGTTCGGTAAATAACAAATGGGTATCATTTTAGATGAACTGCAGGTATATTCTAATTATGTTGGGTTATAGGTACCCATAGCTATGGAAACTGAACATTCAGACGCTATGAATGGTTAAGATATTGCTGAAATAAAAAAGAGCGTAGGTATAGAATATGTAATTGACTTAAGTGTCTACTAAAGCCCTTGTGGTGTGTAGATTCAATAATATAGTCATGGTACTGAAATCTGATCCCTTTACACTATAGGTATATAATCCTACTAATATTATAAATGCGAAAGTTTGTGAGTGTGGATGTATGTATGTATGTATGTTTGTTACTCCTTCACGCAAAAATTACTGAACGGATTTGGATGAAATTTCGAACACAGATAGATTATAACCGGGATTAACATATAGGATACTTTTTAACCCAATAATCCAATACTACGCGGATGAAGTCGCGGGGCACAGCTAGTGAATTATAATTGTTCTGTAGTTGAATAAAATTGTTTTTCTTTATTTTTGATGACTGCTTGAATTAGCTGTTTGAGCTTCGGCAGGTAGGTCTTTTGCATTAGGTCAAATTCACTAAATAATAATTTAGCCCTTTTTGACGGCTCACTCCTGGGTACGGGCCTCCTCTCACTACGAGGGGATACAGGCCGTAATCCACCACGCTGGCTACGGTTTGGCCGATTTTATATCTTTCGAAAATTGGTTTGATTTTCTAAGACACACAGGTTTCTTCACGATGTTTTCCTTCACAGTAAGAGAGTGATAATCATAATATAGTAATTATGATTCGCACATAGATTTTGAAAAACCCAGAGCTGCGAGCCGGGGTTTGAACCCGGGACGTGGTGCCCGCAAGACGCGTGCTTTAACCAATCGGCTATCACTGCTTTTTTTAAAGTCAAAAACTACTGGACAAAAGAAAAAAAATTGCTTTTCAAAATTTTCTCATAGAGCCAGTCCATTGTAATGTAACGTTAACTTACTACAAGCGTTTCTAAGTTTGGGATCATACTCTTGGGCGGGGTCTAGTCTGGGGAAATTATATTTTTACAACTCTTGGTGCGGAGCAGGGGAGCGTCCATTCTGCATAATGAAACGAAAACTTTTTAGTCTATAAATTGCCAAATTCTAGAGAAGTAGCAAACCAACAAAACATATCCGGTGTGTCCAACAAAAAAATCTCGAAAGTTTATCGACACTATATTTCGCGGAGCACGTGGTAGCTTATCAAGTGAGTTTAGACTGAATACCTCGTTACGAGTATTACGCACTTCGCCGGCTCTTTGATCCATCGTCGGGGCATAACTCACTGGGCGGGGGCGGGGGCGGGCGCTACCCGTGCCGCTTCCAGAAGTGCTGGCATCTACAATTTACATGTACATGCATACATACGCACGGTACATCGTTCATCTCGTAATTAGGTCTTATACCAGATATGTATTTGAGGTCAGATATTACGGCAGGTAAAACTATAGTTACCACAAAGTTGCCTATTGTTTTAAGGATAATTTCTTGTTGGTTTCTTATATTAAAACGGTATATTACTACTTAGGTCTAGACAACGTTTTGGTTTTAATTCTGGGACACGATTAACACAGCTAAGAATCTTTGTAATTGTAGCAAACATTGCTTACAGATTCATATCTGAAGATCCCGAGCCTTGGGGTACAACCATAGTTCTGAAAATGAATACATCATCATCATCATCATCATCTGAACCAAATATAGATACATTATGTGTAAACAAATCAGATCAGCAACGTGTATCGCCGTTATGTCCTTGAATCACGTCTTTCGCAAACTTGTCTGCAGATCTATTTCGTAGAAATTCCGGATGCCACAACGCTGGGCACCCACTTGAGTAGGTGTGAGACTAAATAAAACGTCGATGCACGAACGTTTATCCGGGAAAAAACTCACATTAGGCCTTTGTAACGGGTTAGTAACGACTGTATGCATTCGTAATTAATGGAACCGCCTAAATATTTACTTTTTGGCAAGCCTTTGAAAATAAATATTTTGTGACTTATAACAGGAGATCTACTAGAAGGTAGCTCAAAATTTTGAAATAAATCTTTAAATCATTATTCTATTAGTAAGTATATTTGTTTGCGGAAGATATATGTATGTACCTTGTTTTGTTTTATTTAAGTCTATATTATGGCAGTCGCGCTAATGTAGACTGACTTCAAGATGAAGTCTAAAATCTTGTGAAAGACATTTCACAAGATTTTCGTGGTCCATCACAGCTCTGATATGCTGAGACTTCCAATTTATCTCAATGACATTAGTCATCATCTCCATGCTGTCTGTTTGCCGCCTAAAATAAAATAAAAACACTGGCAAGTGCAAAGTTAACAATAGATGAGTTACTCACTGGCTGTTTCGCGAATGACTTGTTATACTTATAATTAGAAACAGTCGGTAGTAGTGGCGTTAGATGCGTTCGTTTATATTTAGCTAAGAATATTGGTTTAGACGTCCATAGTATTGGCAAAAATAATACAGTTTCCATGGCTACCCTCTGACGTTACTCCACCTATGCCAAGATTTTTCTTTTTCGTCGCAAAACAACTTCAAGATTGAAGTGATTGTAGAAATCTATGAAGAAAATCTGACCTTAGATAATCTAAATTGCAGGCAAGAGAACGAACATGTAGCTAACATCATCTCGTACAGATTCCTTGCATAAAAATCTCTACACAATATGTTCATAACGTGTGTACTATCGATATCTTTATTGTTTTATGATCTTCAAACAAACAAACAATCGCAACAGAAACTGTCTGCGGGATCTATGCGAAACTTGCAAAAAACTGGGATGCGTCCGTGTTTACGGACAATATAGGTACTTATGCTGTTTTATTGCAATTACCCGTGTGCAGATATTTTGCAGATCTTCTATGCGTTCTATTCTATTTTAAGCCGAGTTAAATTCATGTGCATTTTCTAGTTTCAATCTTTCAATCTTTATTTTTAATCGAAAATTGTATTGGCGTATCTCCAACATTAATAAAAAAATTGTCTAGACTCTCCCTTCCAATACGAGCATCAAGTGTACAGTATGATTTCTTATCATTTCTAAGAGATGCATACTAGAATGAAGACTAGATTTCATCATAAAATACGTGGCTTCTATATATCATCATTATGATCGAACATTTTTGTTGAACGTTTCCTGTATTGCAATAATTACAAGATACAAAGTTTTCTTAATGTTCCTTCAATATAAGTGTGAAACTGTCTGTTTTTTTTTTAATTTATTTAGTTAAGCATACAGCTGTAGGTACTATGTGTCCTTAGAAGTAATATATGTGCTTTAAAAAAAACGAAAAATGTAATTGTAAATATACTTAAACAATTTCTTGAAAAAAAAGAAAAAATCCGTAATCGATACATTCAATTCACTTGATTAAATAGGCAGGGTTGTTACATTGCTTTTCTATGTAGGTTCTGATAGAGCCCTACTGGTGAAGTAGTAAGAATCTGGATATAATAATCACTCTTCGACCTTTGATGGCACCGAATCCTTCACCCACTTCACGGCGGGCGTGTAATACATCAAATATCTAAATTGCTCTGTATTATCTTGTTAACGCGATACTAGATCATTTATCGGTTGTTGTGATTTAATATGATCTGATCATTATTGTTATAATGTGCTTGACCTTAACATATTCTGCTCAGAATTGCGACCATAAGCTGTTAGCTGTTACTAAAGCTGGTCATTTTTTCAGATAAAATCCTTTGTTTAAAGGTTCTCGTTTATAGGACAGGTTAACAAACAAAAAAAAATGTGTTTTAGTTTATTAATTTGGTCAACTTATCATCATGACTCTTGTCTTTGACTAGGGTCAGCCCTAAAGAGGGCTACTTAGCTTTTGTTTGTAAGTATTTGTTATTTTAGAAAATATTTCATTTACAATACCTATAAGTAAGTGGTGTTTGATTAGTTACACTAACTTATTCTCGGTTTACCTTTGATGTAACATCACCTATGTAAACATTATCAGAAAATGTATTTATAATAAACATAAAATTGCTATTTACACAATGATTTATTTCCTTTGTTTCTATGAAAAATAGTAGCTTTATAAGCGTCTCACAATCAAGACTATGATTTATAATAGTACTGACCATATAAAGGTCTTCATAAATATGTAGGGTTTATTGCAATAATGTTTTACGATATTTTTGGTATTTCATTTAGTTCTCATGAAGTTGATGGAATTTTATATATGATTAATGTGTTGAACAAAAACATTGAATTGTGGTGTTTCTTTATCAAGATATCTCCGTAATATTTTTACAGTATGATGATATCTGGCTTCAGTAAACATGATCATGACGTAATATTGAAATGTCATTAATAGCGTTACTTTTCTATAAAATTGAAAAAGGTACCTATGCTGGGGCTGAGCCTACATTAACATGTTTATCTGCAGCTTCTAGTTTGGGATCAACATCTAATCATTGTTATTCCAAGATCAATTGTAAAAAACAAATTGCATTTCCGTTTGATACGGCGCATCTGGTGTTAAGTGGTCATTTCACAGACACGGCCATTTATTTTTGCCAATTTCATAGATCTTCAGTAGGTGGATACTTTTAAGAGATTCCGGAAAACAGATTCATGAAATGTTTTGATGCTTTTGTTGTCCTAATTTGAAAGTTTTTTTAGGAAAAATTTGGTGGAGGATGATGAATGAAAGCACTTACTTACATATCCATTGCTATGGATAAAATCTCGTTTATATACCTACCATTGTTGCATATCGACGATATATAATCGATCAAGCTCTTTATCTATTAACGTTGAAACATTCGATAACAATCTATAATATAAAAACCTATGAAATCTAACAACCTTCTATAAAAAAAAACTACCTACCAACCTTTCAATAATAAAAAATCTCTCATGACATTATTACGCAAGTGAACTAGTTCAGCAACCGCCTAAAATCTAGTCTAGACATAATTCTGCGTGTAAAAATCTCTAGTTTATATATAACAACATGAAGTATTCTTATTTAAAAATGGGGCTGCTCGTATATAATGTAAACAGGCGGGTCAACGTATTGTGCGCCGCCAGTGGTTTCTGCGAACACTAAATCACACGCCCGATATGTTTTCTATTCAACCATGATCAAGGTAAAGCGAATGATTCTGATACTATTCCATTGGGAAGTCTTTGGCGTTATTGATGCTCTACGCCATCTTAGAATCCTTCACGATTTCGAGAACGTGGATAAATCGCTTTGCTATTTTGTGAACTCTCTTCCTGTTTCTTCCTCTGTGTATCATACGTTTCGTATATTGTTGAACGCAACAGAGCAGACAAGAGTTTGAATAAAATTTGAGTTTGATTGTAGTACCGTAGACTAAAATATTCCATACATACAATGGTTTTACCAGAATTTTTTTTACAGTACTCATCAAAGGTTATTTGTTGATTGTAAAACATTATCAAGTCTATTTATCGGTTTAGATTATTCACACGATTCCTTTTTATGGTGTCTACTGAAAAAAGAACGGAAGGTTAGCGTGGTATGGACCTGTTATGCGAAGAGAGGATGATCATGTGGTCAAAAGGACTATGGGTATGAGAGTGAGCGGTAGTCGCGGTAGGGGACGTCCTAAAAAGACGTGGATGAACTGCGTGGCAGAGGGTATGACCGAAAAGGGAGTGAGTGCAGAGATGACGGATGAATGGAAGAAGAGAACGTGCTGCGCCGACCCCACCTAGTGTGGGATAAGGGCAAGGTGATGATGATGGTGTCTACTGAATTAGCATTCGTTATAAAAATCCTACGTTTTCCAGAAAAGCAAAACCTATATTGCTATAATTGACAGAGAGTCAATAAAGTATTTATATTCATGAAGATGCTTAGGTAATGCGATACTTTTTTCATTTCTTCCCTTTTCAGGACGTCAGCTTCAGGAGTATTATTATATAGGTACATTTTCTCTTGCATATTCGAGGAACTACTAAACGAACTTTCTTTACTGATTTAAACTTTCCTGCTAATGCTCAGTGATATTGATTTACATATCTAACAGATTTATGTTGATAATCGAGTCTGCACATTTTCAGCGGTATGACAAACTTTTACCTATCTATACTAATACTCTTCCAGTATTAGTATCGGTCTTCCAGTTACTTTCCAGTGAATACATTCTCAGCGGATGACCGAGCCGCACCTACTGAACAATAGTGAGTTAGCGAGTGAATCTTCGCGCCAGCTCGTATGTTTATTTGGCCGCTGCTACACATAATGTTGGCGCCGCTTCTGTAGCGTGCTTCTCGGAACATAAGCAGCGGGTATCAATTATTATAACTTTAGTTGTGTCGAGTGAATAAACACGTGGTGTGGGATCACTGGCTTGTTTTGGTCTGGTTAATAGATTTATGGGGCTATATTTTGATGTCTATATGATTTTAGGTCGATTTCTAAACAAATTTACCAGCGCTTTCTGAAACTGGATCTAATTTAAATTAAATTAATTCTTGGATTTGGGTTTAACTCTATCTATAAGTATCTAAATTTACCTTATTTAATAGATTGATATATTGATTATATGAAATACTTTTTATTATTAAAAAAGAAATAACTTCAAACATGATTTTACAAATGTATCGGTTGGCTATTAAAGTATCGGTCGATTTATTACGCTAATTTAACCCCAAGAATTTGTGTACATAGAAAATTCCCTTCGCGAGTTGTTTACGGCGCAGGACCAAATGTTTAGTCTAGTCTTATGTGGAGTCTGGATTTCAGGAAGCACGGATATGGGATACGATTTTAGAAACGAGTAAACAAGATTCCCCGTTATTAAAATGAAGGAAAATAGTCCTTCAATATGTCTAAAATAGGATAGTTTCCATTATAAATTTGCTTAAAATCGGTACATCCGTAAACATAATGAAGTTACAAGGTATCAATACAAACGCAGAGGCATACATCGTATATAAGACCCCTTTGTACGTATCTAATGAAGAAAAAAAACTTTAAATGGTAAATTAATCTATTAGATTGATACGGATTTAAATCTCCTCGAAGTTAGTGAATCACTAACTATACGATCCAGAGTATATGGGATGATTTCCAAGGGACGGGCTATATGCGAATCGATAAATTAACACTACTAATACTGCAGTTCTGAGTATCGTGTTGGGCGCCAATGCTTAGCATCATTGCGCCAGATACATTGTAGGATTTGACACAGATATATCTACAGCTGCAAAACTCTCCTGGAACCTTAATGCTAACATCTTAATGATGACATATTTAAGAAAGCGATAAATACTTTCCTCACTTGACATGAACAGAAATTATCCCTGGGCACTAAAACTAGACCGTCTCCACACTCACGTTACTGTCATTTCTGTAAGCTAATAACTAGTAGTTTGCAACGAAGATGTCAAGATAGACCCTCGCTTTGGTAAAGCTTAGGGAAAACTTGATACTACTTATAAGTACCTATAACTAAAGGGAAATTTAATAGGTCTGGAAGATGAATTTTGTAGTTTGAAGACCATGTCTATGTACCGATCCATCGTATCGAGAACAAATAAAAATAGATTGTCGAGAAGTCTTCTCGTTCAACTGTCATTTATGTCGTATGCCAAAATTACATGTCTTGTAGGTACATAAGGGCGGCAACCATACGTCATAATATCTGACGTCATATCACAGCATGAGATATGTCAACGGCACACAGCTCCGTCGGTGAGATCAGACAGAGAGACAAATAAACCGTTCGTATTTATACGTAAGATTAATGTGTTAATGTCAGCTTGTAACTCTATAAATGCTAGATTGATTAGGATGATATGCTGTAGTGTATATCATGGATGGCAGCGGGTATCGTGTATAAGGTGGTTCTCAAAGATTGAAACTTGCGATCAACAGAAATCGCACCGTAGCAATGCTAACGGACAATCTACCTATCGAAAGCTAAAATGTACGTCTAAGGATATTTTGTTATTTTTGTTCAATTAATTAATTCATGACAATCTTGAAGTGGTCGGCTGTCAAAATCTGATTCTCTAATTAGTTCTTTATGATGAGGGATATTAGGCAAGTACATCTATCACAATCTGTCATACATTTATGATGATGAAATATCGCCCTAGAATAGCTATTACTCACCATCAGCTTATACCTCGCGCCATAGGACAAAGAGCGACCGAGGTCAGCCTTACATATTAGGCTGCGACTAGACTATGTGACGCGCGTCGCAATGAGCCCTGCTCCATCGACATAGCCGATACCTCGCTATGTTAATGATCATTAAACTAGTTGTAAAAAAATGTTCTAGTTTAATTTTTTGTGCAGAAGCCATACGTACCTATTTATATTTCATTAACATTTTCATGCTTTGAAAACAATCACAGATTAAAAGAAATAAAATTTTCCTCTTTATCGTCGTTGTGCCACCAACCCGTTCCTTAACTAATTGTATCACAAGATATTGATAGACCAAGAAGACAATTCTTAAAACTGTATGTATTTCCATTTTAGGTTTTACTTTATATTTTCTATTAATTTACCAGACATCATTAAAAGGTCCCATAGAAGATATTAAATTGTAGAGTACAGGGCGTTACAAATGTCCAACACTAGTTTATACGCATCTATGAAATCGAAGTTTTAATGATTATTATTGACATTATGAGGGTCGATAATTATCATTCCAAAGTTCGTTGACATTCAAAAAGCTCTATTTTAAATGCTGTCAAACCCCTATTTATATATATTGAGAACTTTCTTCGACATTTTATTATTTCGGTCGCCATTTTCACCAGTCGGCTCGCCCTCCAATTAATTCTAAATGTCATATGAATTGGCCAGTTTAATTTAACGCAAGTTGTTAACTGCGAGCGGTTAACGATAAACTCACTTACTGATGTAATAAAGAGATCGCATTGTACATAAGTAATTGACGACTGTAATTTGCATTTTTGTGTGTTAAATTGTATGTTGTAAGTGTTTATTTTTTATTAAAATATTAATTTTGTATCGCTTGGTATTTTTTGCGTATTGCGCAAATTTCACTAATCATATAGGTAATGGTATGATATTTTAAGACGATAGTGATATTAGTATAGGTACATCAACTCATTATCTGTTACTTTTGAAATGTTTATGTACGCAAATAAGTATACATTTTATTTTGTTTTTTTTCTTATGTACTTAAATCATTT
The DNA here is from genome assembly GCA_905147325.1 of Notodonta dromedarius. Lineage (NCBI taxonomy): Eukaryota > Metazoa > Arthropoda > Insecta > Lepidoptera > Notodontidae > Notodonta > Notodonta dromedarius. The sequence continues at coordinate 12,758,492 of LR990164.1, read as the reverse complement.
GTTATTTTTAATAAATACTGCATCTCCCAAATGTATTGAAAGATATATTATATAAATATTAAAATGAATAGAACGTAACTGTTGCCATTACTAAATACGTACTAATCAGAAGTTCCATCATTCTCTTGTACAACAGTGGCAGACTACGCGAAAAATTTCTAATATTCACTGAAGAACAAATAAACGAAATTTGGACATTAGGGAAAATGAAACTATATTATCGCGGTTTGGCACAGGTTTGTCCCCTCTGCTAGATACTGATCTCCAATTTGGGACTAAAAAGCCCATGAGACAACTGGTCCATCACGCTAGCCGCTCATGGCCCGTCCCAACCGGATCGCCCTCGACATTTGCACGCGGTAAATTTTACCGAAACCAGCCGCAACCCGGTCAACGGTTGCGCAATATGTCGAGCAGAGGCGATCATTTGCATTCATTACGGAAAAGTGAACTGGATTTATGGTGCCCATTTTAATTTTCCCCTCATAGGTCAATTGTACATTACTGACGTCACTAAATTTAAATCCTTAATCAGTATAAACTAACTTCTGTATAAGCAGAAGTCGATGATTTACTAATCACGCGTTGATAATCGTTGGAGCTGTTAACGCCTCTCAGACTGAGCACAGTTAAACATATGAAGTAGACATTTCAACGCTTTGGATGTAAATTGTTTGACTTGTGTGTTTCAAAGTCAGGCTGAAATTGAGATACTAGTATTGCATTCGGCTTTTGGGCGCTCTACCAGTAGCTCTTCTATTAGTTTTGTACGTAAAATGTGTGTAATGGCAAATTGCATCTCGCCCTGGTACGGTCAACCGAGGAACTAGTAGTAGCCATATAGAGCAAGTCGTAGTAGAGTTCTGTCACTTTGCTATGGAGGTTTTATAATATATAATATTAAATAATGGCCCATCAAATGTAAAACCTATTGCCATTCCATCAAAACGACATAATGATAACTAAACACGTCTAGATGTTCCGATGAACGCGATTACGCATACAGGTGCGCGAGCGCACGGCGCGGCGCGGGCGGCTCATTACTGCCCGCGGGTGGCCGCTAATGCCCGCGGGGTTATTACTCGACCCCCCAACAGTAGCTTTACAACTTAATGTGAACAGGTCATACTTGCATCCCTGGCTTTTTTCTAGCAATAAAAAAGAAGTCATCATTTTATTTGCACCTTTAATTTGCAAAAAGTTATACACTTATATAACTTATTGCAATTTTATTTACATAGGTATGTAAATAAAATTGATAAGTAAGTACTTACTATTTCCTATAAATTAACCAATGTCTACACAAATCGAAATTCAGTTTTTTTTCAAAATTATAATATTTATAAGATTCGTAATTTAATAATGTACGAACAACATGATTGGATACCATGTTAAGCTTTTGTCTTTAAGTAATAATGTTATTAATTAAGAGGAATGTATCAGCTCTTTTGATAAATCGTTAGGTACCATTATCACAATCATACTTCCTTAATTGCAAGTGTAAATCACATAAATCCCATCAATATCCATATTAAATATACATAAATATACACAGCACGTAGTAGACAGACAGATCGACAGATCGCAGGTTGGCGCCGGACCATAACTGGACACGTGGTTTTTCTAACGATTCGAAAATTAATGTCTTTACCTTCACAGCCAATCGTTTTACTCAAAATACATGAGATGTTCTTATTGGTGGTCAGATGTCTAAAGATGACAAGGAAAGGGGAACAGCAAAGGGTGGGAATTTGATTAAAGTCCGTATTAAGTTATATGCATCAGCGTGAAATTTAGATGATTACTAGTAATCACGAGAAAGAGTAAAAAAAAGAAATGGCCGTCAATGTTTTTCTCAAAAATGAAACAGAAAAAGCTCTAGCAGAAGAGCTACATACAATGATAAATATAGAAGCTTGCATTCTCTTAACGGCAGCTGTGTTCAGAAGTTAAATTTCTTGTTCCAAGACAATAAACTGCAGAATGTACTCCATCTATTTGATCATCTAACGCCCGATTCGCGTTAACTTTGCCTTAAAACTTCGTCCTAGCTTTAATTATAACACAGGTTGCGTAACATCTGAAGTGGTTCGAACTGAATATTATTTTAGGAGTTCAGAGACCGTGCGTTTGCTCGGGAGCCCCTTGCATAACCGACCTTTTCTTATACCTGATAGAGTTTATTTTGCATTATACCCAGATACTAAGTTTGTGTCCTTTAGGTTTTCAAGCGCCGTCACGTGTCGCATATCACTCAACGAGTCGCTTCCTTTTCGACAATAATAAAGAAAAAAGCTTAAACGCGCGCTAGATCTAAGCAGTTTTAATGAAATTAAAAGATGATACTTAGCTTATTTCAGAATGATTGATAATATATTGTTGATAAAATATTGTAAACAAAAAACTTATCAAATTTATTTATTTTTCTTTCCTATGATTTTACTTTCACTGTGATCTAAAACTCCATGAACTTTAATGAATAGTGTAAATAATGATAATTTAGAATGATGCTGTTCTATTATTTTAATAAAATAAGTAATTGGGTCAACTAGCTAAAGTCAGGGTCGTGTAAAGTTTTCGCAATGCACAATTTCCAGTTCCGCAAAGAAATAGTCAGGACCTATTTTTATACCTATTGAAAACTAATATGACCAACTGACATAGTCACCATTTTCAATCCAATAAGTTAGGTTCTATTTGCGTTTACAGACCATAAAATATGCCTGTTCAAAGAAACTTGCCTACAAATCGTTGACACTGATACCGTGGCCACAATAAGGTTGACATTCCCTTTTAACTCGAATTAATAAAATGTTAGCACGTAACGGGCCTTCGACCGAGAGTAGTATGTGTGGCAGAAGTACTGACAAAAAGCCGCCTCGCCATATTCGCTGATAACTACCACCGAGACCGAATGCGGCCGGCGGAGACGCGACGACCTGGCTGTTATCATTCGACTGTGTTTCTGAAACAGAAACACTGATGCATTGTGACTTGATGTTACTTCGATTATAGGTATCGTCAGTATTTTTTAATCTTTGTTTAGCCCCCAGAGCTTTTGACAGTTTGCAATCACTTCTTACTTTATATTTTGAAGATTCCCCGGAGAGTTTGAAAATACCTATGGTTTTCATAGAAAAACCTATTTATTTCCAATGACATTCATGTAGGTAAACTTGATTTTTATTTCACGTTATCAATGCAGCGTCATCAGTATGATAATGGTTCCGGTCTCGAACTAGAAAATAAATATTTAGTATTGGATCAAGTGAAATATCCTGTATGACCCAATAGATTAAACTGCCTACTGCATTGGAGTTATGATATATCATTTTATGCATTTAATAGTATGTGATTACATTAATGCTTTGGTTTAATTCGTTTGATTGAGATGCCATTGAGTCGTATTTATCTGTCTATCATAAGACGTCATCAATAAAACATGGCGCCACCATTGTCTTCTAGACCTAAACTGTTGTCGATATTACTGTGCATAGGATAGGTGCCTATTTCATTATAGCAGTGCATTTTAGAAAATTCACTGTTAGATTGCTCTGAATACGGAAAAGATGTGGAAGTGGTAAATTTTCACTTTGGGATAGGTGAAGTTTATAATGCTATATTTATTTCATTGTTCCTATTTGAATAGTTTAGAAACTTGAATGTGCCTACATAAGTAAAACGTAATCCCAATGACAGATCGGTCATTTACCCAGTTTTTGTCCACAAAATTGAGACATAGATATAATAAATAGCACAGTTAAACCTGTCAATTGAAGTTAATTGTTAAATTGGTTGGAAAAAATACTCACAGGACAATTAAACAGTTGTTTTACAATTGCATGTGTGTTTAGATGCGATAAATATTATTCTCATGTGGTTTTTATGCAACTGCTTTTTTAGTTTTGCCTTACTCCTCATTTGCTTTGGACCAATCTCAATATATATAACTCAAAGACTGACTGACTGACTGACCGACATGGTGATCTATCAACGCACAGCCCAAACCACTGGACGGATCGGGCTGAAATTTGGCATTCAGGTAGATGTTATGACGTAGGCATCCGCTAAGAAAGGATTTTGATTAATTCTACCCCCAAGGGGATAAAATAGGGGATGAAAGTTTGTATGAAACTTTGTCAATTAAATTCCACGCGGACGAAGTCGCGGGCACAGCTAGTATTCACATAAAATTTAACTACTGTTGGCAGGAAGTCTTTTGTTCAGTGTAAACGTAGGGTGAGAACAAACATTACAAATCGGATACTTCAATTATTTCGAAGTCATACTATTTTCATAAAGTCAATTAGTGCACTACTACTTGTTACATTAGAGTGCGTACGGGGAGGTTGGGTAGGTAAATAGCACCCAGTACCTAGCTTGTATTGAACATCTACATACCTATCTTGATTATGAATAATATCTTCAATAGAAACTTACCCACCTACTACATTGTTATTTCGCAACTTAGTTTTTAAAGGCATATTGTAGCACCCACTAGGCCACACCCTATCAGAAATTTGTTTTACAATGTTTACGTTCACTACTCATTCGAGATACTCAAAAACGTACTGTCTGAGGCGGCGCGGGCGCAGACGTCCCGCCGTCTAATTGGGAATCACAGAAATACCTAGACGACATTATGTGACAGCTAAAAATTCCACAATTTGGATATATCGGTCCCAGACGATAGTGTCGTTAAAAAAACTACGGTTCAGACGATTTTCATTGCGATAGTAAAAATATAATTCTTTTCTTTTCATCTGGAAATGAGAGGGGGTCATAAAACGCGATGCATTTTATATAACTGTAGCAGTATTCTTTTATTCCATTCCAAAATTAACTTTCTTCCTCAAGCTTGCAATCAATATAAATTTTTGGTGATAGTGACTGTCTTATTTAACGTCAGTAATCTTACACAATATCCCAATTATGTGATGAACTGTTCTCACCAGATCAATAATCAGGCATCTATCAGTGCGGTCGCCCCATATTTAACAAAGTAGGTAAATAAATCACATCTGATATGTCGTCGTACAAATAATATAATTCTGCGATTGGATCTATCGACAAAACTGATGAATTTTCATTGCAGCTATTAGTTACCTACATTAGGCACTCGATGATGGATACAAATGTCGCCGGCTGTTGCAGGCGCGGTCACCAGATTATCGATTTTTTGTAGTATATTAAGTTTTTGGATGAACTTTTTAGCATAGTAAAGGAACAATGTATGCACAACTACCCTAGCAAGCGTGGTGGATTATTGATGTAAAGGAGCGCCCAGGAGGCAACAGGCTCGTCGACTGTCCCCTGACATTGCAACTGAAATATCATCAGCGAAATGTGGTACACTTTAGCACACACTCGTCGTCTCCTCCGGTATATACAAACGTGATGACGTAATATAATAATGGCAAGACAATTGAGAGAGAGAGAGAGTTGAAGAGATAATACCTCGATGCCGGAGATACCTAGTTAATTTTCTGATGAAGTACCCATATTCATTTGTTAAGAATAACATTAAATTGTATAAATATTTCATTCCCTAGTACCTACCCTCAAATTTTTAACACATTTTTCCTAGAGTTATCCCACGCGGCTCATTTGTGTTTGGTGCCTCTACCCCAGTAGGGCGGGTGCGGATCTACGCGGTAATTGCGAGGCCACCGGTGCCACAGATCGATCGCGACCGTTGTGGACGACCGGCCATCGTGTGGCGGGGATCTGTTTGTGGTGCCATTGTCCCCCGACGCCCTGTTGCTGTGGGGACTGTTGCGGTTTTTGGAAAAACTATGCTTCTCATATTAATACCATAAGTTTTAGATCAAACGATTTGTGCAGAAAATTTCCCAAAGCTTGAAATCTGACGTAAGTTGCTGAATTAGAAACGGAAATAAAGTCTGCATGAAGGGATGATCCACACATTATCAATTAGAGATAAGTTGAGGGCCTACCTGACTAGATAAAGCCTCAACTCAAAAGATTAACCGATCCCTTCTTGTAGGTAGTGCAGACAAATGGAAATGCCGGTATAGTCAAACTCATTATCTTGCGATATGCAGGTGAGGATAAGCGAATTTAATTAGTTTTGCCAAAAGTCTGCTAAAGCTGTGTTTAAAAAAGTCAGCGTGAATCAAAAGAGTGTAAATTTTAATACATAGCTGCCACGCATCGTAACTTTTTTGCAGTCAATATTTTTTTACGGCTAAAACATACAGTCAAGTTTGCAATACCTTTTCAAATGGATTCTGCATAACGTTCCTCATAAAATTCAAAGAACATTTATAAATGAATAAAAGCTCAAATTTTTTAAACGATAGTAAAGCTAGTGTTTTAGTGTTTAGTACAAAGAGATATGTACTATTTGATATTATTAGAATTAATGGTTTCAGCATTAAATTTAGTGGCTTTGAACCTTATTATGAAAAAAAAATCCAGGCTAAAATAGACATTTTTAAGGCTATAATTTTATTTTTACTTAGGAATGCTTTTGTTTTGCGAATTCAAAAGGTTTTTCCATGACTCTTATTTCCTTATCTACTTATATGAATCCATGTAAAGTTATTTAAATCTAACTCCGAATAAAGTTTATCATGCTTTAAAGTCCCTTTACAGTTAAAGCAAAATTATTATGATTTTGACAGTTCATTAACAGTTCTGTTTTATGTAGATCAAGATTTTGAATCTTACTTCTTCAATCCGACCTTATTTTTGGTTAATTGGCTATGTTCTCAATTAAATATAAAGGCACAATTTATTTTTAAAGAATCATTGCCCTAATCACAAGTTGTATTTAACGTCTAGACAAAACATAGAGAAAAAGCTTTCGCCCCATATTTCGTCCAGTAAAGCATCAAATATTTTAATACATAACTTCGCCCTTACCGTAATCCACATTCACTGGCCGCAACAATGAGATAGAATAATCCAGTCTACATAAAAAAGATAACGCCCATCGTAAAATATAATAATTTTTACGTATGTTAATATTTAATAGGACAGTAAAACCAGCAGAGCGAGACAAGAATAATGGACGTGTGTCAGGCCGGAACGGCGAGGCTAAGAAGGCAGCTGGAAAACAATTAAAAGATCGCTCCTGTACTGATAAATACGTATAGGAAGTTCATAGACTCAGTGCTAATGTAAATGAAGATATGGATTAACGAGGGATTAGTGATAGTAGCTGAGCAAAAGCTCCGAATAATGTTACGATAACGATGCACCTTGTATGAAAGGTTCACACGCGGTTAGTGAAGTCAGAAAATTAAGATTAAAGAGCCTTTGCTTAAACAATTTTCGTATTACTGTAAACGACAATGTATAATGATGCTGATTAAATTCCTGAGCTATAAACCAAATGTGAATGACTAAATTTGGCCATAAACTAGCAAACATCAAACCGCGACGCATTTACAAACATGTATAAAGAGAAAGAAACCGACATTAACAAAGGAAAAAACGAAGGACGAAATCCAGAAAATAAACATTCAGCTAACAAAATATCGCAGATGTAAACATGAGAAGCGCCACACTTTGCGAGACGATTCTGGCGTGTAATGTATAAGAGGCAGCGACCAATTTGCGTTTTACAAATGAAATGACAAGTGATGCGAAAAGTGGCAAAGAAATGAAATTTCCAAATTCCCTTGACGGGGCCGTAGAGCAACAGTCTGTCCTTCGAGATTCAACTAGTGGAACGACTGGACTGGCTCTGATTTTTAATTATTTTTTTCCCGCAAAGTGATAGAGGCTTTTAAACATGGAAGCTTATTCAAGATATTTGCTGTAAATTTTAGGTTGTCCGAGTGATAAGGATACAATTACCCTTTACTTACAATGATAAAGTTTAGGTACTGAAGTGAGTAACAAAAAAACCCTTTATGATACGCTTGGTGGCGCTTAATGTAATTTGACTAAGCTTTATAGTATCGATTCTGTTTGTATTCGTTGATAAAAATTGATCATCCGATGCGACCGGTATCGGCCACAGCACCTCAATGGGGATGACGTCATCGCACGCTCTAGTTACGACTTGTCGGTGCCCGTCTGTCAAATGTAGCGTTACGGTCTCTTACATGGATCCTAAACTTTGTTTTATTGTTTTCTTGATTTTGCCACTCTGATTTATTTCCAATATGCTTACGAGATCTTCAAAAATCAACGAAATAAGTTTAAACTTATCAGCTGTTCCACTATTTCACATCTATGATTGTAGCTGAAAAACTCTTATGACTTTTAATACAAATAGTTTTTTCTTTAATATTTATTGATTTATTACATTATATGCGATGTTCTACTTTAAAAAATATAATTGCAGTCTAGTTTCGTAAGATTTTGAAACGGAACATCTAATTTTTCCGTCTTCAGTTTCATAAACAAAATGTGTCAAGGATGGGTTGCAAGAAAAACAATTTTATGAAAGCGGATTATTGTTTCCGACGAATAATATCGACTTTCGTATACCTAACATTTCATTTCAAACGGAGCCAGCGGTTTGTAGCTCAACAAAAGGCTCCGTATCTATTTCCTAACCACCTGACCGTTTATGAGGGTGCATAAATGAGGCTTGCCTTTATAAGTGGTATGTTTTGCAGCGGCGGCTACGTTAGTCCCGACCACTATTCACTACTGAGCCTAAAATGGACTCATAATAGCTACTTGTTCCAACGATACACCTGCTTCCATCGTGTATTTGTAAGCAGTTAAATTTATTTGTGTATAATGCAGTCCGTGCGTTTACGGACAACGTTCGGTGTGATCAAAGTTGATACGACTCAAGTCAACATGCATCGTAATCACATGGAAATTGATAGAACAATCTGTATCAATCGTTTTCAAAATTTCGTCATTTACTTATACCTTAGATGATCTTCATTTTCCATGTGACCGCGCGGCTCGTATCGCACCGCACGGCGCGGGCGGCCGCTCGCAGCGTGCGCTGCTCGTTCTAAATAACACTATACACTCACAGTAACCGGGCTTGTAGACCGCACGTATCCTCTTAATCAATTTTCCAGTTCTCTTGAGAGGCGGGCCGAGCGCGACCGCCGAGTGCCCCCGCCTTTCCGCGAACACGATATAGTTACGTCTATTTTTCAACGGCACTTCGAAGCGTCCTGAACACTCAACTTGGTCCTGGGGCAGTTTGAGTCTAATGACGGCGTCCTCGCGGGGCCAGTGTCCCTGCTTGCGGAGGACACGCTTCACCTGGACGGTGGCTGCGTCTTTGGCGATGGACTGCACGCGGGCCTCGAAGGCGGCGGGGGCGCGGTAGGCGCGCCAGGCGACGTCGGCGCGTTCGCAGTAGAGGCGGCGCGGCGCAGCCAGCCCGCAAGCACAGCTCAGGCACAGCACAGCCCAGCACAACGCCGCGCGCCGGCTAGTCTTCATCGCGCCATCGCAACAGCGCACGCTCGCTCCTTGCCCGCTACGCGCTATGTTCACCCGTCAACGATCGGCGCGCGACTGGCCTCCGTACTGAATCATGCCGGTCGCCTACACCGAAATAGTCGCGGTGCGGACTGAGCACGCGTCGCTGATTTATATCGCACCATGATTAATTTGCGCTTGTTATATGCAATTAGTGGGGGTGGTGGCGATTGTTTGATTGGGGGATGTAATAGTCCGGATATGTTCCCCAATAAAACAATCGATTTCCAATTATTTTATTCAAATATCACTTTAGAACTCAGTTATTTGAAAGCATTCAGTTTTGTTTCGAAATACAGAAAGCCCAATATTGAATGTATAAAATAAGAGCGTTTGTTTTCTTTCTCTCAGGGAAGCAGTAAAGCTTTCATGAAACTATGTAGTCTAGTAATGTATGGTATGTAGCAGAGATTTTCAACTAACGACTTTCGTTTCGTAGCAGCGTCTACGTAGACGTTGTAGCGCGTAGACGAACCGTAGCTGTGACCTCAGGCGTAGACCCGCGACCTTGCGGCGCCGGTTTTAAATGTGATTTTCTTTTACAAATATTGGTGCAAATTTTGTAGGCTACAAATTACGATGCTGCTACTTTAAATATTGCTGTCTCGTTCATGCACTGTTACCATACAAAGGATAGCAATACATTTAGCCTATTAGGACCACTGACATTTGAAAAACATTATTTACATAAATTTTGAATAAAGTAGGTACCTATATCAATTTTTATAAGTATCATTTGAATATTTTTAATGCATAGCTTAAATTTTGATTCTACTCACAGTCAATAAAACAAGTACCTCTTTCTAATTAGTAAGTAAATAACTACCTAGTTCTTAAATTATATAAACAATGAAATTATATAACAAACCCTTGAATGCGGGTTACGACTTGAATATATGTTATTTCACCCATTCATCTATCAGCCGGCAGAAGACCGCTGATGAACTTAAAACTTTTTCAAGATTACATTTGAACTCGGAATTAAATTATAATTAGTATTTTTCTAGCTAACCGGCCATTAAATTTTTAATTTGCACAATGTGTAAAGAACTCTACTTTACAAACGTACCAGGACAACAGCAAAAAGTGTATGTACTCTTAATTTCGTCAAGCATATACCAATCTCCAGCACCGAGCCCTGATACCTGGAAGCCCATGATCGTTCCCACAGTCTCATGAATGACCGTACGGAGACCTAACGGTCCGTGAGACCGATTGCCTCATCCGGTGTAAAAAAGGTAAACAGTATGAAATAACTTTATTTCGGCACCCTCAGACCAGCCCAGGTAGACTGTTCATTCATAATGGCCATGAATGACCGATCCGGCTGGGGTTCTGTGCGCGTGCGTCACAAAACTACGATGAGTTTCACGCTCGCTAGTCGGTGACGTTTTCGTAAAAAATCGCTTAGCTAAAGAGATGACCGATAGAGACGGTAAATAATGCCATTCAAATTTAGACTAAGGATCATAAAACCAACATCGCATAAAACTAATTCTAGAGTTGCTGGTTTTCAGAAAAATATTAATTTTCCAACTTGCAGTTTAACTGTCAAAATACAACCAATTTTTGTATTTTTTGCCACAATTATGTTTCGGAGGGCTACAGAACCCACACCTCAAATCCGATCTCTCATACCTCTTGTTTTTGTCTCTATCACAAAAACCGACAGCCCCGGTGGCCGGAACTCACCTTTTGTCGCGTACCCGGCTCTACCATTCAACAAGCACGTGCGTCACGGTGTGAAACAACCCTAATTTGTGTAAATACTTTGAATCTATGGGCACTGTGACATCAAATGGCGGTCAGTGATGCCATAGGACTACCTTTATAACTCAAAATAATATATTTTTTTTTATGGTATTAAAATAATTATAAAATATTTCAGCTAGTTGAGTCTACTTTGTATCATCATTTCAAAGCATTTTCATCAAAATCGGTTCAGTAGTTGGGCATTAAAATCAAAATAACTGAAAAAATACATCATCATCCAAGTAAACGAAATTACGTGATTTGCTTTCCTGTGACGTTTCAGTGGGGGTTGCCGTCACTAAAATAGTCTCAGTAAACTACCTACCTTCCGGTTTCATCATCAGATGATGAAGAAACTGGAAGGTAGGGGCCGGAACTCAGTAATAACACAATATAACCTAGTCGTGTTTGGGCTTAGTGGAATTGTCATGAGATGCATTCTGGCTATAAGTGCCATATATTGGTATAAGTGGTATATGTGGCCTTTATTGTCAGGATCCCTTGGTGATACCATAGAAATTTCATAAAAATAGGTTCAGTAGTTTGAGAGCTATGGATTGTTTACGGTTGCCAGCATATCGATAAGTAGTTTACCATTAAAAATCGTGAAAAAAAAATTTTATAAAAAAAATTAAACCGACTTCAAAAAACCTGGGTGCACTAAAAAGCTACAAATAACTAGGGACCTTATAATTTCACTATCTTTACACAACGATAAAGGACAACTTCTTAGGCACCTACCCCTACTTGCTTGAATTGGCACCGACTCCATATGAAAGAAATTATAAGGTCCCTAGTTATTTCTAGCTTTTTAGTGCACCCAGGTTTTTTGAAGTCGGTTTTTTTTTTCAGGACTCATTATTGAACATGACTTAAATCAGTACTAGCTACTACCAAACAATTGCATTAATCGTAGAGTTGCAAAATCTTACACTAATCGTTCCCACCTGTCACCAAAACAATAAACAAAACAGGTACAAACCCCACGAAAGAAAGGTAACGAGATAAAGAAAACCAAAACAATTTTGTCAAACAATCGTTTCGCGATCCCTGCTCGTTCCCACGGCGGCTAATTGCGACCACGTGGTCCCACAATGGCGAGAGATAACACCTTTCCGAAATGTTTATTGTTTGTTTGTTTTACAACAATACGTTGTAATTTAGTGATAATATGTACTGTTCTCACCTGATGTTTGGAGCTAGACAGGTAGACATCTGTAATGTCTTATTTAAGGGTCATTATGTTTTGACACCCCTCCTCATTTGTTACAATATTTTGTAACTTTAGAGGAGATAGGCAGTTGATGAATGTTTTTTCCCGTTATGCAACCACCTCTGATAATAATTGCCCTTATCACTATAAAGCTCGCATGAAAGCTTTCGTTTCTCTTGCATACATGCCTTATGGCATTAGAAGTTACCGCAAGATGCTAGGAACTATATTAAAGTAACTACTTATAACCATCAGCTAATATAAACCCACGTACTAAGCCCATGAGATCCCTATATGACAGAAATCTTCTTCTTCCTGCCTGTATTTACCCACCGGTGGGTATAGGCTACTCTTTAACGCCATTCCGGTCCTATGCTCTATCAGACCAGACAACGAAGACGATAATTAAATTTGGCCAAACCGTTAACCACCCATACTAATAGGTACAACCATTAAAATCTTCATATAAACGTCAAAAAGTTAATTCTGGTAAATGGCCCAGATGGTCGAAACTTCGTGATGTCTTCATTACACAGGGCCCGCGGTAGTAACTCAACGTAATGCAAAAATGACTAAATAAATTATAATGTTGCTGTGGAGCGCGAACCGTCAACGTTTGGCGTAAGTGACGACGATAGGCATGGTGCTCTACCTTATTCTTAAGTTCCTATGGAAAACATTGAAAGATATGATTATCATGTACGAAAAGAGAATTAATGCATCTAAATAGGTTTTTAAAGTTATTTTTTTTTCGAAATCTAAGAAGTAAGTAGTATAGTTACTTATTATAGGTATTTTCATGTTATATCGGTGCGAGCGCAATTTACATATAATTAGGTAACTACCTGCTTACATTACGTACGAATGTTACTTTAATGAAAACCGGAATTGGCTAATTAATTATGATATAAAAAATAACAATTAATATCTTGAAAAAGTCAATTTTATGTACATTTTGTATAGCAGCTAATTAACAATTATAATACTTTTAAACAAATAATAAATTTAGTCCAACGAAAGTCCACATAAGAGAAAAATAAACTCAAAATCCTTAAGTAGAGCCATTTCCAGCACCTCAGATCCCAAGCGGCCACCCTCCGTGCGTCCGTCGATTCTCGTTAAGCGTATAATTGTTTAAATTGTCATAATTTCGCCCGCATAACGTTACTGCATAAATATTTATTTATCGGTGTCTTAGTGATAACGATGAATGCGACCGACCGCGTCTCCATTAATTTATGGCTCTCGAAAGGGGTAGCAAGTAGGCCCTAAGATGTTTCACCAAATTTTTATGGGTATTTAGCACTTTTTGACTCTTCAACCCGTTTTTTCACATGTATTTAATCCGCTTTATTTTAGTAATCAGCGAATCTCCAAATAAGTAATTAATTCATGCATATACTTATGTAACCGTTAAATGACTCCGAGCTCGGTAGTGAGTGACCTTTAAAGTTAGAAGATAAAACAGGTAGTTACACCGACATTTTCATTACTACCTACTGCCGGCTTTTCGGTGCTGCATTACAGCTATTTTCTTTCTGGTTTGTTGCAGAAAATTGTGGCATTACGTTCTTAACTAACACCTCAGAACTATTCGTTTCTCATGTCCTGCCATCACAAACCACGGTACCTAGTCCACAGATAGCTACGGGATCATAGTAACAGGCGCGTACATTGGAAACAGAACACCTACATATCGGCGGCCAAAGTATCCACTCGGTAGGTCGCGCGTGGTTTATTTCTCTCGCGCCCCGAAGTAAATATAACTCGTATGGTACGTATGGGACGTACCATGTGCTTGGTTTTGTGTGAACTCGATTCAATCGAAGTTCTGTAGTGAACCCAATCCAGATTGTGATTAGGCCTGATATCTATTTGACGAAATTTGGCGTGAGTATCAACAGTTCTATGCCATTTCCTTCAGACTTTACTCTCCGATTTTTGGTTCTACTTAGGTTTCTTTTTTATTTTTACCATGAGTTAATACGTTCACTGGGAATCTATAGTCACTAGCATCTATGCTATATATTTGTATGACAAATTGTTAGTTCCTCGGGTGGTCAACACGCTACAATTTCCGATACAAATTGACTAGCTGGCGCACAGCTCTTGGTAGAGCGACAATTTTTTTTAAAGCAAAATACACCACTTAGTAACCGCAATGCGGCTCGCAATAGTTTACACTTACGAATATCTTTATCACATTGATTAAGTGAGATTGCATACAATAGTAGAGTCGGTGCTCTCACCTTTGCCACGTGACTACGTGACGTCTATTTTCGCTACAGTTGTTGGCCATATTGGGACACTGAATATGTTTTAAAACTTTACGTAAACTATTGAACCAAAATGGGAAAGATGACTTGGAAGGCGCTTTCCATAATTCTTACTCTTGATTATGGCCCGAATCTCTGAATTAATGGGGAAGTGTACCCTGTGTAATGACAATATGCTCGCATCATACAATCGGCAAAATATGAGAGTTAGACAATGCATATATAGGATACTGGCGCAAGGGTAAACTCTACAAATTTAATAAAATGTTTGTGTGGTAGTTAAACATAACCTAGGTGTAGGTACGTACAGGTAACTACTGACTTGCCTAGGGCAATCGCGATACTAAACGCATCGTAGGTAAAAATGTTAGTCATCATTAAAATAAAATGTTTGTCTAGTCTACGTCATAAACGGTTAATAAAAAAATAATCGTAAAGGCGTTTTCGGAGACGCGGCGGTGGTAGAGACGCGAATGCATCTGCGTTCGGTCGCGTGTCGCACTGCACCGGCCGACTTAATTAGAGCCGACTCTACGAGTGATGTGGAGTCGCTCATGTCGCTAGAATTGTTGGATTTTTTTTAGTTAGGTGGTCACCTAACTAACTATCTGATAAAAACAAACAACCGTATGTGATAGACTAACTATGTTCCTTTTATCATCATACAATACCAATAGAAATTGTAATAAGTAGCTGTAGTATGAATGATCTTTTACGACTGTCTTTCCTTCCCTTACATTTTTATTATCATATTGTTTTCTTATATTTACGCGAATACTACACATTGAAATAAAACTATTTTTACGGATTATATCGCGTTTATTTAATTTTATGTTCCCGACGTTTCGGTTGCTTTACAGCAACCGTGGTCACGGGGGGACTGAGGTGTTAGACGTCCTGATGTCATAGTTAAAAACTGGGTACCCTCAAAATTTAGTTGGTGTTTGCGGTCCGATCCACGCAGAAAGTGCTCACTGTGTCTTGAGGTCTTGCAATGGTACGCTTGGTTTTCGATTTAATTATATTAATTACTGGATCCCAAGTTGGTGGTAGCACCCAGCCATCTTCCCTATTGAAATTAGGATGTTTTTTAATTTCAATGGCCTCACGTATCATCTTTGGTCGGAATCGGTGTTCTATTGCGAGGATCTGTGGTTTATCAAATCTGATATAATGGCGGGTGCGGTCCTGTACATGTTCACAGATTGCAGACTTCGTGGAGCGCCGGTGTTTCACGTCAGCTATGTGTTCTTTTACGCGGGTTTTTACTGATCTTTTAGTTTGCCCTATGTAGGAGAGCCCACATTCACAATCGAGTTTGTATACCCCTGCATCTTGTAGAGGAATGTGACACTTGACAGGTGGTAAGAACTGACTAATCTTCTTGGGTGGCTTGAAGTAAGTTTTGATTGAAGCCCGTTTCAAGATGTAGCCAATCTTGTCTGTGACACCTCTTATGTATGGTAGTACAGCAGGCAGACGCTCGACTGTGGCTGGTTTCACTCGGTCACTGTGATGGAGGCGCGGGATCCGAAGCTTGTTGTCATGCAATACTTGCTTGACGTGACGGATCTCGGCAGCCAGGTGTTGCTCATCACAGATCCCTTGTGCTCTCTGAAACAAAGATTTTCCCACGGTAGCTAACTGTGTTGGATGGTGGTGAGATTCACCGTTTAAGTACCTATCAGTATGGGTCTTTTTCCTATACACGGTGTGGCCTAAGGTGTTATCAGGATTACGGATTACTAAAACATCTAAGAAACGTCGGGAACATAAAATTAAATAAACGCGATATAATCCGTAAAAATAGTTTTATTTCAATTTTTATTATCCTTAAAATACTAGTTACCAGTGTCATAGCTGCAATAGAAAGCTATAAATCTGGGTCGACCACAAATAAATTATCCAACCTATCATCTACGTAGTCTCTACATACTGTTTTTTGACCCATCAACGTCGTCTCCACGCCACTCCCAATTCTTAAACGGTCCCTGCACACCTGTAGGTTGAATGATGACGGGACGCGGAATATGTAGAATAATACTTGGAGACGTTATTTTCTTAAATTCAGCGGGTGGGCGAACCACCTCACGCCGCCGGCAATGTCCAAAGTATGAATTTGTGCCTCCAATGATTGATATGGATTTGAAAATATGGGAGATTGGTCTGATTGGTGATTTTGGAACTAGTGGCGTCATGAAGAGGTATACTATAAAAGAT
Source organism: Notodonta dromedarius (assembly GCA_905147325.1). Classification (NCBI taxonomy): domain Eukaryota; kingdom Metazoa; phylum Arthropoda; class Insecta; order Lepidoptera; family Notodontidae; genus Notodonta; species Notodonta dromedarius. The sequence goes on along the minus strand of LR990164.1, from coordinate 12,741,599 downwards.
TAATTGAATTTCTAGTAAAAAGTATGGTTGTGCAAATGCCATTTGCTAACGATTTTTTTAGATGCATTATTATAGTACATATTATAACTATATTATCAAATGTTGCTTCCCTGCAACTATGTACGCATACAATCTTCTACTCTTCTACTCATCACACTCTGGTTTAATTTACAAAGCCTTATCAAATTCATCACCTAAAAGCCTTCGCCTGCATACCTAAATTTTATTTGGTCATTAAGTAAGAAGGTAATTTTATTTCAACAAAAAAAATATTTTGCCACCTACATTGTGAAACGGATACACTTTTTGGGATCCTTTTAATAAACATTTCTAAGATTTACAACTATGCAACAAAGAGGTATTTTAATTAGGGGCTAAAATGAACTCTACATAGTCAGTTTTTAAATCAAAATGGTTTCATAATGACGCAATGACGGATCTCTACATCTTTTATATTTAAATTTGAAATAGTTCTATTAATTAAAAGATGATAGATGAATAGTATCTACCTACAAGAAAGTCATCATGTATCGATGACTTTCTTGTAGGTAGATACTATTTCACTGCAAAGCATGTTACGAATATCCTGCTTTAAAATTATTTGTAGAGTCAATATCAAGGTTATTAACAAACTTTTTTAGAATTCAAAATATTTATAAAGCAAACGTTGGTGGTCAAAGGATTAATTAAAGAAATAAATACTTAACCCAATAAATCAATGTCCATTTGTTTTATTAAAATGGCGGGATTCCGGGCACATTCTTAGGAACGTGCCTAATTTACAACCCAGACCGAAAACTAGGGCTTATTGTTATGTAATAAATCTTTTTTTTACTTGACTTTTTGCATGCAGGCATGTCGGTAGCGGTTAAGGGACGAAACGTGATAGCAGGTAAAATTAAAACCGTCTAAAATACTCAGGAGGTGTAATGTTGACCGAAGTCTGAATGTAGTTAGTATAGTCCGAACTCTATAACTCTACTGGTGAGGCTTTTTGGTAATAGGCACCTTTTATAATTCCTAGTTTCCGATCATATGGTTGCGCTGCCGGCATCGCTTTAACAACAAAAGCTTGAGGAATTACACGTAATGCAACATAAAATGGGTAATATTAAAATTTTATACCTAAAATGCTAAGGGATCGCGTGGGAGCCAGGTCCATGATTGAAAGTAGGTAGAGTACATGCGACTCATCAATTAATTGTTGAATCGGATTGCTTTCAGTAAGTATTGATCTATTTTTGGGCTATGCATATTCCTATACTCCTCGAATCGTGATTCTGTCAGAGCTAGAGTTCTCATATTCTCAAAAACTGTTTCCCCAACTTATGCAATTCGCGTCAGCGAAAGTCAACCCCTATTGTTTCATTGTTCGCATACTATCTGAGTTGCGAATCTACCCTCCGTGTGGTCAGCGGAGCGTGGCGGGCCGACGCAGCGTCGCCGTCGTCAGCAACTGCGATCAGTTTAATTGTCCGGTAATTGTTGTGAATCTTTTATGCCATAGTTTATTGGGATCGGGACCGTGACTGGACACAACCAAAAGGCAATAATTGTGCGCCATGTCTTGCAAAAGGTTGAAAAATGAAAATGAAAAAAAATGAAAAAATATTTATTTATCTCTAAGTCTACTTATTTATGTTAATTTGTTTACAAATGAGGTCTGTAGACTTGAAGAACAGAAAAATAAATTATAAATTATAGTTGACTTCAGGATATTGTTAAATATGTTATCTGAACGGTTTACATATATTGCTCGGCACTTGCCAGAAATTACTGTAGATCTCCTAGATCCTGATCCTAATCAGGTAAATGCCTTGTAACCTCTTTTGGAGTACTGATTTACTGGAGTCACAGTGATAGGAGAGGATGTAACTTAAACGTTACTCTTCTTTCTTACTTTGCAGTTTAAAGATAAAATAGTTCTGGCTTCTAACATACTAATTTGATGTTATACTTGTAAGATATTGACAGTAAAATTACGGGATTAAAAGGCGTTAGGGAATCAGTATTTGCAGGAAAAGGCCTAGATTACCTCACATCTTATAGAAATAGATCTGAGGGTAAATAAGGATCAAATTATTCACACAAAACTAAAAGTACCTTCAATCAGCTCCCACTAATACTTTCACATGTTCCGATCAAGATTCCCGTTACGGTGTCTGCATTCGCTCCACGAGCAGTGGATGTTATCATTCTGTGTGTAATTAGTGCGTCTGGGGGCGTGCGCCGCGGTGCGTGGCGGGCGCGGGGTCGCTGCGCGTGCGATCGGTCTGCGCTCGCGGCTGCGACCGGCCGCGGCGTGAATGCGCCGCCCGTAATTGGATTGCTTCATTAGTAGCTCTTAATGTATAGTTTGTTTGAGTTATTTTAGGTAAATTGAGAGGTTATAATCTGTAAATGTGTTCGGCAGTGTAACTTGAAGATTAATTTATTATATAACTAGCTGAGCCCGCGACTTCGTCCGCGTGGAATTTAACTTAACAAAAAAGCCCGCTCCCGCGTTTTGTGCCCGCGCGACAGAACCCATTTTTTTAATTTTGTTTTTCTAAAATAAAAGTAGCCTACGTTACTGCTTATAACAACAGCTATCTACCAGTGAAAGTCCCGTCAAAATCGGTCCAGCCGTTTCGGAGATTACCCGGAACAAACACACACACACATACAGACAGACAGACAGACAGACAGACAAAAAAAATTAAATCGCGTTTTTGTTATAGGTGTCGTATGTACTTTCATATGCATTTAGTGAAAAGATGTTATTTTGATATTACAAACAGACACTCCAATTTTATTTATTTGTATAGATTATACGTGTAATATAATTATCTAATGCCATAAGTACTAATTATCTATGTTCTAGTAATGTAAGGACTCGTTCACTTAATACTTACTTCCTTAAAAAATGTAAGTGCATACCTGCTCATTTTACTATCTAGAGAAAATTATAGCTAATGTGATTGCTAGGCGCTATCTTGAAAAATAAATTGTACCTACTAATAGTGAGAAACAACACAAGTAAAAAGAGTAACAATATGATACGTATGACAATTATTATTGAACCATTATTGATTTGGAAAACTAAATAATATTTTCAATGCAAAAGAAAAAAATTCCCGTACCGGGAATCGAACCCGAGCCTCCTGGGTGAAAGCCAGGTATCCTAGCCACTAGACCATACGGGATATGAATTTTAGTATGATATTTCGTTATTAGTATAACAATACTTAAGATAAGCCACGTTACGCTACAGTTACTCGTAGCTACCTTTAGGTGGTTTAAACTTTAATTAACCTCTTCTAACCGCTTCTAAAACATAACCAAAGTCACATATCTCCTTTATTAACATTATCATTACGATTTTCTTACAATGTAATCCCCTGTGATTGGATTTCACGGTGATCATAATAAATTGCGGCATTAAGGTGGTAGTGCTCACAGACGCCGCGACAGCCTCTGCGGCGCCGGCCGGTTGCTAGGCGACGAGGCGCCGTGGGGCGTCTGCGGCAACCGTGAGACGCTACCCAGTTACAATGATATAGAGACTACTAAAAAGCTCTACTTATTAGGTTCCCTTAATTATTTCTCAGAAGTTATTACTGCAATCTCAACCAGGTTACTGCAGCTATTTATTGGAAAGTCCTTAAAGTTATTTTTGATTACTTTATTTAGAAGGTACTTAAAGATCCAATAGGTTTCCGAAATTATTCGCTGAGCTCTACCAAGCTCTACCAAGTTCCTGATTTTTTACTGCGTGCTCTATTAAGTTTTCGAAGTAGTTCAGTGAAAACTCTACTATGTTACTGGCATTTGTACTGTTTCTCTTGTTGTTTGTGTATAAGTAGGTCGACTAACTTTAAGAAGTACTTACTAAAAGCTGTAAGCTCTGCTGTAGTTGTAGGTTTCTAAAGTACCTACCTACAATGCTCTTCTAGCATTGGTTTATGTGTTCGTTCATCATAGCGCGGCATTATTGAGGATTTCACTACTAGTTTAATGTTTATGTCCTTAGTAATATGTCTGTGATCTGTCTGCCTCACCACTTTATTGAAGTTTTAACGACTCGATTTGCAGCTAAAATGATTGCTTGTAGGAAACTGTATTCTTGCTAACATATAATATATGTGGAACATAAAACGTTTGTATCAACTATGCCTGTTCCCTAGTTCAACAATACAGGTACACTCTACCCTGAGAATGTTTAGTGTAGTAATCTTTGAAAATGATCTAGTTGAGTTCTCCAAACTCTTATATTTTTAGGAAGAGTAAACTAGTCTAGTTTGTTTCAAAAACGAAAAACTTATTGATTAAAGATTATAATAATGTCAGACTCTACATAAAAACTCTGTGACATTATATTATTGCCATAACGTGGTAGGTAGAGTTAAATATGTTCTCCTTATTAATTTCCATTAATTATACGTTGCGGTTATTCTTTTTAAATTGGGCAGATATCGAGCCAGCCAGGTCTGCCTCGGCGCGACCACCCAGCGCCATTGTCCGGTGTCGCTCGACCAAGCAATTTACACGTGTGTGTGTAGGCTTATGTGGGGCTTGTGCGGTGCGCGGATTTAACGTGTTCAATAGCAAGCATTTTTATGAATTTTTTTCAACAGAGAGTTGGAAATAGAACTATTATTTTTAAGGTATTTTTTGTTTGTAGAAAATGATTGGACACATATTGAGTTTCGATAATAATTATTAAGTACTCTTCCTTGAAGAGATATTTTTATCTATTGTCACGTCGCTTTAATGACCTTTATTATGGTATATGCAAGTGGATATGGAATCGTAAGCCCCACGTCGCCTGACAAGTCCCGCAACCGGCCGTGGGAACTCGCAGATTCCGCAAGATTAAGCGGTTTGTGCTTCCCGCCGCTTTTCTTACTTTATTTATATCTTTTTTTTTCTATATACCGACTACCTTACACCGAGGTTTATAATAAATAGCTCGTTGCTGGTGCCTTTTTAAAGACCTTCTTATAAGTCGTTACAGATAAAGTGTAATTAGGTCAAGCGTGTTTAGGAATAGCATTGATGAATGCCTTGTTGCCCTATTATTGATACAAGTTTAGTTTTTGATGATTATGACTTTAAAATGTTACTCTTTCCTTCGAGACACAGACCCCCTTATTAATAAATGTGGATTAGCGGTTGTGTAGTTACATCCTACTTTGTCTTTTTCTTTTGTATGTCAAATTACTGATGACAGAAAGAGATAGTTCGGTGTGTAACTATTCTCCCGCTAATCCACTTTACGGTAATGTATCCAGGGGGTAAAGGCTTATTTTTAATCTGTAGCAAAATATGTCTGATACTTATCATCAGAGTATATAGAGCTAACCAATTCCAAAAGATAGAGTTAACGTTAACAACTTGTAGCAAATCTTAGTAAATAAAGATGTGTGGTCTGACCGCAATAGGAAAGGCATATTGCCTTATTGCGATAAAGTTATTAAGAAATTATACGGGCATGAACAACATAAGAAAATACTTGATGAATAAGGTCATAATATGACTAGCTATGTGAATGCATACGCAGAACACATATTTTTCTTTTACGGTAAAACAAGATTCTAATATTTATACTATGAGACCAAACGCATCTAGATGTTTAGATTTATATTTTGCACTAATATTTTAGAATGTTCCATAAACGTAGTAGTAGCGATTCTTCTGAATTTACCGTAGTGGGCACTATACAATTATTTTTAATTAGATATGATTCTATCACCGTACTGTGGATGACACAAAGACATAACAATTACTATTTATTATTAATCAAACTTGTATTCGTACTATGACCCATGATATGACACAGAATGAGTGACTAACTATGGTTAGTAATAGCTAGGTTGCTTCAATACCGATATTGGATGGAAATGTAGGTACAATATATATTCCTAAAGATGCCAAACGATGTAATATTTTTTTATATTAAATTTCAGTCCCAATTTCGACAACATACTGTACTTGGATGACTTTTTAATGTAAAACAAGCTAGGTTCACTGGGATCTGATAAAGCATAGCTAAAATAGGCTGCTTCTTTTCCATCTTGACATAACTCAATTTCATAATGATCGAATAGCAAAGCTATGTAAGAAATAAGCAATTACCGCATTTAATCCGTTCACACACGTATGCATGTGTGCCCCGCGATGGAAACAATCGAGACTCGATCCCATAATCCTTCACTCGTCCGGATCGCTATTTAAAGTCGGCCCTTACACCGTAGAAGCGAATATTGCATTCTTTGCATTCCTTCACAGAGGGTTTAAGTTATAGACTGTGATAGATATAAGTTTCTTGGTAACATAATACCGTAAAGTCTTTAGTCTTAACTAGCTGAGCCCGCGACTTCGTCCGCGTGGAATTTAACTCAACAAAAAAGCCCGCTCCCGCGTTCAGAGCCCGCGCGACAGGACTAATTATTTAAAATGTTGTTTTTCTAAAATAAAAGTTACTGAGTTACTGCTTATAACATCAGCTATCTACCAGTGAAAGTCCCGTCAAAATCGGTCCAGCCGTTTCGGAGATTATCCGGAACAAACACACACACAGTCAGACAGACAGACAAAAAATTTTTAAATCGCGTTTTTGCTATTGGTGTCGTATGTGCTTTCATATGCATTTAGTGAAAAGGTGTTATTTTGATATTACAAACAGACACTCCAATTTTATTTATTTGTATAGATTTAGTTATTTATTTATTTTATCTTTATTTATTTTTTTGTGGTTTGCGCCCGTGAATTCGCTAACGGGCCCAATGGAAGACCAGCGCTGGTTCTTGTCAACCAGCACATGCTGAATTGGGTCCGTTTGTGGCGAGCAGAATTTATAACTTTATTCATTTATTTTTTTGTAATCTTTTTATCCTGTGAGCCACAATAAAGTTTTTTCTTTCTTTCTTTCTTTAAAGAAAATAAACATATAGTTTCGTATTGCAATTTATACTTGCTCTTTTATTAGCTAGATTTATGATTAGATAGCTTTCTGACTGAACAATAAATTTATTGTTTTATACCAGTTAGACCTTGTACCTAAATAAAAAAATATTTAATCATCGTCAGAACTTTCTTAATCCAGGTCTACATGAGTGTCATTTTTTCATGCTTTTTATGTGGTTCGCATTAAATGTTAGATCAAAAAGTTGTTTTTCACCACTGCAAAATCATTATTCTATTTTTCCATCAAGTAAGACGTCAACGGCATTTAACGGCACAACGAACAATTGTTTTGATTTGTTTAAACCGCTTACGGGTTTCACTTGGGCTGCGGCGTAAGACGGGCGATGTGAGAATTTGCATCGAATGGAGTTGGGAGGCGACGCAGCCTCTACGGGGACACAGTTCGTGTGTATTATGTGTGTCGTTCGTTTTATTATCTGCTAGACACGCACAATGAGATATTTGTACGGCTAAATTGATAGTATGTGCTATAGAATTATGGTTACTACAGCGCGTAAAGTTGTGGGCATAAAATAGTTTATCAGAACGTAATTTTATTCAAATACGTAATAATGACCGATTGCGAATTCCATTATTCGCTCTACTGCGGTTTTAAAAGCGGTTTAATTGTGTAACTGATCCTATTTTTAGCTTTATAGGCGTTCTTTTTATAACTTTTAAACGTACACATTGTACAGCTTTCGAAAATCATTAAGTTAGGACCAGTATCTTAAAAGCGAGCCGCGCAGCGATTAACAATACTATAAGGTGGGATAGCTACTACCGTACGAAACCCGAACGTGTCGGGGCCCAAACACATCGGATTATACAATAAATGGGTGTTACTCGGAACTGTCCCGTGAGAAATAATTCCACGTCGGTACACCGGCAAAGAACACGTATCGGACGGGTGCTGGGCGGTTTTTTAGACGTTTCGTCTTTGTCGGCGGTCACGAAGCGACTTCGACGCGCTGTGGCAATATGGTAGCGCAAATTGAATGATATATTATATTTCGTGTTGGTACCATTCTTACATTTACCACGCTTTTAGTAGACAGCGTATGGTCCGATAGACTCGGATCAAAGTAGAACAGAACAAAACAATGATAGCTGTAGTACACTGCATCGCTTGCTATAACAAAAACAACTAATTATAAAATTACAATTACCTAGCTACTCAACCAAATATTATAGTAGCGAAGCACATTCCACAACGATGATGAACACTCCATAGTTCACATAAGTACCTGTGGAAGGTATAAAAAATAAGCGATTGCTATAGGACATCCACAGGATGTTAGTGGTGATAATTAATTCATAATATATAGGTATAACTAGCTGACCCGACAAACGTTGTCCTGTCCTTTAGGGGTATGAAAAATAGATTTTGACCGATTCTCAGACCTACCCGATATGCACACAAAATTTCATGAAAATCGGTCGAGCCATTTCGGAGGAGTTTGGCAACAAACATCGCGACACGAAAATTTTATATATTAGATAATTTAATCATTATTTATTACTTTTTTTTAGTTATGCAAATTAGACGCATGCCCTTTAACCGTTTTAAGGGCCGCAAATTAATCGGTCTCCGTAATATGGGCTCGTTAGGTGCGGGGTGGCGGGGCGAGGTGCGGGGCGGGGAGGCGTGTGGACCACCGCTGCGCGCGCGCGGCCCGCGCCGCTCTGTAATCTGAGTGCGCGCGCAGACGGGCATGGGGACTTTTTTAGTGGGCAGGGTATCCCTTTTACCCGACTATGGAGAAAATAAGAATGGTACTTTAAATAACATATCGTAACGTTCAAAAATAACCAACTCAGTTGCAAACCGAAGTGAGTTAAAGAAACCTAGCTTTATTAAGCAAATTCCTATACTTATCGAGGTAGTGCCCTCCGATTCTTCAATAGCCAACGCCAACACCTATCTCCCTTGCGCACTTCAGCTTGTGAATTGTGAGATACACTCCCTTAATAGTCCTTAAGGCATGGGCTGTGAAGTACCTACTTGTCATAACCACTCGCTGTTAAATTCAGTAAAGATGTAAACGTCAATTTCTATTAACATGAGATTACAACAATAACGTATCTAAGGCAATTTCCTTTGAAACAAAATAAGTATGTTTAATTCCTTCCAAACTTCTATCACAATCCCTAAACAACCTAAAACAAACATTTTGAAAAAATGCAATCAAAAGAAACAGCAAATTTTACTGCACAAAGAAATTCGCGATCCCGTTTCTCCGCACACCAATAAAGACCCTTACAATATTATATTTTTTTGTAATTTTATTTCCATCGCGTTCTGCCTCCAAAATTGAGTTGTACGGGTTTCGCGGATTTTTTTTTTATTTTTGTTGTTTTTTTTTTCTCTTTTTGCATCTCCCCGGCGGTCGTCGGTAATCACTTGTATGTTTGTTTATTTATTAACCGACTCCGCAGACGTGGAGTACTGTCACAGCTCGTATAATTGAGTTGTGAGATAATATTAAACTGGATCAGAGTTCGATAACTTTAAGGTGAGGAGAGGTTATTTGAAACAGCGGTTTTAGGACTCTTAACAAATACATGCTTCTGACACTGGATTTTGAAGTCTTATACAATGGAAAGAGGATTCAAGATACACAAACCTAACAGTCAAATATAGGATTAACACGGTTTGATTTCTGCCGCACGGCTACGAACAAAATCCAACAAAATCCAGGACTTTCCCACAAAATTCCAATTTAGGTTCAAGCAATGATTCCACGATCTCGACGCGTAATCAGTGGCCCATATTAATAAATCAATCTCAAGTCTGAGAGTAATCTTGGAAATGTCATCCTAACGTTATCCCAGTACAAAATAACATGTCAAACGCGTCTAGTAAAGATCACTCCCAGACTTAAGATCGGGGCCTAAACTATTCTCCATTGATGTTGTTTTGTTTGTTCAACTGCGTTTTAGATATGGAAGGAAATGATCTTGCCCTTAAAATATTTGCGCTAAGGAATGCGACCCGCAATCGTCCGAGGTGGGTACCAATTTCAGCGCGCCCTCACTTTGATCGAAATAATTAACTACGCAAATGATTTATGGCTTTGATTCAGGGTGGTATGTGTTCGTGGGATGTTCATTGTGTGCACTTTTATATTTGCATTTAGCATTTTCTGGAGACTCTTATAAAGTGCGTCCGTACCAAATTTAGTTAAGTTTGGCGTATAGGTTATCGCAGCCTAGGCAAGTAGTTTGCAGGCTGTATTCAATAAAAAATGCCCTTTAAATTACCAACTCCTGGGCAAGGATCTACCTGCAATGCAAGCGTGATTCAGGCCATAATCCACCACGTCTGGCCTTGTGCGGGTTGAAGGAAATCACATGTCTTTGGATTTTTTTTTAGATTTGTTTAGAAGACATCCTTTCTAAGACATATTTCTTCATGGTGTTTGCCTTCAGTATAAGGCGAACCACGGCAAGATGTACGATCTCTTTACATCATTTTGCAAGGTTAAGTTAGGCCTCTGAGATAAATTTTCCCAAACAAAACCTCATATTATTCTGATGAGAATTATACATTAACTGAGCCAGACTAACAACGAGGATCAACGACTATTAGCAAGAGAATAATAGAGGGATACATTTGAACGAGCTACTCTCAGTATTCGTTAGCAATTGGTTGAAGAACACTACTCAGTAAGAGTGTCAGTTGTATTCTCTGCATGCACGCACCTCCATAGACGCTTAGTTGTTATAATAAAACATTTTCAAGTCATAAAAAGTAACACCGAAATAGCAGACCACTATAATGCACATGCATCGTTAACACTGCTGTGACCTGATTCACCCACACTTAATAATAGGTGGGCACGGAAATAGACCAGCTTCGGATCAACACCTGGGTATGAGAGTGATGTCCTAACGCTTTGGTCTCTCTTGAATCTCGTGTCCGCGTGTTTTGTTAATATTTGACACGTGGTCAACTCAAAAGAGAATAGAAATGTTATCTGAATACGAAACTAGAAAATAGCAAGTATTTTTGGGAATACCTGTCTATCTAGTGGTGATTGGCACAGTTGCTCTGCAACTATTAATGTTTATACATGGCTGAATACTTAAATGCTACTGAATTTTATTGGATCCCACTTGGTTTGAAACGGTGATATAAATTTGCATGTGCGGCCCTGTCCGCGTCCAAGTGACCAATAATCCAGAACATAACCATCATCTAAAACTTACCTCTGTTTCTGCCTGTTCTTGTATGTAGCTCAGTGAATCCCACAAACATAAAATACTTACTTTGGCATTAGTAATGGTTTGCTTGAAATACCCATCTAACTACTGCGCTTGCTATGACATCTGCAACAGTACGATTTATAGCATGATAGGTAAAATTTCAAACAAAAACCGAGGACTGCACCAAATCTTGATAAAAGGTGAATCACACTGAATCGAGACTACCTACTATTTAGGTAAAATGACGAGTCGGAGTGTCTCAAAAATATAGGGCGAGACTAAATATACCGGCTGCGATCAAAGTTACACGGATGCGGAAGCTGCGGGCTCGCATGTACGATATTTTATCCAGTCGACAACGTAACGGCCCATTAGGGATTTGGAGATCCGTTGGCGGTATTATGAAAACCATTCTCGGGTTTTTGATTATGGACATGAAATTAACAACAAAATCATTTTGAATGCGTTTGCTCGATGGTAGAAAGGAAAAACAAATGAAACGCCAATTTGGTCGAAAACGAGATTTATATACAGTTCGATAGGGTTTTGGATTATCAATCGATGTGTCTATAAAACTAATTTTCGACCAAAGTGGAGTTTCATTTTTTTTTCCTTTCCACCGTCGCCATGGCGTAATAAAAGCCGCGTAACATTTTGTATAACTCCCTACCAAACAAGCATTTGGAATGATAATAATCTACAATCTAGGCACTGACACCTCACCCTGAGATAGATTAATAACTAGATCACCGCCGCTGCCAAAAATCCTCCGTTCAATCGTGAAGTAACACAATATTCCTAGTGTGCTATATAAATAATATTTCATTATAGCTATTTTTGTGCGCTTAGATGGAGGCTCAGGTGGAGTTCCCGTAATTTTATATTAACTGGCAAAAAGCATTGGAATACGCAGAACCCTTTACTAAAACCCCTTTCATACTTCATCCGAATATCGTTGCTATAACACGCGAGTGAGTAAATATTATGATATTGAGCGAATCGATACCCAAAATAATGGCCTATGTGGGATTTGGACTAAAAAATATTTTGATCTTGATTTATGGTCATATAGCTGTTATATGGTTTAGTGGGTCTAGCGCGGAATTTATGTTGAATTTAGGAGTGTGTAAACATATTTTTTAAGTAAATAAATAAGTAGGTAGTTGTTAGGTGCAATGAAGCTAGAACATTTTAACAGTCTCTAGGTACATACCGACCTATACTCCATTTATTATAGCATTAGACAGAAGTTAAAAAAGGTTATTTTGAGTGTCCACTTTGTAATAAAAGTACAATTAACGAGTTACAGTTACGATTGACGTCGAATTTATTATAATCTATTTATATACTAGCTTCTCACACCTAACTGTAATAATATTAATTATTTATCTTATTAAATATAGTGCCTTTCATTTAAATAATTATTATTTCATTACAATTTAAAATTAGTGTCGATGCTAAAAACCTAAAAGAAGCAGGGGTGAACATACCGGGAACGTTTTTCGTTTCACTATAATCCTACCAAATCTAAAATGTTACCTAATCCCTTCAGAGGTTATGACAGCAGGGTATTTCAAATTTTGTCGGACTATGTTATCTATGAAATTGATGTAAATAACGTGCTGTCAGTGTTTGTCATTGAGTCATTCGACTGCACTCTAAGTTCCTGTGAATACCTTCTTTGTTATTGTTGTCGAATTTTCGTGATTTATCTATCAAAAGTTATGTTAAAACAATTTTAATGTCATGACTCTAAATAAAAGTTGTTTTGACTGGGAAAAAAATTGTTTTGCATCCCTGCTTCTGCGAGCCTCTTATGTCTAATGTTATAATAAATGGAGTATAGGTACTAATAAATAACTGAGACAGTAAAAAAAATATAAGTAGGTAGATACTTACCTACTCAAGCGTTGTTAGTACCATTTCGGTCCACCTACACACTATTAATAAAAAAGAAAAAGAGGAAAATAAAAGTTTTTCAAACAACGCCCTCTCCCTTTAACTAATAGAAACGCTGTATAAGTTATTAAAAGCTCTGCGTCTAAAGCACGACTGTATCACGAAGCTACCTAAAGCTTTTAGTAAAACATTTCCTAAAGCGCATACTAGGTGGCAGCATATTGGTGGCACTATTAAAAATAGTTCCATTTCTCATCACTAGATGGCGTTACCATGGCGTTAAAAAGTATTGAAATAGAAAGGTGATTTCTCTGTCTCGGCAAGACTAAACATGACAAAACATAGCTTACTTATAAGCTTAACTGCTACTTCATGGACTCCGTGAATTCAATAATAAATAAGAATTGTACTTACGTTTTGTAAGATGAAAATTTCTTTAAAACTTCGTATGCCGCGCTGTCACTTTAAAACGTTCCCATAAATTATCGATATTAATTATAAATCACAACAAATTCTGTTTTATATTTTTAGAAGCAACATTTTTATGCATGTATTGAAGTGACGTACACTTATTCTATTCTCACAATTAACATTTGTAACTCTTTTTCTAATTCTTGCCAGCACCAATAAGGCCAGCACCACGAAGGTTTGATTTTTAAACGCTTATCAAGGCAAAGAGAAACATGATTTTACAGCCTGTATATTCACCACTTAAAATTTACGCAAACTTGTTTACTTATTTGGACAACAACAGCGAAGGTAATAATCGTTTATAGTGGCTCAGCCACGGCAAACAACCGCCACAAATAATGAGAAACAACAAACAGTTTCTACGCCAATAAGCTGTCAAACAAAACACATAGGTTTGAGTGCTGAATATTCACAGTTTGGGAATTACATTCCGACGGCATTTAGAGTGTACGATAACGATACGACTACGATGTGGTACGTTCTACAGTAGGTGTATATACTTACCACAAAACAAACAATTATTCACACTGACTAATCATGAACTATAAAGCCTAAGCTATATTTTACAAAATAAATTCGAAAAAAAGACTTAATAGTTACTTACCTACTTAATTATATTTTAACAATCACCAATCAATTTTCGTCGTCGTGGAGATTAATGCTATTTTGAAGTTTTATATTTACAAACTTTATTCAGATCTCTTTATGTATAAAAATAAATAAATACTTAGGTACCCCAAGCTCTCATTTTTTTTTGTAGAATGTCGTACCAAAGTCGTGACATGTGAAATTATAAAATTTGGACGCTGAGTTCAACTTCTGCGAATAGTGGTGTTATGGTGTCGGTTTATTTAACAAAAGTTATTTAATTAAAGTAGAAAATATTTTGTACATAAACTTAGACGAACTTTTATTTGTAAAATATACATAATGAACAGAGCATACCATACTACCTCAGTACAATATGGAGTGCAAGTGGAAGATGGAGTGACAATGGTAGGTACCTACATTAAAATAACTAAAATTTGCTGGAACTAGAATGGAATATGCCCCGAATATGTTAAGTAAGTACTTACTTCCCTAATATTTATTTGTTAGGTTACCTATCGATATCATGTAACGGGTGCATCACTATGACTATAGTACAGTCGGTGTGGATTGGTTTATGAGGGTCCCCAATCAAGAGGCGACGCCGCGACTAACTACCGCTCTCTAGGGAACTAAGTCGTACGATTGCACAATACTTTAATCTATACTTAACGAACGAAATATTAATAGCGACATAAATTGTGTCAATATCGATAAGCATCGAATATAATAAAATTAATATTAACTATGAATTAGTGGAAGGGGAATGTACTTACTAGAGGTGTTGACCTAGTACCTAATAGGCTTACTTGTACTTTACTTGTACTTTGGTTTACATGAATAAAGATATAGGTACCACCTACATAAATAAAAATAATTCCTTTCAGTACCTAGGTATCTATTTTTTTAAATAAACGTCTAGTACTTAATTATTACAAATAAATTTATGAATACGAAGTCCCTATCACATTAACATTTTGCTGTAAACACAAAACGTTAATTAGGAAATCATTATTATTTTGAGTATGCATTATTTTTTTTTCAAATTGTTTAAAGATGAACAATGATTAAACAACGTTCCCTAACTATCCACGGTGAAACCCACACAGCGGGGAATTCCGGCAACCAATATTGGTTAATAAAACGATGATCATCAAAACTTGGCGCCAAACCAGACGCCATAATGTGGACTCTCACAGTAACACACACCATTATTTCTCAAACACAGTGCAACAAAATCTACCGAATGCAAAAAAAATACAATAAGGAAACATGTCCAAAAATAAACGTAGTAGGTAATCTTCACCATCTAGGTTCAAATAAGATGCTCATTTATGTCATGCGTACCCAATTTTAATTAAAAATTATTTCACTTTTCGTAATACCTACCTATACACAAAATGATTCAAGCTATTTAGTTCAGCTATAAAATAACTATGTATTAATTATGGTAGCAGTAATAAAAATATATAAACAAATATGCTCTAACATGCAATTGTAAAGAAGTGAAGTTGCAGACGTCCTCGGAGACCACTTACTTACCATGAGGTGAGCCGTCGGCCAGCGTGCCTATCTGAGCAGTAAAAAATAACGTATCCTGGTTTTCACTAAATGTGTTTTAATTGGTTCAATAGTTATTTTCCTAAGTATATGGAAAGATGTTAGTTGTTTTTGTAGAGCAACATTTTTGTAGTTATCAGCAGTAAAATCTAAAATCCCGCGAGCTACTAAACACAGTGTCGTCTTGTTGAAAACATGGGGTGTTGGATAAAATAATAAGGAACGAGAATTACTGCAATATACTAACAGTAGTGTAGTTAATTTTTGTCACCGTTTTACTGCCGCGACTTATTGTATCGTTTTGTTTAACTAGTTTTCTTGTTTTGTGGTTGCAAAACAAATGATATAGCCGAGTTATGGCGACGCCGACGACGCTTGATGGTTGCCTCGAAATCGTTAAGGCGAGGAATATTTTGTATTTGATAGAAGTAGGGACGAATGAAGATATTTTTAATTTGTTGAGCGATACAAGTAGGTACTTATTTTGAATTTCATAATTAGATTTTTGTGACCGACACAAGTATGTTACTAAGTAAAGTAATATTGGAATTCGTATTATTGTTTTATGAAAATAAAGTTTCGAGTGCGTTAAAAATGAAGGTATTTTTTACTAGGTTATTCTTATTTGTTTTATTGGAGTAGGTAGATTATGAAAAAAAAACTGAAGTTCAGCCACATTCTTTGAGTTCAGCATAAAATATTGTGTGAGTGGCGTTATTATCCTGTATGATATAAGGCTTATTTTGCTCCGGTGCTCACCATAACTCACCATTTGTTTGCGTCGCATATTTAATAAGGCATAACGTTAGCAACGCCAGCGGAATTACCGATAATAATTTATAATATGTAATCGTAGGCAAATAATATTTTATTTTATCTTTATCCCAATAAGTTTTATTTTTGACAAGATATGAACACCAAACGACCAAACGACCTGCGACGGATAAGTATACCCAAGAAATTCAAAATGAAATATTATTGTAAGTATATATTCATGTAGGTCAACAAAGCACTTATAAATAGTCAGAATCTACCACCGGTTTGGAATGCGACTTCCACTGAGAAGAACGAAAAATCTGTAAAACATAAACATAAAAAAATAGCGTCAAAAAAAAGTCCCATACCGACATAACATCTTTATATATTATGTAAGTATATTCCTATATAATTCTGAATACACAGCCATAAAACAAACCAAACTTTTACTCAGTTAGCAACTCTACGATCAAATATCATTCCCAAGATGTTTACACATAAAAAGCCTGCCCCCTGAATCATAACACCATTAATCATATCTCGCGCTTATTACGTCTTTCCTCCCATTACTGCAAAACTGCTAGTCCGTAGATAACTATCCGTCAATGGGGAACACTGTATCTACTGATTGACCATATAAAAAAGCGGATGATTTATCATTTTTATTGCTAGAAAAACATGTTTATGAGAATCTTAAGAGGGGTGGGCGAGGGTGAGAGGGCGCTTATTCTGGGCAAGGATGTTGAGGTATTGTTTTTTTTATACCATGCGTGTTGTAAGCAGTCACATGACCAAGCGCTTTGTGATTGGCTGGATACCTTATGAAGGCGAAAATTGTCGTGAGGAAACTGGATTGTTGTTTATTTGTTTATTTACAATGGCATTTAATTGTATTCTAATTAAATCATGCAATATCCCATCTTTTTATATGTTACACTATATTGTAATAAGTTTTAGATAAGTTCAAGTATTTTTAGACCTACAAAACTTATTTTTTATATTTTCTAATGCCTGGCTTTCAGAATCCACCCTCATTGTATGAAACAAAATAATCATTGGCCAGTTATAATGTCCCCGGGGGGTTGTTTTGTAACTATAAACGCGATATTGCTCCGATACCCACCCTACTTCGCGACGAAAGTTTGATCGCTTTTTGTTTATTATTGGGTACCTACTATATTTCAACTTTTTTGTATATTATTTGATTATTTTATATTACTTAGGGCACATCCTATGGCAAAACACTGAAACGCTACTCGTATGATTAAGTCACATGCATGTGGTTAAGACGTCGTCTTTCATGTTTGGGGTTTTATTGTTATTCTATGATTTGAGAAGTTTCTTCAAATCTATTATTTTATATTAAGAAAAATTTGATAAAATATCACGCAGCAGTGTTAAATTGAGAGAGTTGGTATCAACTTGTATGATCACACCAAATCAACTCAAAATGCTTTCAATTAACCAACAAACGCGATAACCGCGAAATAAGGTGTGGCCACGAAAGAAGCGGCAGTTGCAGCTGGTACATAGATATCTGTTATCGCTGAACAACATGGCTTAAATTGTTTTGTACTGGCTTAAATAACCGATATTTTAGGTACTTTTGATAACTCTACACAAGAAAATATTTTATTACTTAAAAATATCTACTAGATCATGACGGAATTTCATTCATTTGGAGTCTAAATGAATGAAATTATATGGTTTCTCGTTATTTCTAGCTTTATAGTGCACCCAGGTTTTTTTTTAAGTCAGTTTAATTTCAAAGCAACAGACGATCGACAATAATTTTACTTAGAACTATAGTTTTTTACAATCGCTGGCTTCGAAGCGACACAGCCCAGTACACACAGAATTGTAACAACCAAAATCTCTGTTCCGCGCAATTAATTTATATAAAACGATAAGGTTTAAAGGCAAGGAATATGCAAGGCGCGAGCGCGATTCGCGTTACGTGATCCAGATAACGCTGGAGCGAGCGAGCGCTTCTTGCGGACTAGGGTTGTCACTACCACGATATCCTAGTAGTTAGCTCAATCGAGGGAATTAGCAGAGCCCTTAAAGAGTATACAGTTATCTACACAATCTTGTTTTATCAATTCACAAATCAAAGTTAATTTCTGAAATTTTATAAATTATAGTGTTTTTTTTTAGAATGTTGCATTACATATTAAATTAAAATGTAAAATAATTAACTTAATTTCAATTCATCAATCAATCCACTTACTACCTGCTCAATAAGTAATTTCGCTCTTTGCCCAGAAATACCGTATTGTTATGCCTTCAACCAGGCGATAAGTAATATTTGCGTGCTAAAAACAATTACCAAAGCCGACCATATAATATTTATCGTAGCGTAACAGTTTCGCTCACATTATAGATTTCAATAATAAGAATGACAGTGACAGCATCCTTTTAAATGACGATACGATTAGATTATACATAAGGAGCTCCTGCTAGGCAAACAGGTTTTATATTCGACAGCCCTACACAAGCTCGCGCTCGCCGCGAATCTTGCGCTAATAAAATATTAAATGTTCTCTTAAACATCTATATTCTAGCGAGTAATGACTGAGAACACCTTCTGAATACCAGAGAGGATGGTGTTATGCCGCATGAGACGAGAAATTACTTGCCGCACGCGCTGATAAGGAGACGAACTTTATTGCTATTTTATCGTGAGTGGCCATGTTGTGGAAACCTTCCAATTAGATAAGGCTAAAGTTACCTGCCTATAATTAAAAACTATCTACAAAGCAGGATGTAGCGTTTTCGTCGTCCATTAAAAGGTTCCGATGTTAACTTTACTATAGTTGTACTTATCTTTACTCCGGGCGTACCTAATCGCCCATTCTAATGAATGAGAATTAATTAATTAAAATATTTAAATAATATAAAACGTCTGGTGACAAATAACTAACATTTTGTCTTGAAATAATTATAGCCGCAAACAAATATAACGTTGCAAGGGTACAAAATCAATCCTCTTTTGCAATCAAGAGCCCAAAAAAATCTACAAAATACCTATTGTTTATGTCACGTCTCACACACGCTGAAAACAAAAGCCTAATAACATTATTACAGTCAATAAATCTCTGAAAGTACAAACGGAATCAGATTCGCGCTGTCGCACCGTATCTGGTGAAGTTCCACTATAAATACGGAGCTGAATCTGCATAACTCCCGAATGTGAGCCGAGTTATGGCCAGCGGTGGGGTTGTGGCGTCAGAGGCGCATGCAGCCAAGATTGGATGGAGATGTGGCACTTATACACACATCAGCAGAGCACACCCGGCTGTGGCAAGACAAAATGTCAGATACGATTTTAACTCACTCTCCTATGAAGGAAGAAGGAAAGAGAGCGATTCGATATTCAAAATCCGGGAGATAAATTACTCACTTTAGTATATTTAAGTTTATATGCACGGAGTAGAATGTTTCTAAGGGTCACCACCTTCAGTGATAGACTTGCACTTAAAGAAGAAGATAAATTTAGGAAAGCCCGCCACGTCGAGGCTAATTAAGAAATTAGCCTCGACACGCCGGAGAATAACGACCATGTTCCATTTATGGTATACAAGGTGAAACATAAAGGGTATATTTTTTTTTCAAAACTTAACTTTGTAATTCTAAAACTATCCTTTTTGGAGGAAACTTGAAAAACAAAAGGTGTTATAGGAATACAGCTGTTAACAGTTTTCACAAGTCTACAAAACCTTTAGTACTTCAAATGTCCCACAAAGCCGATAGTTTGAGATTTACAAAGTAAAGTTGCAAAAAAAATAGTATACCCTTTTAGTTTCACCTAGTATTTAGGAGCAGGAGCACTTAATATTTTGAAAATATAAATTTATAGTTTACTTGAATTTTTTTAAATTCCTACAAGAAACCGATATTAGTTTTGTTTGTACCTGACAGACAACCTTAACGTAATCGCCCTCCAGATTCTGGTCATCGATTGCCGATATGGCGATATATTCAAAGATAGTGTAAAGTCAATGCCTGAAAAGATAATGTGACCATAAGAAAGTCAACGTAATCAAACGTCTCATACATGAATCGTGAATCATTTGAGACAATCATAGCTGCTGTCTCTGAGAAGCGAGGATAAAATTCGTTGCGACGGTAGTTGAAAATGCCACCTCCATCCCAAGTGACTTCCTATCTCCCTCCACATCCACTCGGTTGAACATAAGACATTGTGTGCGGCCCCACTTCCTGCGCCACTCCCGCTAGAACAACTGTTTGTTTGTCTGTACGTACGGAGCTCATAACCAACATTATTATGCATATTCCGGAGATATACTTGTGTTATAATTTATGTGCGAAGGTGGTTTTGGGTGCTTGACGCGGAGGGTACTTGGAATCTACATGTTAGAAATATCTTTGATAGTTTTATCTACTGGCCAAGTTTCAGTAACTTTTGACTTAATTTACAGGATGATGTAGATCTTTTCTAAAATGCATTATATTCATTATTCGAACAAGTATTCGGTTGAATCCACTGCTTTGAATTCTACTTAGTTTGAAGAGCTGATGGTCGGCTTTCTGATGTGCTCTAGCGTAGCCGCTTTTGGCAGTGAATATTTATTTATTTATTAGTAATATATATGATACAGTTCTATTAGTGTCGGCAAGATATAATATTTGTGCAGGAAGACGGGATTTAAGAGGGTCCACCCGCTGCGATGATGTACGAACCAGGTTATAATTCAGTTTGTAGACGGAGAACGTTGAAAACTAAAGAGCTTTGTTACGTACTATTCGTAGACTCTTCAACTTTCACGACTTAAGATTTAAATACCCGCTTAAATTTGAAAATTCTTGAATAAATCCTAATCAAAATTGCCCTACCGTTGTCCTACAGAATTCTATTTGAGTTTAAGAGAAAACTCAATATCGTAAGGAGGGTAAGATTGTGCGTAAATTAGATTCGGAGAGAAGGCGCGGGTGGCCCTTGGTTGATCCTTGTAAAATTGTGTTTGAACTTTATTGTGGACAAGTAAACTGCTACACATTTGTGCAAGGATATCACTACAGCGCGAGACGGCGGGTTTAGTATTAGTCTATTTTAAGTTTAGTTCTAAACTTTCCGCTGCGCGTCCGCTATAAGAAAAAATACATTTATTCCTTCATGAGTGCAAAACTCAGTCCGTCTGATGGAGCTGCTATGCAACAAGTAGCAATATAATTGAATAATAAGCTTCTTGGGCAGGTAGGATACAAAGTAAACCCATAAGATGAGCTAAATGAAAGCTTAAAATATGTTTAACTATTAAACAATTCATTTGATGTAGCTGTAAAGAATATAAAACTTTAAGGAATGGATGCCATTAAAATAAGCTCTAAGTAATAGGTAAATAGTGACACTTTCAAGAAGTATCTATACATACAGCAATAGAACACACCCAATCTTATACCGTAACGGAAATCATTTTGTATGTTTGTTTATCCGCTAGTATCATCTGCGCCAGGAACCCAGCACTCAATATGGCCGGCCCGGCCACCGTCCAATATGTATGCTACATATTTTACGTCGAACCTCTTCATATTTTTTGTCCCTTACACCGATGTTACGTGACCTTAGCTAAATGGATGTGACTTGCAAATCACAGTGGCAAAACCTTAATAAAAATATTAGACAAAGGATACGAATATACTCTTCAAGCATCTGAGGCATAGCTTTTTTTAGCCGTCTAATGCTCAAAGGGAACTCAAATTTGTGGTCCGCTTACTTACAAAGCTTTTTAATAAAATTTAATAATAACAATGAAGTCTCAAACAGTGTATGTTACTATATAGGATAGGTTTTCCGGGAATCAGGGAATCAGTCCTTAATCGAGATTGTGACTAAATAAGAGAAAGGTTTCCCCAGGAGTAACATATCGATCAGGTTATTAGCCACGTTTTGTCCAAACATTTATCTCTACATCCGTGTAGTGTTTCGTAGTTACCGCTCTGCCCGAGGCGATGAGGTAATAGGGAGGCGGTTCCAGGGCGTAAAGCTATACTACGGACATCTCATTTGTTGCCACTTGAGTATGATAATAACATATTTCAGGCCGATACCCCTGTTCCATTTTATGGAACACTTCGTTTTGTATTAAACTGTGAGTGAAGGAATAATAAAAGTGGATCAGATAGTTGGGTATACTGGTACTAGAGTTTCCTAAATCGGTCCTTGTCGCACCGAGGAGTAAGACAGTTAATGACTTGAGAAAGAAAAATACAGTCAGTAAGTAAAGTCTTGCAGACTGATTCTGAAGTCTAGCATTATCTGTTTTGGTTGGTGATACCATAATTCCATAATATCCATGATTCCATTTCAAGTCTGAAAGCGATCTTGAGTACACTTTTAATTTTGTACGTATGATTCTATTTATGAAAACCGACATCTTGCCCGGTTCCTGAAAAAAAATATCGGTGATTTAACTATTCAGTTTTGTAAAAAGCCAGATAGGAAAATGAATATAAAACGGTTTTTGGGAAATGCTTTCTTTGATTCCGTATTCCGTTATCGTAGATAATTCCACTTAACATAAAACTTAAGAAAATAAAACTCTTCACCACAATACTAATGAAGAACCGACCCCTTCAAATGATGTATTTTCTTTATTCATACTAAATAAAGAATCTATGCCAACAAAGTATCTTTACATACTATATAAGTTCCCACACACTCACCTGTATTCCTAAAACCTACCAAAAACAAATGTGCAACGAGCGCCATAAAGCACGCCATGCCGAACCCCGCTTCCGGGCGCCGCCCCCGCTTCCGGCGCGGCGGGGGCGGGCGGGGGCGAGGGCGGGCGGCGTATGTAAATACACTCGAGATATCAACTTGTTTATTCGATTTAATGTTCAACTTGTGAAGAGTTTATTACCTCCTGACTAACTGCGCGTACGGGTTCGGTAAGTTTTATTAGGTACCTATGTTTAAGGAGTCGTTCGAATTGGAAATAAAGATACAGGGTCGATCTCAGTCACATTATGAGCTTTTCGATATTTATTTGGAGTAGGTACATAATTCATGAGTGTAGGTTGAGTCCATCAAATTGTCTGATAATGCTTTTGTCCAAGACCTGTGAAGTTTAAAAGAAGTACTCGTACAGTTTCATAAAGTATATGCCTAGCTAAAGAAGTATCCTGAAAAAGATAATAATGTAAATTACATGTATTTCTACAACTCCTGAAAATATTAGTCACCAATTTCCTCCTACTCTGGATTCAATTACTTAGATGCGGCGGAGGTGTCGTTCGCGGCTATTTTTATGCGCATATTCGGACCATACGGGGAGGCTTTCTCCGCGGATTGTGTTTGCATATTGTTGCCAAAGTGCGTTCCGAGATGTGCGAATGAAAAATTCCGTTTGGTAAAAAGGAAGAAATGCAAACTCAAGTGGCGTTCCGTAAGTCAACATTCTTAGTTATTTCGTATTTGTCGTAACCTGAAACTGAACAATAAAGTTAACAGAATAATTAATTATAGCTTAGCTCAGAGAAATCCTATCGCTCAGCTTTGAGAAATCCTTGATATGCATATAATAATTTGGTCTCATTGTTGTTGTTTGGTGAAATTGTTTTTCTTTTTGTTTAAACATTTTATTTCATAAGTCATCTTTCACTGATCTCCGATAACTGAAGTTACATCATGTTGGAAACATTCTTGAAACAAACCTACAAATCTTACGTAAGTACTTATAGTTACTGAGACTTAAAAGCATTGTATAAAAAGTACCTACTTAATATCATAATGTCACCTTTATTTCATCGTACATCTGACTCCCATCATATTGTCGCCTGTATAATTTATAGCGAGAATTGTTAAAGTTATTGGAAATGTTTCAGGCGTTCTTGGCGGCAAACTATTTCACATTATGTATTCTTGTAACTCTACCATGCGTTCAACGCTCGCCAGTCACTAACGCCTTATGTAAAATATATATTATGTAGCGCAAAGTGTAGAGCGCCCCAAGAAATAACAATCTGCGTTATAAATATTTTACGGATGTGTATTCTAGCGACTAACGACTCTCGCGAGTGTAGAGGCCCATGGTAGAGCTACAGGACTAGGATATACCTAAACACTATTCTTTTGTTTAAGATAATGATATGTGTGCATGTTTGTTTATTATGTAGAACAAGATTGTAGAAAGCTATATAGTTTTTGTGGTGTGTTGGTTGAGCTGGGTACCGACATACTTTCAGGGTCATATTAAAAGGACGTAAAATATAGAGGTTATTCTGTCCCGCTTTTCATATTGTAATGGATTGAACGAAGGGTCTATCATTTAACTGTAACCTGCAACTTATTATATAAGGTGTTATAATAATAGAGGATACTCGTAGATACATTTCAAGAGGATATCAAGTAGTTTATTATATATTATACTGATCATGTTTATTACCCTTACGTTATTTACCCTAGAGAAAAATTTAAAGGCTTATCTATATTTTCTTTCCACAAAACATTTCTCATACAATAAACAGACAATACAGTTAGCATTATGTTTAAATTCACAAGTTGTGTTGTACGGGGCAATATTTTAAAGTGTATTGTCGCGCAGTCCCTGGTAGACACGGCCCACATACTTCATCCACCCGTCGTCGCCGCCCGCTTACAGCCCTATTATGGACTAAATATGCCGCCGCAATCATAAATGAATATATCCAAACAAAAATTCGCCAAGTGCTTGTCGAGCCATGCACAATGAAGGGTTCCGAGGTACCTCAAGTAATATTGCTACATTTTTGAAAGTGAGATCTACTCTTAAACTATTTTTGTACCAAATTACATCAACGTCCGTCAGAAACTGTAAAAGTTATGACCCCGTGACGGGTCGGGACAGACGGACGAACGGACGGACTGGACACAGCATCTTATAGGAATTCCTCGTAGGGACTACGGAATCCTAAAAAATACACAAGGGTAACCTCGTTTCTTGTTCAACCAAAATCTAATAAATCAATTTTCGTATCAAGTAATCTTATAAAAAATAGGATTGTAATCTAGAAAAACGAGAGATTAATCTGGATTGAATTCATCTAATTAATAAATTCATGTATCTATTAAGAAAAAACAAATGTACTTAACGCTAGTTTTGTTATACAATTACGCTCGCGAAGCTGCGAGCTATACCTATTTTATTCTTGTACGCAGAAAATGGTGTTTACATTTTTGCCACTGATATTTTAAAACTAGCGATATTATATCTACATTGCCATAATTTTCCATAATCCGCCGCTCGCACCGTCCGGTAGCTACCATCATTTTGATTGAAATTTACGGGGGGCGGCCGTAATAATGTTACTGCAATAAGGCACTTTAGTGATTAAATGGCTCTATGTTACGGCTCGTGACGGGTATTGTGTGAGCTGTTGCACTGGCAACTGCACTGGTTTCCTATTTTGCTGTTTAGTTTCTACACCTATACCTAATTGTAGGAAGGATACTAATAGGTAAACATGTTTAAGGCATAAGTCTATCTCAGTTCTTAGAGCAGAGAGCGCGCTCTTGAGTTATAATTTGGAGATGACATTAAAATGTCATTTCTAAATTTATTCCTCAAGTTGAGATCGATCGATTTATTAAGCTGGATATGACACCTAGGAATGATCACTTTATCTTGCAAAGTTTAGATACAAATGCATTATTTTTATTTGAAGATTGTCAAGACCTTTGTAGATAATATTAAGATATCTTGATGACTTCATAATCTCTAAATCCAAACAGAGGAATGTGCCATCTACCAGTGGGTCTACGGAGAGTAAGTTATTAGATATTTTTTCTTGATTTATTTTATTTTGTGCTAGAAGGTCAAACATTATATTTGAGTGGAGTCCAACTAAGTAACTCCTAAATAAAACGAAAACAAAATAATTGTGTTTGATAAAATAAAAGCAGCTAATATTCTTGGCGCAAAACCGGTCCGCAATACGTACACGTCACAGCTGAAATGTGTGGAAACGTTAAAAATCGCAAGCGAACCGGCGAATGTAATTAAATTGGACAACGGAACGCAGTGGACCTGTCAACTCGCCCAACGGACGCCATGAAGCTACGAAAAGAGATTGCTAGCTGCACATTTTATAACACAAATATTTTCCATCTTTAAAAGAGCTCGTTAAATAGGCCGTCCTATTGTCAAGATACTGGTTAATGGTAGTCAGAAATCGGAAAAATTCCAAAAACGTGTTAAAGATACTAATAGTCCCAATAGTCTAGTCACGAAGTCCCTTTTCTAGGAATTACATAGAACCAAACAATGTATTTGATGGAAGAACTGTAGAACTATCCATTCTTAAATCGTTCTTAACTCTTCGTTACCATTTAGTAGATTGCATCATGACGTCACCGGAGCTGTCACATATGCGAGCTCCAAAGTTGCCGACACAATATGTACCCTGGACTAATATTGTCGTATAGAGTGCAACACGGTGGGCTCACCGACAATATTGTAATACGACAACATTCAATATTTTGGTATAAAAGATTGGATGTGTCATAAAGAGGCATTATTTATCTATATTTTCTGCGATCAGAACACATAATAAGAATGATAATAAAAACTGGACGTTTAAACTATGTAACGCCACTACGAAAGCGTCGCGACGCTTAGAATTAGACAAGATCTACTACTACCTAACACGACAATGCTTACATTTTAATATGACGTCATTGAAATGAAGCAACACTACTCAATTGATGCCAAAATTCGTCTTAACTTTTTTTGTTTAATTTAACCAACACTGCTTCGAACGACGTAGCAGCGGTGTCAATGCGTAAAAGCGATGCGTGCACGGGCAATCTGCGCCGAGTGGCCGTAATGAATTGGCTGCGCTATGATTGATGCGGTGCCCGCGCATCATCCGCTAATGGTGGGACGCGAGGGTACCCACTGAGCGGGCGAAACGCGGCGATTACAGGACGGAAACTTTACTTACTCACTCGACGATGTGACACACAGTTCTTCGAGTTCTAAAACCGTTCGATCACCCAATGTTATATATATTTTTAAATATCGTACCTGAACGATCCAAATGAAGTCTTATTTGTTGTGCCAGCGTGGCGTATCCGCCCATCAATCTTTCAGAGGTTTCTAAATCAAATGAAATTATTACTTAAGTTTCACAGATTAAAAGTTAAATTCACTTAAATGTATTAAGATGTTATTAGTAATTTTTTTGGGCTAGACCACCAAATTAGCAGATATGTATGGACCTTATACATGTTACTTGTGTTGAAGGGGCAGTGGCTTGGACAATCTACCTATCGTCCTGGTAAAAAACCCTGGTAAGAAATAATCGCTGTATTTATTCGTCAGAGTGCGTAGAACCATTGAGGGGTGTCCCGGACGCATTTCATTACATAACGAAATATGATTCAGTGTTGGCCGGTGATTCGGAAAAGACGTTTAGCTCAGTGATACGATGTTTTCATTATTGTGTGGCTGGATGGGTCAGTTTTACGGTGCGATTAAAAGATGGCGTTAGTAATAAAGATAATATTAATAAAACCAGATTTTACACCTATGCTACTTTTCAGGTGATTGTCACATTAAAAAGTGTTTGTTTAGATAGGATAAGAAGTAATATTAATGTTTTTTTATTAATAATATAATGATCAAAGCGAATGTACCCACTAGTTAAGATCATAATTCAAATGTGCTAGGTACATTTCCATTCTATCCGAACGAATGAAATCTGTATTTTCATGCAAATTTTTACCACCATAAAATCGAGCTAAAGCCATGAAAATCTGTTTAATTGGCAAACCCTTTCTGTTAATGGTTGTAAATGCGCCGAGCAGGGTAGGGCGGCGTTCGGTTGGGCGGGCGGATAAACATTATACAACTGAATATTTTTCTTTGGTACCTGTGATATTTTTCTTTGACATAACTGCAGCTTAAGTAATATAATAGCTCTACAATATGATTGACCAGCGTCAGGATGTATTATATTTGTATGATAAATTGTAAAGTAACGTCCCCGCCCTCCTCATCGACCTAGTACTCAAAAGTGTGTCAAAAGCGTACTCAAGATCGCTCTCAGATTTGAGATCGATTTATAAAAACAGACCCAAATGAATTTATTCTAAAGTCAACCCGTCATCAATTATTATTATCGAGGCGATTTGAAATAATGATGTATCTGACTGAATAATGTTGTCGATGCCAATTGCGAACACAATTGCCCTTTAATATTAGTATCTGATTTTTTTCAGCATCCCTTATGTAGATCGGTGGCTATGTCGCCGCGGGCACCTCGAGATTGGAATATGCAAATACCAGATCCGGTTTAACTTCGACAACTGTTGTGACGATATTTGTAGCGTCGTACTGACGAATGGAAGAGACAAGAGAACATATCAAAAAAGTGAATTAACATTTTATAATTATTATATGGATCTAATTGGATTTCTCATAACGCACGAGGAATACAAGTTTTAAATTACACTTTAATATTAATAATATGGTAGCTACTAATTAATGAAAATTGTAGTTAGAATCATATCCATGAATTTAAAATACTAGACCATTTTAAAGTTATTTGATTTTAAATGTTCATGTGATATTTTAATTTCGAAACAGCATTCCGAACCGGTGGTAGATTCTGACTGTTCATAAATGCTTCGTTGGCATGAATAAAACAATAATATTTACGTAGGTGCTTTCCTACTAGAGGAACATTTGTTTAGTGAATTGGAATCATAGTACCTAAAAGAACTTGATTTAATTGTCAATAACTACTACTTACATGTATATAATGTTCTGTTTCTGATTTTACTGAGTGTAGGAACTGCTGGCCATATTGCCACGCCAAAATGTTATACCGTATTCTTTAATAGCCAGTACCACAGTTACCTTAGATCCGCGTCGGTAAATCAGTTAGTGAAGATTGTTTCGGAAGATGACAAGGTAACGCGGTTTGCGCGGATACGCTACCGTTTAGTACTCGCAGCCACACCGCGTAGGGTTGTCGCTACTAGTCATGTTACGGTTAGTTTGCACTGTTATTTTAAAATATTGTTTTTTGACTTGTGTAAGTTGGTTAATAATTAAATATAACACTTTGGGCTATTCAATCAATAGGAGCATTTATTGTTTATGTTTTTTCTAATATTCAATTAATTATAACTTCTTTAATGAATAACAATTGTAAATTAAATTATTTTTTATTTTATGATTCTTATATTTCAGTGTCTGTTGTTGATTAATATATAAACCTTGAATCGTTGTGATTAAGGAAATTGTAGATTCCACTCCCATGATTTTATATCTTCGTTTGTCTTGTTCTATAAGATAGGCCAATTCTATCATTTGTAAAACAAATGTCGCTAGTCCCCCCGTGCCAACCCTGGTCCACCCCGCCCGAGTAGCCTAAAGGGTTTCGTTCCCCGTCAAATAGTCGTTTAAAAACAACGTTATTAAACAAACCGCGCACTGATGCGTTTTGCGACACTCATAAATATTAACAACTCGGCGGCTCGACTCGATACAACAGCGAATTTTGTTCAGATAATTTAGTTTTAAACAATATTAGGTGAGGCAACTTATCATCTAACCTAACACTCAAAGTATGTAATATGTTATGATATTATTATCTTCAATGTAAAAACATCTTGTCACTGTCAATTTCACGTCCCGTTCTTTGTCTGTTTAATATTTTGTTTTGTACAACGAATTGAAAGCTGTGGATACCGTTCGCTTGGCGCTATTTGCCATATAAAACGTTAAATACGGAGTATGCGTTTCACTGACGAAAATACTCGCACTTGGGGTACAGACCCTATCTTCGGTCTCTAAAGCGAAGATAGCTCTGATGACCGCCGATTTCTCCAAGGAGATGGCACCGGAAAAAGGAGACGAAGAATGTATTATTCAACATCTTCCTGTAGCCATATCACATCTATTGTGTATAGAAGAGCGTATGTATAGAGCTAAAACAATGTATTTATGAAGCACAAAATCTTGAATATCTTAAAATCCCTCCATTCCGAGCGAAATGTAAATAAGGTTCTAATAAATCAGTTTTAGCCTGAATAGTATACGCTCAGGGGCCACCATCTGCTAATTCAGTGAAAACAGAAATGGCTCTTATATTAAATTTAATTCGTAAATTATGTCTTGTTGTTTGACTATATTTTAGTGACTACATTTACATGAACTTGACAAGATTGGTTGGACTAAGATATTCCCTGTGTCTTTCGGGGAAGATTACCTACTTATTACATTAAACTGCTAAAGAATCTTGGAAGAAAGTACATTCAACCATGACTAGATATTGTAAAAGTCTTTTTTATTAGGGACAACTAAAACTGTAACGATTTAATGTGATTTTGAATGGAAACAACGAAGAATTTGTAAGCTTGAAAATTGAATGAAATACCTATAATGGTTTTCAAAAATCTGTTGTCTTTTTTATTTACATAATTGCACGTATTGAGATAAAAATATGTGAAAAATGTTTGCCCAAAGCCCAATGTAAATGACAATTAATTATTATTCTAAAATCGCAAAACAATAAAGTTGGTAGCGAAATAGCGAACGGTTGACAAAACACCGCATCTATTAGCATATGAATTAAATACGGTGAAATATGGTTTAAATTAATATGGATATATGCCGCCGCGCGCAGCGAATGGATCGCTCTGCTTAGGACCAAGTATGTACATAATAATATATTGCTTACAAAATAAATCAAATTTTAATTCGACTCTAGACAAAAGTCTTAATGACTTAAAATTAATACCATAAAATCGGTGACCTTTACACATAGGTAAGCAGATCGATATTTGTAAGATCCTTAGGAACTTTATTTAAGCTTTAAATTGGAGGCATTCGCTTAGTCACAAGTGGTGTACACTCGAAAGTAAGTCGAAAATAATAAGCGGGCTCCCACGGCAATATTCACTGAATACATTATATTCCGTCTTACTACGCTGATGGTGAACTTCAGAGGCTTTCAAACAGAGGCTTTGTATACGTTGTGAGTTGGCTATAGAGTGATATGGGATTCAAAAGGCATTTTCCGATATTTTTAGGATTCCGTAATCAAACTAAGAAACCGTCATCGTTTCACCATGTGCGTCTATCGGTCTGGCCGTCAGTCCGTATGACACAGCATTTATTCGGGAATTCTTGACCATATTTGGCACATTTTTCTATTCAGTCACTGTTGGATACGGGTTTTTTTCAAACTTATCATGTTTCATGGTGGGTTAGTGCTACCTACGTATATGTACAGACACCACTTTAGAAACAATACTTCTCCTTCTTCTCTTTCTCAATTTTCATTGCTTTGTAAATAATGGAAAGCTTAAATCATTTAACCATTATTTAAATGTTGTACTTACATATTTACGACTGTAATTTATCTTGATTCGTTTGATTAAGTAAGTATATAAGACGGGAGTACTTGTGTGTACACGTTTTGGGGAAAGTATTAAATAAAAAATCAAATAGCTACTTACTAATAAAAAAAAACCACTAATATTATTTGATATAACTTTAAAACAATCTTGGAAAGTGTTCGAGGTGCGAGCGATCAGCTACCAATTCTTATGTCTGCTATAAAATTGAATTTAGTGTCATCCATTAAGGATCGATTCCGGATCGTAAATCGGATATCACATTAGGTTGATGTATGGAGTGACGCCGCGGGGATATATTATATGTTGGTGTTGCGAGTTAAGAGGAGGCACGTCTATAAGAACAGTAAACGAAATGTCTATTCACTAATGTATTCTAGATACCTATGTGGGACTCTTGTTATACGATGGCAAAGAAAATAAAATATTCGACTGAACACTTTAAAAACAGTTCGGTGTCCATTTCTGGACGTTTTAACGATTGAAATCCATTGAAATAAAACTATTTTTACGGATTATATCGCGTTTATTTAATTTTTATGTTCCCGACGTTTCGGTTGCTTTACAGCAACCGTGGTCACGGGGGGACTGAGGTGTTAGACGTCCTGATGTCATAGTTAAAAACTGGGTACCCTCAAAATTTTGTTGGCTTTCTGCGTGGATCGGACCGGTCCTTCTCCTTTTTGTATAACAAACCAATTGTTTTTCTTTCTTTCAATCTTGCTAGAGTCATCATCATCATCATCAGCCTATGCTAGTCCACTGTTGGACATAGGCCTCCCCTAATGAGCGCCATAGCGCCCTGTCTTTAGCTTGCCGCATCCAGCATCTGCCTGCAGTCTTTCGCAGATCGTCATCCCACCTGGTCGGAGGGGGTCCTACACTACGCTAGCCGAGTCGTGGTCTCCACTTAAGAACACGTTTACCTAAACGTGTAAACGTGTTCTTGCTAGAGTGCAGGCATATAAAGTACGTGAGACTGTAAATAGAGTTAAACTTCGTAAAATCCCATATATTTGAAAACAAAGTATGGTATCATGAGCGAAGCTCAAATCTTGTTTTTGACCATAATATTTTATTTTAGATCCTTAGTCTTGTTTTCTTTTCTTTGTCGGTCATGACGACTGTGCCTTAAATAAAAATATGATTACAAGTTGTCAAAGCCATGTGACGGCGTCTGATTTCTGATTTATAGATTAGCGAGAATGTGCTCTACTTGATTGTGCGTTTGATCAACGGCCCAAGCGCGCGATCTTTATGTAATTTATTGATCTTGAAAAACTACTTGTAAAGAAAGAATATACTTAAGCATTTAATATTGTTAAGTGTTTTAATATTTTGAACTTGATTTCGCATGAGTCACAAAACGGCAAAGCTTATTATTACGAAAAAGCTAAAAACTTAACATGATGTTCATAGCGAGATATGTTGTTCTATTCACTCAGTAAGGTATACAAAATAGAATAGGTTATTTAAATTTTAAGAACCTAAGATACTAGTTAGAGCTACAGGTTTCAGACAACTGAACTACAGGTTCAGTAATGAATGTGTCCTGAGGCAATTTGACAAATGAAACGGTCCAGGAAAGACGTCATGAATTCATAAATCACGTATTGTACTTTGTTTAACATTATACACAGTGGGCGAAGTATTAAAAACCTGGTATGATATGTATATTACATATGATCTCTGTACCATTTGAATTCCGATTGTATTTTTATAATATATCACATTTTATCGATCAGACTCATCTGTTTACCATACCATGCGCACATTTCACGCTATCTTTGCGGTATTTGCGCGGCGATTGTCAATATTTTACTTCGCTATCGAACCGACAGCCGCTGGTTTTACTGCCGACACAACAATATTTAGTATGAACGTTTCATATTCAAGCTGTTATGGGGTGGAGAGGGGATGGAAATCAACCTACCTGTGTAGATTTGCAATAACTGTGGTAGAGTCAAGCTGTACACAATTGTCTACAGCTCATATACGGGCAGACTCGACCAGGGTAGCACCACCCTCTCACAGAAGTTCGGCGTAGAGGAGCTAGTATAGCTTCGTTTCGTACCAAAAGTGAGAGAGCCGGAAGCCCAACGCAAGTGGGAGATTATTTTTTCATAATTAATTTGGATTTTTTGTCTTCTTTCATTGCAACCAATACAATAAATACAACCGAATATCATTTATTTCACACGAAAAAGTACAATACAGTCCAATGAAAGCTTTTTTCAGTTTTCACCGGACGCGGCCCGCCGGAATCACTCGCGGCGCTCGAATTTGCAATTGACGGATGATGTGTTCCCGCTCTATTGTTGGGTGTAGAGAGGGATGGAGGGATGATTTTAAAGCGCAAATTGTGGGCGCCATGGTTGAAGGTAGCCCCACAGGAAACAATACTCGATTCAGGGAATTAATGACAGCACGGGCGGGCGGCAGGGGTTTATAGTCATTGGCTGTTTTTTAAATCAAAGCTAATAAAAAAGGAACCTTAATATTTCTCATGATCGGTTCCTTTATATTTATATCTTTATCTGGTGATATGAATTAATAGGTGGGGAAACCTGCATGTTGATCATATCTAAGTCAGTTTTTAAGGACGTGAGAAGTTGTCTGAGCTACGTTGTGTACCATGACCCAAGTGTTTTTGAGCAAAGTGAACTGTGCTCAGCCATAAGACATTGAAAAAGCTAATTATTAAGATTAATTGCTCAGTGCTGCTGCTATCATTAAACGATTACCTAAATAGAATATTACCTACGGTAGTAAATATTTAATCTGCAATGTTGCGTACCTCTGGCTTTGGCAATATTTCAATAAAACAATGGACAGCGGTATATCTGCGTGTTCGTTCAGAACTCACCTGCGGGCATTAGTTGATGACCCCTGGTGTGTGACAGTTAAAAAGGTAGGAAGTAATAGGTTCGATTTTCGGTAACACAGTAAGTAGGTTAACGTATTTGTTATGTAGAGCCTTCAATAACTTGATTATTATATCAATTTAGATTCCATATATGCCGTTGGGGTTTTCCAATAAAAGCTAAAAAAGTGTTATTATCTCTACCCACGGTACTGTATCAATGGTTATTAGTTTAAGATCTAGCTCTTATTAGGTATAGGTATAACATGTTCTTTTCGTTCTTGCTCAAACAATACACCACCCACATCCCAAACTAAGCAACGCTTATATACTATGGTTACCAGACAAAGGAATTAGGTAAGTCTACTAATAAAATAGAATTAAAAAATCATTGTTTTTTTGTCACTTTGGACAGTTTTGGTAATCCATCTACCTCATGTAAAGCCGTTGACTTATTTAAATGAAAAAAAAATATTTGTTAGCAGTCCCCTGGCCGACAGCATGTCGAGGCACGGAGATAATATTAATGACCAATGGTTTTACGATGGCATGGAAATGTACGAAATTAGCAGACTACTGGACAACTTACGAAAAAATAATACCTATGCGAAATTTGACCCTTAACCTCCCCATATTACTCGATCAAACTGTCAGTGATTTATTTCTAGTTTCATTTATTCTATAAATTATTAACAAACCAGGTGAAGCTACCGACAGTCGTCCGCATCGGCGCTATCATTAGCCGAGTCCGTTCCGGCGGTGCCGCGTCCGGCCCGATCGGAATTAGAATGTACAGAACCGTTCCGATCATTAAGTGTTCCGGCCCGGAGCGCCGATGTCCCGGGTAATTGGTTGTTGTCTTTTGTTACTGGGATTTCGGATTCGTTAAACTATTTGACCTATATGTTGGGGAATTTGAACCTATTGAGCTTTTTTTGAGCCGCAAATCTGATTAGCGCATGATATTGCTATCATCTGGGTGTTACTGGAATCGCCCAGTTCATTGTACGATACCTATAATCCTCGCTTACTTTGGGACTGTACAATGGGTGTGTTAATTTGGCGACTTTTCTTTTCATTCAGGCATCGTGACCGACAAAGGTGTACCTAAATAAACCTATTAAACCAACTATCAGATGCAGTACAAGAACATAAAGAAATTAATTTTAAAATAATTAATTCCAATAATATCTCCTGGAGTTAATTCATCCGCATTCTCAAGTTCTAACACTCACAAATCAACTGTACGCCAGTTCGGCGGCTAGATAAAAACATCAGTGCCGAAAGCCGACTAACTTTTGTTCGACTCTACTAATTATGGTCGCCGAGTTAATGACTTATGCCGATTGGGGAAATGAACTTCCCCTAAATAATTTTATGCGTTACCCGTTAACTTTAAAATTATGGTGCTTCGTTGGGCCTATCTTTATGATTGCGACATTATTTTCGGTTGTTTTTGACTGTGTTTCAATTGTCCTTTGATATTTGAGTTCATCGTGAATTAGGCAGGTAATAGAAAATTGTGGTTATGATAAAAGAACCAGCTATTACGAAACGTCGCAAGAGAGCTGTTGATGTGAGGCTTAGTAAAAAAGTTGATTGCTGCTATATGCCTGGTTTTGTTACATTTAAAGAGCCTTCGACATTCTTTGCACTGCAGATTTTTTACCTAGCTGATAATATTCACCAGGAAACAAAAGGCACGAAAGCAATAATCGCGGAATGATTATGCGAGTAAACATTGGAACGAGCCACTATTTGAGTAGGCGGCACGTTCGTTTCGTCCGCCATTATCTTATCGAAGGCTCAACGAATCAGTGAGCACGCGAGTTACGGCCCCCGCCGCCGCGCCGCCGAGCGCGGACCAAGTTTCCAACGGAAAATCGTTCCAAATTCGAATTCTAAAAACTGTTGTTAAGGGGACGACTATTGAAATCGATGTTTGGTACTAAATAGCTTAATTATAGTAAAACTGTAACAATACAGCTACGGAGCAAAACTTTTATAAATTAGATCACAGGACCCCCAAATATTACCCCTTGAAAAGAGATCTTCACTTCACAGGTACCTTCCCTAGACTACTATTTCAAAGAGAAAATGACAAATATATAATCGTATAGGTATAAGTAACTGCTTGGTCTCCTAGTCCAAAAACATTACATAATAATATTCTATGACGCCGATAGCTTTTCAGCTTTCACTAAAAATCCAATCCTGTAATCAGGCTGGTATTTATAATAATTAATTTAATCTCAACGATGAGTGCAAACTTGAAAGTATAATTCCTGCACAAAATAGTATCGGAAGAGTAAACTCAAATCCCATCAAAAACAAAACTTGTAAAAAACCCAAGTCTCGCAACTCAGTTCTCTCCCGTAAAAAGAGGTGAGATATACGAGATCTTTTATGTTTTAATTTTAATAGATTGACTTGGACATCGCATGAAAACATAATGTATTTAGTTCATGGCAATTTGGGGCAATTTAGTCTACTTAATACTTTTTTGCGGGATTTTGGTACAATTCATATCATAAGTAATACATGTCCCATTCTTGCTTTTTCATTCCTTTCAACATTTTACAAGTTACCTTTGAACATAATTATATCTTGGTACCAATGTACACCTACTATTCCATTCCTATTCCATTATAATATTCATAATATGTACACTGATTCATTAACTGCAAATGTAAATTTGTTATCCTATACATTTATATAGGATTACAAAGTTATTTATGCAGTTGGTGTATCTAGGAAACTGGACCGAAATGTCAAAATATTTCAGTTTTTCCTTGATTTATACACAAAACACTAATTGTATTCTAAATTTGAAGCTTCTATGTCTGCTAGAAGTGCCTTAGAGTTTTGATGATCGGCCAGTCAGTGAGTGACAAAATTAAGAATTTTGACTAGTTATAATTCTTAAACTACTGGCTCAAATTGAATGAAATTTGAAATATACCGTGTTTATACAATGCCTGCTTGGTATCTGAAAATTCAGGGTTCTAGTTTTATCCACAACGAAGTTATAGGGGGTCGAAAATGGTCTGAACTGCTTCGAGAAAAGATGGTACGGCCGTGCCGCGCTCGACGTGCCGTGCTCGACTTGGGGGGGCACTGCCGTGCCACCAGATTCATTTCCAGAGCTGAGGTTGATCTATTACTACCAGCCTTACCGCCAAATTATCTAATTTTAGACGCGCTTAATTTGACGCGGCATACAAAAATAAGATAGTATAATGGCATCTCAAACAGTTAAGAGAACTTAAACATTTGAGCAGCGTTTGAGTATTCGGCCGTGGGATAACGAGGACTATAAGTCGTGCGGGACTTCGCCTTAACATCTCTCACCTGCTAATCGTTACTGCGTTTCTAATATTCGTACGAGTCGTGTGTCTGTCGACGCGTTAATGCCTGATATGCCCTAATGCAGACTCGAACCAATGGCACGGAACGAGGCTTTCTCTTTTTGTTCTATCGTGTGCGTGATTCGATTGTTGTTCTGTGTACGTAAATCGTCGTAGGGTCCTTGTGGTGTGTTTGCCTTGCTTTATTTCTTTTTTTTTCATCTTAGATGAAATAACACCACAAACACTACTGAAGCTTGTAATAAGATACTTTTAAATTATTAATTGATGTGGAATCAGTATCACCTATTTCATTTAATGCCTTGTCTATGGAGAAGAATACGTCAGGAACTTGTCCTTTCAAATTTCCTTGTAAAATTTAACAAAACATGCGTTAATCATGTGTCTAGCTTTTTTGTGTTAAAAACATTATTATCTACAGCTATTTGCACTTAAAAATATTACCTTAACATCCCACCTTATTTGGAAACAAAGGCTCTATGTACAATGAAGTGTAGAGCGGAAGGTCCCAAAATATTTTATAGCTATTGTGAACATTGTTAGTTTGTTCGCCACGGCGGATGTGGGGGAAGTGCGTTAGTTCGCGTCTTAATTTACGATACAAGCCTTTTGTTTAAAGAAAGTAATATTTATTATGCCCAGGTTGGTGAAGAACGAAGGGTCGGATGGGTGCTCCAAACGCTCAATTTTTTATTTTACATAATAATAAGAGATCACAATGAAAAATGTGTTAATATTCTATTCAATTCACTATTCATTATTTCTTATACCATTTAGTTCTAATGTACAATACCCATCTAAATCCCCAAGTATAATTTCGGACATTTGGAACACCCTGTATTTTGTTCCAACCATATCTTGCGGCCATCCAGCGTGGCCAATGTTTTCCGTCTGTTTGCGCGTTGCATTGTTGCCTGCCCTATGTCTCGGGAGGAAGCAGAGATACACTGTCCAGCCCATTGTCTTCTACTAGTTGGAAATTTACATTATTTTCAGGAAATTATTTTTTTACTGTAAAATTTAATTTATCAAGCCAGAGTCGATTTTATCTACGCCTCTTAGAATATTTAATGTGTTACTCTTACTACACACTAGTTACACTAGCAAAAAAAAAATAATGTACAGTGAAACCCAAAAAAAAGTATACATCAACTATACTTTATTTACTTCAGAAATGTAACATTTTTCTGAGGTAGTCATGCTACGAAGCTATTAAAATCATACAGTCCATATATTTTGCTTTAGATTGTAGGTACAGTCCAGGGCATAAATATGCCTATATCCCTAACTAAGACCTTTAAAGCATGACAACGTTTAAAAATAGGTAAAACAATCACACTACGAGCAATAACTAAAGTGTACAATATAGGTAATTTCTGTCGGTACATAATTTTACTAAGGAATAGTAAACTCTTCTGCAAACGTTGATAAAACTCATAACAAAGATAGATAAAGACATTGAGATAAATAATCACTAAACGGCAACACTTAATTCAATAACAGAGATCCCTATCAGCCACGCCCGGTTATCTCGTCACCCCACACACCAATTTACATACAAATACATACAAATCGGGTACGGAACCATAATCGGTTCCGGGTCACGTGTCTGGCGTGGAGAATCGGTTAAAGAGACCATTCCTTCACGCTTAATAAAGTCACAATCTTCTCACAATACAAAACAGGCTGGATGAACGGCGGTGCGCCGTTGCTCAGAAAAAAAATACGCGCGGAGGGTAGAACAGATTCCAAATTTGAATTTGATTATCGAAGTGTGCCGACTATTTATCATTTGTAATGACGCGTCGGCGGAGTGAGGACGTGCGCTCGCTAATATTGTAATCTTGTAAATGCGTTCAGTGAAATACATTATTTATTATATTTTGTATTCTGCGTAACTATTTGAGTGGAAAATATTGAGCTTTTGCATTGATTATGCATGACTGTCTAATGTTTTGAACGATTCGTGTAAGAATTTAACACCTATATTCAAGCAAGAGTGTACATACATGACGAAATTTTTTTACGTGTGCATACTTATCGCTACTTTACTTGATTAAATTCATAGACCAATACATGACATTCAAACCGCTGAACATTTTTTTTATATACTTAAAACCAAGAATATTTAATAATCTGTGAATACGAGTAGATAGGCAGTTGTCATACGGTTGGTGAGTCCAAGTGAGCTCAATACCTCCAGCCTCCGAGTCCAGCACAATATTCAAATGTGCGCGCCGCGTTACGGGCCACATCCGTCATGAGATGTTGGCGGCTGCAAACATGCTGCTCATGTACAGAGTGTTAGAAAATACTGGCTTCATTATATTGACTTTTATTGGGGTCGGCTTTGGTTTTGTAAACAAGCATCTAGCTCATTAGCAATGGTCTCTGGTGGGAAATGATCTCCCCATTATTGTTTTTTTTTGGTCTGCGTCGTCACTTTTTTTAAAAATAAGCAGGTTTGACAGTCAAATAGACAAATTCACCTATAAACTACAAGAAGTAACGGTGGCGAATTATATGGTGAAATAACAGTCACCCTAGTAAATTAAATGATAAGTTTATTATGTTAAAAGTTGTAAATCATTATTTGCTCTCAATTTATTTGTTATAATTTGTTAAAAACTTAATATATTACCATTTAGGAAGCGTCCTTCTCTTGGTCATGACGTTAAAATGACGTGAAATTAATAATAATTTTGTTTAGCATTTACGTCTACCACAAATTAAGCAACAAGATTTAATCTTCTTCATGAAAACAATGATAGGTACAAAAATCATACAACAAAATCCAAGCACCCTGTACAACCGCAACGGTCGAGGGGCGCCGCGCGTTGTCCCCAATATGAATATTTTCTATTGAATTACTCACGGTTCGACGGGCCAGCAAAAATATTGTTCTCCTCGCACTTACCGGAGAACACCCTGTGAAGTTTTCGCATTTACGACGCTCAGATACACTTACAATGTCTGTGTGTTTGCGTGTTCCCAGTTGAGAGTTGCGGAATTGTTCTTGCTAAGTTTTGTTCCTGCTTGTGTTCCGCGTTCACAGTGGTTTTCGAACAAGTATTCAACAAACCTTGCGAGGATAACAATTGCACGGATTATTCTATTATTTACATTTTTTTAAAGGATTTATTTAAAACATCAAATGTAAAGTAGTAGTATAATAGTAAAAGTATTACAAGCTCTGAAACGAAGACCAAATCATATCGCGCGTGGCAGACATTTCATGTTTTAGTAATTCATAATTTTTGCACCATTCCAACACTTACATCACTTCCACCCACTGTCACACCTGCTTGATATACTTTCCTAAGGTTTTGCAACATGTAAAGAGGACATAACAACGTCAGAAAGAAGCAGTGAGCATTATTGTAATAAATTAATTAGGTACCCCAATTCCCAAACTGCTACAAAACCCATCTTCCATATGCCATATAAAATTAACAAATCAGATCCCAATTTCCCATGTCGATTCGCCATAGCTGTCCAGTCAGCGATGCGGACCACATCCATCCTAATGCATTCCATGGGAACAGTGCCGTTCGCATGGAGTTAGATACGGCTTTCGACACGCTTGATAATAACCTAGATGATGTACATTATATTTGTGTCGGTTTGTTATTTTTATTTCAGAGTCAGGATCAAGATTTTTGGGTCTATGTTGTAGTGGACATTGATAGAACAGTTGTTTTAATCGTATATATTTTTCCAAAAGTAATTGTGATTCATTTGCCGTTTAATGTTGGCCAAATCACGTTCGCTGGTTCCACCAAGAAAGCAGTCCAGAAACTCACCTATTACTCCATTAGTTATGTTCTCTAATTTGTGTGGAGATGGTTAGAGATGAAAGCTCAACGCCATGTTAATTTATATTTGTTGGGGTTGGTCCCTGTTCGCCCTATCCAGGCGTCATATACACCAGTGAAAACTAAAACAACATAAGCTCAGACACATCGAATCTATCCCAGCTATGTTTTTGACTTGGGTTTCTAACAAACCGTTTTGGCTATTTGCAATAAAACTGTTTCTTAAGAATTTTAACACAGTCAAATGCTTTTAAATGTATAAGTTTTAATAAACGAAGAATGTCCGTGATAGTATTGAAATTTCAAGCTTTGTCGGATGTTAAATGTCATAAATTTTAAACTTTAATAAAACAATTGCCTTCCGTCATAAACCACATTCAAAAACTTTCGAAAGTTGAGGGAGCTCAGATAACCAAATGAACCAAAACAGGGGTTGAAATGATGACTTTATCTATTCTATCACCCTCACACATAAATTCGCGACGCTATGCCTTGTTAGTGACTTGAATGTTATAAACGGGGATGCTATTAGCAGTTTTGCTAAATGTGTATGGGGCTGGGAGTCATCCTGTTTCAATATAATTATCGTGGTTGTAAACTAAATTGGTTTAATGTGAATATTTTATGAAAAAAATATTATGGTAAGAGAAAATATGAAAAATCATAAGAAAGTAGAGTTCATAAATCATTACGGTACTCTACTTTCTACTCGGGGTATGTAGATACCCCCTACGAAAATTATTCGGGTAAAGAAATGAAATCAGAAATAATTCTTAAATGTCTGTAATTGATTGATCAGCTACTAATTATTTATAATTCTATTATTTACAAAATAAATACTTAACAACTAATATTGCACATTAATTATATTAACAACAACGAGTATTCATTAAACAATTTAAATAGAGAATCAATGCTTGGCAAGGACAGAAAAAAATCTCTATTGATAGACTAATAACTTTAAAGAGACATTTTGTCCTTATGGGCAATCGCTGGTGAACATTTTATTTTAGCTTACAGTTCAACTTTTTGCATATATCAATTTGACAGAATTTATAATAATAATTATTTATGAACAATAGAACTACCGTTATGTTGATAAAATTGTTTACTCTTCTTATAATTTTGTG
Organism: Notodonta dromedarius; assembly: GCA_905147325.1. NCBI lineage: Eukaryota > Metazoa > Arthropoda > Insecta > Lepidoptera > Notodontidae > Notodonta > Notodonta dromedarius. The sequence goes on along the minus strand of LR990164.1, from coordinate 12,698,619 downwards.
TTGACGGCACATCTTCTAAATCTCCTTCCTTATCCTGGTGAGCTGTCATATGTCTAGTCAGGTGATGCCTTTCTCGAAAACTTTCATTACAAACTGGACATTTCAACTTTTCTTCGCGCTTTCTCCTATTTGGGTCGATGGCTGTCTCGCTCTTATGATGGGTGCGCATGTGATAAACCAAGTCCGATGTCATTCTGAAGCTGATACTACATTTTGCACACACGTTTTGCGACGGCAATGAAAACGCGGCCAAAGTTGGAGGCAACAACGTGCTCAATATTGCCGCGGCTGGATTGGCGATCAACGGGTTCACGGGCTCTCGTTGAGGCACAGGAAACTTCATAAAATCAGGATTGGGTGGTTGAAAGTTCTGTATACCAAATGGATACGAAGACCCGGCTTGTAGATACGGTATTTCTGGCCTAAATGGTAAGAAATTCAATTTATTAGGCGATATCTGATGCGTTTTTGCGTCTGACTTGTCTTGGTACTCCATACCTTTGCTGTATCCAGATGATCTTTGATGCAGTGCCGTTTCGTGATAGTTTGGTGATGAAGATGGAACGTTTTGGCCTTTGAAAAAACTGCTGCCATTAAGGAGATGCGCTGGTGTCAGTAAATTATTGAAACCTGGTTTGCTAAATGGACCCGAAGGTGGACTGGCAGTTGATAGCGGAGGACTGACGGAGTTTTGATATAGGAGATTATCTGGACTCACTGATGGATTCGGTGACCTCAAAGCAAAATTCGAAACTTTTGTGAATGCACTCTTCGGCGACGATTCTGGTTTTTCCGAATACCTCTCGTACCTAGCTCGTGACTGCATACTGATCAAGGTCGGATCATCAAAAATTTTATTTTTGTATTCCGGCAAAAACTTTGGTTGACGCATCGCACTCTCATTTGAATTAGGGCGACTTCTTGATCGTTCAGAATTTTCGGAGTCACTACAGTACACAGATTTGCTCGGATACTCGTCTGTTCCAACGTCTATGTTCATGTCGGATCCAAAACTCGGGGATATATTGTTGTTCACGCAATGCCTGTCTTCATCTTGGTCCTTCAGATCAAGCGTATCGTTAGAGTACTCGCAGTGTTTGTATACTTCTGCAATCCTCTTAGGTGCTTGTTCCCATTCTTCATTATGAAATAACTGCTTCGAAACTCGCAAGTGTCTTTCTGGTGGTTTATGGCGAACTTTTTCATCCGGCATCATCAAAAAAGCTACGTCGAACGATCTTTTCGACGCTTTTCCTGGATTCAAAACAGTCGACTGCATGTCTTGTTTAATCTGCGAAGTTCTAGCACTTTCAATATTCAAATTTGTCTCTTTAGAATCTGGAGACGTCTCCTTGTAATTTTGATAATTATTTTGAACGTCCATTGTCATTGTATAATCATCTAATTAACAGCGCACAAACTTAAAACTTTTTACACTTATATCGCGGCGATATCAAAAAGACGCGTGCGTACTGCCCGACAGCTATAACACGAATGCGAGTAACATAAGGGTGAAAAATATATAAGTGCGGTTTGAACTACCCTTAACAGAGCCTTTGAAGTTGTGGAGGCGGGGCGAGACCAACCAATCACCGCGAGGCGGTAGGCGTGAAAGGAAGCCGTCGACCAATCGGAGCGCGTCGCAACGATAGAGAGCAGGAGAGCTCAATCACCAGGTCAAGATAATAATAACTGCTATGAATTGAGAGCGCATTGAGTTGTGGTAGGGTCAGCTTGACAATAGCGGTGTGATATTGAAAGCCGCGGTTTGTTTCACTGGGTACGGTGCACAAAAATATGGGAAATATAGATATTTATACAAATTTTTCATATTATAGTTGTGGTCAAAATAATAAAAATATTATTGGAAATAATATTATTGGATTATTGATTTATTATCAATAACCAGAAATTAGGTTTCATAAAGAGTAACGGCAAATAAAATAGTTAAGTTAATCAATAAAAAAGTTAGTCCAGCCATTACCTTCTATTTATCTCACCCAAACATGGCAGTAGAGAAACTCGAAACGATTATGATTGCAATAAATATGTTTTATATGTCGCATAAAAAATGATACTTCTCATAGTCGGCCTAACCCCCGACTGTATAGATGAGATTGCGAATAATGCTATTAACACAGACGCTTCTGCTCAAATTGATATCATACTTGAAGGGTAAACAAGCAAAAATGAACTTAAGGCTGAAAGTAATAAAATCCTAAATACTATACCTCTTACTGAAGCTAATACAGCAGAAGTAGTCGCAGAAATAGAGGTCGTAAATTTAGAGCGGCAAGGTTTAATCTCGATTGACAAAGAATATATAGAAAAGTTAAAAGAAGACCCAAATGAGTTCTGTTCGGTCGGTCGGTAGTGGGTAGCGATAATAAGATGGGCGCAGACGTTAAAGGAAAACCATTTGTCAGATTTTAGCCATTTTTTTAGCTATTCGTTTCCTCTCAATGAAAATCTGTTCCATTTATTTTGCTGGGTGCGTTAATGAGTTCTTTAAGAGATCTTTTAAGGAATATTGAAAATTGGTGTGAATATCATTTGAGAGTTCAGTTTGGATAATATTTGAAAAGTTGATGTTTTTAGGGGTTTTATTAAAGTTGAGTAAATGTTAACGTTCAAAGTAGAGGATAACAACTAAAGCCAATATAAATAACTGGCGATATACACTATTGATTAGGTAAATAGGCTTCCAAAGATGAGACAGAGATGAAAGAGAGAGAGAAAGAGATTGCTGAGATTTAGTTTCACTATGTATAGCAAGTAAAAACCATACCATATATCTATATTATACTTATACTTTTTTTACAAAATTCTATACAAAACGAAGAATGTGTAAAAAATGTGTTTGCAATGGTTGAACCGCAGAGAATCGGTTCGCGCCGCTCGAGGCCAGCCATTTGTCTTGTCTCCCGCACAATAAAAGTGAATCGTAAGCTCCTACTGAATATCTTTTAGGTGGAATAATATGTTTTTTCCCGTAATAATACATCTCTTATGTGTGAAGGAGTTTCTTTGATAAAGCTGAAGGCAATAGTCAGTTGTACGTATTCGCATCTTTAAAAATATTCTGGTTTATTTTAATATAAATTATGAGAATTTATGGTAGAAAGTTATGGCCAGAGGTTGAGCAAATTGAAATTATTTGGACAGTCTTAACGATGTGGTAACTTTATTGCTTCAGATGAATGCCAACTCTCAGATGCTACTTAGAATGTATCTAAGACGACCGCTTAGCGCAGTGGTTCGAGCGTAGGCCGCTCGGTTCACTGCACCATGGTGGTTGCGGCTTCGATTCCCGCCGGGGCAGGTTTCGGAAATGGCCTTTTCGTTATTTGCCCGGGTCTAGGAGTCATTGGGATCGCCCCCAGTCCATTGTAGGGTATCCATAGTAAAAGCGTTGCTTAGTTAGGGACCATACAGTTGGTGTGTCAGTCTGGCGATATTTATTTATGTATCTAGTAACACAGAATCCTTTTAAAATATACCTCAGTCGCACATGAAATAATACTAGGTCTGAGGTATTCTGAGGGAGATATCTAAAAGCTGTAGCGTGTGCAAATGTGTGTAGTTCATTGATGTTCTCACGGCCATTTGTCGATGCTTGCACTTAATAAGATGTCAGTGTGACGGGTTCGCCTGTTACAGAGATTGATGGAACTATGCTTCAGGGGAAAACCGATTTGTACTGATGTTCGCCCTGAAAAAGGATGGCCGGACACATTGAGTTTATAGCAAATGGTGTCTAGAGAAAGTTTATAGAACCGTTGTATTGTAATAGTTTATTAAAGTATCTATCTGAAGGTGAAAAATATATTAATCGAATTACTTACCATCATTATTTATTTATTCTAAACAACTTTTTTCACTTGATTTATTACAATAGCTGAGACGGTAATGTTGGATTTAACAGCGTTTTTCAGTTGGTGTTCATCTAAATTCTAAACATAAGTGATTAGCGATGGAATCATCTCACGCGTGCTGTGCATCTTACTCGTGCGTGTACGCCCTTGGTTGATAGATCAATGTGGAATATGATCATTTCATATTTAGCCATTCTTAATTTGAAATTATTGGCTTTGGAATAATGTTATTTGCGAAAAGTGTCTATGACTCGCTGTTGTAAGTTATTATCAGATCCTTATTTATACTTCTTTCTAACCTTTTCCAGAATTTTGTATTGGGTCCGCTTCTTATCCCCTCTAATTTATCTCAAGATATTTGTGTCGAGCGAATACCATCTTCCATGAAAAAACCCAACTAATTAATGTACCAGTAAAAATATTTTCCTTAATAGAACCAGAAATAAAGTAAGCAATAGTTTGACAAAAATCAAACACTACATGATCAAGTTTCCTGACTGATGATACGAACGCAGAGGTCGCATCTGCAACTTTGATTTGATCGTTCCCGTGGAGCCGCCGCCGCCGCCGCCGCTGCGACAGATTAGTTGGTTTGCACCTAATGTTGTTCCGATTGAACGATTGTTCTAGCTGTGACGCGTCCCCGAGGAGTGGCGCCTTGATTGGGTTACTGACAATGATGTATGTGTGAATGGTGTTTTGTAAGACGAAAGGCGAAACAAATTGTTTGGAATTTGATTTCGAGAAGGTCTCCACTGAATACCTAAATCGTTTCCATATCTATTTGCTTTCAATTTTTTTGCGGTTTCCAAGATTCATCAAGTCTCAAATCTTGGTGACTTTTTTAGAGTCTACCGTTAGATTCTGACTTATAGCGGGAATGGGTGGCAGTTAAATCCCCAATAAGTAAGGCTTTTGTGTAACAAAATATCAATCAACCAAGATGTACACAGATTTTGGTATTAATTTTATTATTAACGTGACATGCCTATGTCCGAGAAGTTAGCATGGCCATTTTTATTTTGAATAAAACGAACTTTTGTGCTGATTTGTGCATATAGGCTTGTGCTGCGTTGTGCCGCAAATCGCGACTCTCGAACTCAAAAAACAAAGCGGCTATAAGATATAAACCATTTTTGCACCAGAATGGCAATTTAGATTTTTCGAAAATTGTCAAATGTGCCGGAACGTGCTAGGCTTGTGCTGCAATGTGCCGGAAACCGTGTTTGATTATCTCCATAAACATAATTCACAATTGATAAAAAACTAAAGGACACATTTTTCTTTAGTAAAATACATAATTTATTATTCAGTTGAAATAAAAACAATTGAATAATAAGATTTTATTTGTTGTAATTTTTTTTGTTATTTTCTAATCTTTATCTAAATAATTTTTTAACATAGTTTTTCAATTTAAAAGCTTCGCATCTTGATTTTGAAGCCTATCTATCTATCTATCTATCATCTATTTGAAGCGTCAATAGCCTAGTGGTTAGAGGGGCCGTCCTCGTAGCTGAGAGGTTCCGGGTTCGATCGGGTCCGATCCCCAGCTTAGTTGGAGGGGCTAAAGGGAATACTAGTAATGTGATAAACAAACACATTGCTAGTAATCTTTTTGTAAAAAAAAAAAACCTCTGCAAATATTTTCCAATCTTTTTCTTGGTTATTGGTGGCTGCTACATGTTAATGCAGATTCCGCTATTGTTATTGTTATTTTCTATCTTTATATACGGATCTGTATGTATACATTTATTAATCTGTATCTTCTTCCTAGACACTCATTGTTGAATACTTACATACATTAACTAATTTGTATCTCTCATCTTAGACCCAGCTTCCTTAGTTGCGTCGCGTCGCAACGCTTCTATAGTGGCGTCGCAACGCTCTCATAGTGGCGTCGCCATGATACAGAAAAGGTCTAAGCCATGATACCATAGTGGCGTCGCGACGCTTCCATTGTAGCGTGCCGGCGCTTCCTTAGTTTTGTCGCGTCGCTTCCAAAGTGGCGATACGACGCTTCTATAGTAGCGTCGAAGCTTAGTTTTATTCAAATTCAAATCGTTTATTTTGTTTAGGCCTACGGGGGCACTTAAAAATTGTAATTTTTTTTTCTTATATCTAGAACTGGATCGGAACGCGACCTTGACTGAGAAGATCCGGCAAGAAATTAGAGAATAGAATTAGAATTATTCAAAAACAAAATGGCTATGCTGACTTTTCGGACATGATAATCCTTCCATAACATTACCAATCATAATACATTTGAAAACATTTAAGAGTCAACTAAAGACCTCATCAATCAAAATAGCACCTGTACCCGATATTAAAATATGTTTAGTATAATCCCCAAAATGCAGAATAGAGGACTAATACCGACATGCCATATGGTGCTCTGATCACCAACAATACAACCCGGCTACAGGCGCAATCATCCCTTTTGTACTTTCAATAGCCTTTAGATCACTCACCCTATTAATTTCGATTTCTTTTATCGTATCATCCACTGTGATTTCAACTTTATTCTCATAGTTTTAAGAGTACAATTAAGTATTTCCAGTTACAAGCACGTTTATAGTAGTTTTGTCGCGTTTAAAACTTGCGTTCGATGCTTTTCCATTAATGGTTCCACTAAAATCTATATTGGAACGTACCTTTATTTTATTAAGGTCTGTATTTGAAAAATATTTTCTACCAATAGATATATTATGACGATTTTCTAATGCATTGCGTACTTTAGTGTTATTGTCATAGAGTTTGAATTCGTGTAATGGTATGGTTAAAAGCTAATCTAAATGAGTGATTGCAAGCATTAAAGTGGGATTTTGTGAACACTTGTTTATGAATTTTTGGGACATATGGTGTAAAAGCCGCCTTGGACAATTCGCCCCCATGGCGGTGCCCCATTACCATATGGGACGCGTTAAATAAGTATTTCAAGAGAATTGTATTGCGTTATTAAACTGCGATGGATGTGATGTTAAATAGTATTTTAATATTTGCTTTTAAGGTATTTTTTTTAGTTTTCTCGTTATTGAATGTAGCATTGTTATACTAGTCTGGCAATTACTGAAACTGACTAGGTACCGCCCCACTTATATTGATATTAAGACTTTAGCTTATTAATTCTTAAGATAAGAATATGAAATATTATAAATATCTATCAGTCAAATATTTAAATTCCGAATACGGAATCCACATTATTCACAAGTCGTTAACAACGCTAGTGCAGTGTCCACTTGTCGGAACGTAATGTTTTCGATGAGCGCATGCGCAAATAAACAGTTACACACAAAGCCACGCAATAATGCATATTATATGGTCTGACAATAGCGCAGTGGGGTCCAATGGGGTTGATACTTTCGAGGGCGGATTGTTATGGAAATTAAAGCAAGGATTTTTATTTAATCTTTAAATATCTACGGAAATAGCAAACATTGTAGGAGATATGAGATAGAAGATCCTAAAATAAGTTCCCTTTCCTTCACCTTAGTTTCTGCTCGATAAGGTGAAGGACTAATAATACTCTTTATAATATCTAACTAATATAACATGCATTCAGATTCAGAACGGAGAGGAGAGGAGGGTTTTAGTAATTTAATTTCAATTGTTTCCTTTTTTTGCAGGATCAGATCTTATGCTACTTACTCATGAGATCTCATGAGATTATTCAGTAGGTAGGTTCTTTACTATTAATATTCATCTATTATTATTATATTTATTTAGTTGAATTATAGGTGCTAAATTCAATACTTATAAATTACTGGTTATCCTCAATAAATAAACAAAAAAGTATCAAAACTGTATGATCACCTTGTACATGACAGTCGCTCAACATATGCGCCCGCGGTGCGTTGCCATCTGATCGTAATAACTATAATGGTACAGTCCCCAGCGGACAGACAGACATGCAGTTATCCCGTGTGTAATCAGAGCACACTTCTTTGAAGTGGTAATAGATTGAAAAATTTACCCACATTTAATATCGATTAAAAGGAGGATTGTTTGGTTTTGGTTTTATCGATTAAAAGGAGAATTTGTTGGCCAATCATCGGATTTAGATTGAGAAATTATAGCCCGATCAAATTAGACCAACAAATAAGAGTACCTAAAGCTACCTAAATTCCCACCAAGTTGAAAATCAGTAAGATTGTTTAAAATATGATTAAAAATAAAATTTATAAGTCCCCCATCTTTCCCCTGTATGGAAAAAAAAATCAAGGTCAAACGTCAAAAAAATTAGTTTTTCTTGATTTTCACCAAAACGGTAAGTTTTATCATAAAATACTTCAGACAAAAATTGTAGATCATAAAATTATCTACAAAAAATGTATACAAACGTATACAATACTTTTATCCTACAAGTCACCGTTTTTGAGATACACGCGATTGAAGATCGATTGAAACTCGATTTAATATCGATTGAAACTCGATTTAATATCGATTGAAACTCGATCGATGATCGATTGAAACTCGATCGATGATCGACTGACACTCGATTGAAGATCGATTGACACTCGATGGATGATCGATAGAAGATAGATCGACACGCGATCGAAGATGTCCAACACTTCATCGATGATTGATCAACACTCGATCGATGACCGATCGACACTGCATAGAAGATAGATCGACACGCGATTGAAGATCGTTTGAAACTCGATTGACGCTTGATCGATGATCGATTGATGAATGACCAACACTCGATCCATGATCGACTGAAACTCGATTGAAGATCGACTGACACGCGATTGAAGATCGGTTGAAACTCGATTGACACTCGATCGATGATCGATTGATGATCAACTGACACTCGATTGAAGATCGATTGACACTCGATGGATGATCGATAGAAGATAGATCGACACGCGATCGAAGATGTCCAACACTTCATCGATGATTGATCAACACTCGATCGATGACCGATCGACACTCGATAGAAGATAGATCGACACGCGATTGAAGATCGTTTGAAACTCGATTGACGCTTGATCGATGATCGATCGATGAATGACCAACACTCGATCCATGATCGACTGAAACTCGATTGAAGATCGACTGACACGCGATTGAAGATCGATTGAAACTCGATTGACACTCGATCGATGATCGACTGACTCTCGATTGAAGATCGATTGACACACGATCGATGATCTATAGAAGATAGATCGACACGCGATCGAAGATGTCCAACACTTCATCGATGATCAATCGAAACTCGATCCACAATCAATCGATGATCGATCGAAACTAGATTGAAGATCGTTTGAAACTCGATTGAAGATCGACTGACACGCGATTGAAGATCAATTGAAACTCGATTGACACTCGATTGACACTCGATCGACGATCGACTAACACTCTATTGACGATCGACTGACACTCGATCGATGACTGAATGACACTTGATTGATCGACACTCGATTCAAGATCGGTTGAAACTCGATTGATGATCATAGACACTTGATCAATGATCGACGGACACTCGATGAACGGACGATCGTTAATAGGGTGATAGTCCATCGATGATCGATAGACACTCTCGATCTATGATCAATCGACCATCGATCGAGTGGTATGCTTACACTTACAGAGTACAGCTTTTTATTCATGATTCAGTTATCATAGTTATTTATGCATGACTGATTTATTAAAATCACCAGAGACAAACACCTATCGTAGAAACCTAAACTCAATTCGATGTTCATGATTGCTATAGTGATGAATAATAATCCTTACTTCTCTACATAGTATAAAACAAAATCGCTTAGATCTTTAAAACTACGCAACGTATTTTGATTAACTTATACTGTGTATTATTTGTAAAAATAATTAGCCTAAATAATTAAAAATGCTACACAAAGACACTATTCCATGCGGACAAAGTCGCGGGCACAGCTAGTTTATACAAATAAATAAAATTGGAGTGTCTGTTTGTTGTGATATCAAAATAACACACTAAATGCATATGAAAGTACATACGGTACCTAACACAAAAACGCGTTTTTTTTTGTCTGTCTGTCTGTATGTTTGTGCCGGGTAATCTCTGAAACGGTTGGACCGATTTTGACGGGATTTTCACTGGCAGATAGCTGATGTTATAAGGAGTAACTTAGGATAGTTTTATTTTAGAAAATAAATAAAAAATCACAAATGTTGCCTGTCTCCCGGGCCCAGAACGCGCGGGAGGGCAAACACCACGCAAGGATCTTCGTATGCTATACGATGAGCATTTACACGCCATATGTAGTTTAGGACCTAGCGCGTACCCTGGGGAACGCCAAGCCCCTTGCTAATGAAAACGGTGGAATACTTAGGGTTTTCAATGCTGTCGAATGATTCACTGGAAATGGATAGCAATACGATTGTTTTATTGACATTTTTCTTCAATATCACTGTCAGTTTTACATACGCCCTTTTATTTAAATGAAATTCTGCAAGAATAAAATTAAACTAAGACACTACATCCACAGGTGTTGTTACAAATATATAACAATAACAGTTAACATAACTCGTGTCTGTCACGTTTAAACTTGTAAAAATACTATCAAATAATAATAATGAAAATTTAAGTCTCTGTTAAATCATTACTGAAACCTAACGTAACTCAACATCAAAGATGTTAAAATGAAAAATTCATGAAGTTGCTTGAAAAATATCTCCGAACTAGATTTTACCGCAAGTAATACAAAAGCTACTAACACATGTGAGTTTACAATCACTACATCAGCACCATCAATCGACATCTTTGGATATAAAAAAGCCGCAACCCACCCTCATCTCGCGAAGCGTTTCGTTGGCCATATGTCGCGAAAAATTCAGCTGTAATTGCATTAAGTTACCCTCAGTCGAGTACCCGGCTTTTAATTACGATATCCCACTTAGACATATGTGGTGCAGCGGGTTTACGATCGATGTTATAGTTGGAGGTTAGGATTTCCCAAACAAGTTCATTTTTACAGTACTTACTACGCCACACACTTCTAGCACTCTTAAGGCTAAACGCTAATTTACGTGTATCTACATTGAGTTTACTAACCACCTGAACTTATAACAACATGTTAATCAACCATAATGCCTAATATAATTTAGCTAAGGGTTTTTCTGTGAAATGTATAGAACTCGATAGATTTGACCACGCGATCTGTATAATTAATATAATATATCTACTATTATGAGAAATGTATTTATAGCAGTATTTCTTACTTATTGTTTCCCATAATGGCTTTTCAAAATAACTTCAGTAGAAATAGGTATAGGTAAAACAAAAGAGAAACTTTACAAAAGACACACAAGTATAGTAAAAATAATACCTTTAACAAAACAAACTCTGGATTCTAGATGCAAATTACAGACAATATGAGCGTGAAATATGGGTTCAAGAAATCCTGGGAGTTGGATAAAAAAAGGAAAACAAATGAACAGAAAAAGTTCTTTGCGGAGAGAAAAAATACAATGTCGACAGAGCACAGGGCAGGAAACGTCGCGTGAATAAGTGTCTACCATTGTGGAGGGAAATGGGGGAGGTTATTCTTCGCTCCTTTTATTTGTTGATAAAGTAATAATTAAATGTTTACCTGTTATAAATTCTATTTTAAAATGCCTTTTTAATTTATCTTGTCTTCTTCGTAAAAAAGCAAGTATAATCAAGTAAGATGTAAGCTCAGTTAGAGCAATTAGTAGCACCATTAACTTGTGAACCATACATCGCATTAAATAATGCTGTAGAAAAAAAGGGATTAATGCACTTTCTATCCAAACTTCATTTCCAAACAAAAAAATACTAGGTAACCCTCAAATGACTGTGGGCTCATTACGTATTCGGCCCACCCGTCTGCCTCGTTTTGATTTATGAACAATTTTTTGCTGATCTTCTCCCTTCATCCCCCCATATTCTGGCCAAGATTCTTTAAACTCGCTGCCAAGTTATGTGAGAGCATATTGATAGAACAGAGTTAATTAATTCTAGATTTTTTCGCCGCCAAGTTTAGTAGTTTGCCAAGTTGGAAATTATTACTGTTCTGCGTTTAAGATTTATTGGAGAAAAAAAAGGTTTCTTATTTGATAAACACAAATTAATAATTATGTATCAATAAATATTAAAATAGATTTACCTACTATACTTTTTATTTGTTTTCATTATATAAGAATTATTTTCACGATTTTGCATAGACAAAAACGTTTTAATTTCTCTACAATGGTGTCAATACAAATTATGATTCAACTAAATTTGACACAATAAAAATATAGCTGTCTTAGGCCCGGATTAATAAATCAATCTCAAGTCTGAGTGTGATTTTGAGTACGTTTTGGACATGTAATGTTGTACTGGTATGTCATAAGAATGACATTTCCTTATCAATACGTGTCTTACTCATTTGTCTTGCACTAACAGACTATGAGAACGTCGCGAAGGCGATATAAGTGGTGGTCAAATTATGTGTGTGAACGAACATAAATAGAACCTATATATTTCGATGACTTGTTGCAGTGGTTTGTGGTGGCGGGTTCGATTTCCGTCGGGATAAATTTCGGAAATTACCTTTTCGTAATTTACTGCGGTCTGGGTGTCATTGGGATCGCTCCCAATCCACTATATATCACACAATAACACAAGCATTACTTATTTTGGACCATGGGTATATAATTCCATCATAAAATTATTCAAAATCTCTGTCAGTATCTGGCCACGCTGTCATTGTGGTCCGTGTCAAACGCCAACACAAAAGGCTCTCAATGTTAAATGTCTCAATTTAATGTTACAGCCGTGTCGCCCCTAGCCGTTATTGCCCACAGTCGGTTTTGTAAGGGTTAATTCGATGGAAAGATTCCGGTTAACCGTTCTGCGGTGGACGGGTTCGCATTGTTTAACATTATTGATGATGATTTGTGTGTTGATGATGAAGTAGACGAACCTATTCTGAAATATGAATGTAACTGATAAGTACTTACCAATTCTATTTTAATACATCATTCATCAAAAACGTTACATGAATACTACTAATTTATGACGTCATACAGCTCACCTCTTCAGGGAATAGAGGTACACCTCTAAATTTCTAACCTACCTACATATACCATTACAATGGTCTATGTAGGTAATTTAGAAATTTGACGAAAATATATGAAGAAAAAAGCAGACTTAGAGAGACTAGGTAGATGAGGATGGCAACATACTGCACACAGAATATTGAATGAAGACCATAGTAATAATGAATATAATATCATGGCAGGTGTCCGATTTCTTTGCTATAGCCCAATACCCAGTCCATCCCAACTCCATCTATAGAACCTTTTCCTCTTTCCATATTTGCAATAGTTCCTGCACCTGTTGGGGTCAAATCGCAGCGGTTGACCTCAACATGTGCCTTACATAACAATAAAATTCTCACAAAGGGCCTCTATATGTAGGACCCATGTCCCCATGCAAGTCTTCCAAAGGATCTGGCAGAGCCCGTGATACAGAGAGAAATATAATAATAGTATGACACTTAATATAACAATCATCTCACACCGCACATTACGCAGAAACGACACGTTTAACATCCCGCCATAGCGTTGCTGATAGATTGCCCGCTGTCCTTGCTGCTAATTAAAGGAAATGGCCCAGAAACAAGATTGCGATATTGTTCTCTCTAAATCTTATTCCGTCCCACTCTAACGCGCACAATGTCACATCACCCTATCTCTCTCCCGCTAAACGGTGCGTGGATGTCACTCATTATGCTAAGTATCTTCCCCCTTTGTTCGTCGCGAGATTGCCGATAAAGCTTTAGGTTACTTTTTTCTTTTTTTGTCTAACTTGACAGTTGGTATATGGACACAGATTAAGATAATTCGGTCGAGGTGTTTTTATAATGCTTAATTTTATTGTTTCAAAGCTTTTTCGTTGGCTGCTTTTGGGTAGGAATTCTTTCTTATATTTTGTTTCTCTTAGGAAATTTTGCGTAATGGAATGTTTTTGCAAGATCTTTAGTTGGAGCCTTGGAGAAAGGAAGGAACATTGTTTATGTAAATTTGTATTCAGCTATTACATAAATAACGACTTCTTAGGAACAATTGTCTATATGGAAATCACACACAGACTTAAAACAGAATCAATTTCCATCATCAAGGTCGAATTACATTGAATAAACAATCTTAGCAAATGAGTTGATTTAGCATAATTGTAACAAAAGCTACAGTTCGCTTGCTAAACCCAAAATCGATTCCGAATAAAAATAGAGCCACAGATTCGAATCGCAGCCGCATATTGAAAAACGAGAGATTTTTTAATAAATCGCCTCGAACAATCGCCATTACGAGCAGAAATACCTTATTTCATTACGCCAACCGTTCCATTAGTAAGATACGCTGAATTCTATTAAACTCTTTTTGTAAAAAATAGCGCTTGAAGCGGATTCGAGAACACAAAATCGAAATCAACTGTAGAGCTTTGTGCTAAAGGTGATTTGTGTAGCACTTACATCGCTTGATTTTCGAAACACAAAGGGTTTGTGCACCCTACGGTTCTAAACTTAAATTTATGTTTTGTTAGATCTGATCGCGCTTAGCGGCATGCGCCATTCGAATGAAGCGATAGGCACTTTTTTTAAATATGATTTATTCGAGCAAAGGGTTTTTAATTCGATTTGTTTCGGAACAAATAGGTCTTGTTTTAAGTGGTGTGGTGCTCGTCATGTATTGGGGTCAGTTTCACAAACGTTGCATATATATTTGTGCACTTTAATTTTAATTTGACAACATATTTTTTTACATTTCTCATAAGATATTGAAGTTAGTTTCTGCAGTATATTGTTATCGAAAACCACATGTTTTATATGAGATTTGCTTATATTATCCTGTTTTAGTTTTAAGCTGACTTATGAATAAATAGCATAAACAATTAATACAATATCTAACACCATGGAGATGTTCGAGTACTTATAATACCGCTGTAGATGGTATGATCTCTCTATTTTGTTTCTGACTACATGTATCCGACTAATAATTGACTGCAAGATTTGAAGCATACAAACATATGAGTCAAGCTATATTTTGAAATTGGTTCAAATGGAATGCATCAGCTCTACATTAATAGAGCGCACGAATACAGAAATAAGAAACACACAGCACAAAAGGAAGAAGTCGTAGAGGATGATGCAAGAGAGCTATGGGATTGTATGAAAAATATTCACCATAGAACCAGATCTGACCAGGAAACACATCGCATAATTTCAATATTCCCATACATCACCACGCGCGGATCGCGAAGCAGTTGCTGCAAACATTTTGTATAATATAACCATTACACCACGCTCCATTGGTCGCCGAACCCGATATTTACAAATCCAATATCGATTTTAATTCGATTTAATATCGAGAACATTTGCGAGTATATAAAATTAATGGTTTTTACAATTGATTGCGATTTTGTTACTGATTTTAAGGGTGTTTTAAAAAATATATGAATATTATGTGAGTTAGATTTTTTTCCACTACGAACGCAATACTTCTATAAAAAAATCTAATGAAGATTTGAATTCTCATTTTTATTTCGGCTTAAAAAATATTGCTTTGAGCGTTATTAATGTCATTGTTATTATAATATAATATTGAAAAGCATTGAGAAAATAAAAATACGGTAGCAAATGATTTATGTAAATCCTAGTATTCTTTATTCCTTCCTTTATCAAAGTTTATACCTAGTATTTATTATAAACCGATTATATAGGTATTAAAAATCCTTAAAGGTATAAAAACTAGTTCTTGTTGTTATGTTATTCTCCATCGAGAACTTAATACAAACAAGAAACATGTTTAATTAAATTGTCTATTCTGTGCGAGATTATACAGGGTGTGACCGTCAGGTGTCGCAGGACATGTGGCTCCCACCGTCTAAGCGGGTTATATCGACCGCCTGCGAGATCCTACTAGGATCTTGTATATACAGAGTGTTCTTTCTTCTTCCTTTTCGTGACATTAATTCTACATTACGCTTACAATGTTTTAATTGACAAGGTGTTTGGCCTCATTAACTGCTCTGGGCGTGGTTGCGGACACGTCCTCCCTCGCGCAGGCATTCGGGAAAAAGAAACATATCAGAAAAAGTTGCATCCACTGGCAGTTAAGTGTATATTTGTTTCAATAGAAGCAGTGATAGCCTAATGGTTGAATGCACGCTTTGTAAACTAAGTATGTGGGTTCAATTCCAGCATCTCTGGGATTTTCGCTGAACACTGAAGGAAAACATCGTGAGAAAACCTATATACATCTTTCGAAATATGTGAAGTTTGCCAATCGCCCCCAGTCCATTGCACGGTGCCCATATTAAAAACGTCCATTAGTTTGGCACCGTACAGGTTTGACAAGCGATATTTAGTTTTATTATTATGAATTACATACCTATAAATTAGACATTTTAACAATAAATTTTACACAATACAAATTGCGTTGCATGACGACCTATGTGTAGTAAATTTTCCAGCACGCTGTATATCGGCATGCATATGCGAAGGAGCTATGCGAACTAAGCCACGCTACATGATATTGTAATTCAATCTCGGATCAACGTGTTGAATATTGAACTGAATTTCAGATCGCTTTGATACTACGGGATCTACCTCTCAAGTAAATAATTCCGTTGATTCACTAACTGAATATTGCTATGCTTCTCATATTGGTAGATATACTAACCTAAGAGCAACATATAAATATTTTGAGTTATGAAATTTAATTAAGTCGTGATTTGATGATAACAGAATTGGTAACATTGTAATGTTATTTTAGCTCAAAGCTGGATGAAGTCATTCGCAACATAGAATTCGAAAAACCCAGAGGTACGAGCCGGAGTTTGAACTCTCCTGGGTTCCTCCTTGCGCATGCAAGGCGCGTGCTTAAGCAATCGGTTATCACTGCCCCATGTAAATCCCTATAGGTACCTTTAATTCAATTAGCTAATTCGACCACTTTCATAACCCGCAAAAAATGATCTCACATCCTCGCGCGCGGCTGTCGGCAGTAAATTACCCGCAGCGGGCGCGGTGCGGGTTAATCCGCAGCTCCCGCAGCGGCCGGCACTATCTGTTCGTCGCACGCCGCAACCTTCCGCGCATCGCTGCGAATACGCCGCGCGCGACCTGCCAGCCCGCTGCTGTAGCGATCGCAGACAAATGCTTCATCAAACACATCAATATATGATAAGAAATTTGTTGTTCACTATAAGTACTTGTCACCTATCTGGTAATAAGTCGCTCAGTCAACTTGCCCAACTATAAGCAGCGCGTTCCATGTACTGGCTAAATATCGTTAAACACCATTTATTAGTTTATCTTTTGTACTTATAAACTTGACTTTGGCAGAAAAATCGGCATTCGATGGGCCATAAACTTTAAATTGCAACCGCGTCAGACGCATTTGCTTGCTAAAACATTGTGCTAGCATTCCAACATATCATTGTAATTATTCTGACAAGCTGAAATATGTTTAAGTCATTTTAATATGTACGTGTTTTGCTATTGAAGAGGTAGTAATAAGAAGGTAAGTATTAGTATTTCAGTCATATACCGGTAACATGTAACTTAATCCATAAATTATCTAAGTTTGTAACACTTAAAACCTTATAAAGAGCATGACAAGTTTCAAATTTATATACAAAATATATTATGAAATTTCTTTGCGGACGGTACAGTCCGTCGGCACGGCTATTAATCACGGTTATCGAGTGCTAATCCAGGTTTAAATAGATAACTATTCAGTCGGGCCATTGTCATACTTACGTGGTCGTAGGGTTGCCACTTGTCCCGTAAGTCATAATAATGAATAACACTATTCAAAACACTAGTCGCTTATAAAGGTCATAGGAATTTCAGAAGAGGTAAAGGTTTCATTTTATATTGCTGCACTAAAAACGTTGAGGCCAGTCCTGTCAGGAGCGTTTAGTTTAGTTGGGATGGATCACAGACAGGAATACCAGGTGCCGACCTAAACTTATTTTTCAAAGTATTGTTTGGACAATTTTGATACTGGCTTACATCACCAGGTACGTTATATCTATGTGTATATAAAAAATGAATATGTATTACTTTGGTCATCGCATCACGCGTGGACGGATGGAAAGATTTCGCTAATTCTTTTATTGTTGTGTTTATTATTGCCAGGAGAAGGTTCTTCTGAAAGAAAAAAATTAAGAAAGTTGAGCGGTACAATTCGAAGTAAATATTCAAAGTTAACACAGGACGACCTCTGTCGGGTCAGCCAGTCTGCAATAAACGTGGGTATAAGCAAGTAGGCTTATATTGGGCTAATTTCTTTCGACCTCCCCAGCCCTACACCGTCCTCCATGCCTCAACAAAAGGCCGATTGTTAGCGCCCTTGGGGCTCTCGTTGCGGTCATTACATTATACCTGTTAAAAAATCTATTTGGATGCAATACGAAGACATATCTACTTAAGCGTAGGTATAACTGAGACACTAAGGCCCGTATTAATAAATTGATCTCAAGTCTGAGAGCGGTCTTAAGTACGCTTTTGTCATGTCATTTATACTGGTATGACAAAAGAATGACATTTCCAAGATCGCTCTCAGACTTGAGATGGATTTATGAATACAGACCTGAATAGACTTAGATTTAACGTATTAACGATCCTTCCACCCCTGTCTTCCTTCTGCAATATTTTGCGGTAAAATTAAAAATCATTACCACTAAATAAATTAAGAGTTGAAATAACTGACAGAAAACAATTAAAAAAAAAATAGTATGCGGTATAATCCTTTGTAAAGTAATTTAGTTCTAGTATCGAACACGCTGTCCTTTATCAAATCACCAACATTAGGGTCACCAAATCATCATTCCCATGAGCGGCTTTCATGTTTATTCAGCTAATAATGTAGTGACACTTCATATTGTTTTGGACAACCCTGATGTTTTGTTAGTTTAACTTGGTTTTTGTGGTTGGTCGATTTACTTTATATACATTTTACGTTACATAAGTTATCTACTGCTTCTTACTTAGGCTTAGGTACCTAGAAGCAGTAGGTAACTTATGGGAATAAGGGATTCTTGGGTTGCTTTCTACCGAAAACTGAAACTCTACGCAAATTTAAGTCCTACTCAGTTATTTGAGACGACGCAACGTTATCTTTTTTATGGCGCGTCAAAACAAAACCAAGCAGCACTTCAAGTTCAGTCTCATGAAATTTGACACAAACTCAATCAAAATTACATAGGCAAGCAAAAACAGAGTGAGCAATTTCATAACACACAACCAAACGTATTACAGTAGAATATATTTTAAGAGAAATCACAATAAACACGGCGAGCACATTTCCCGCGCTAAGCCTCTTACCGTCCGCCATTTTCTCCGAGTCGGTTGACTACGACAAAATGGCGGCGGTCTCGTTCGGCGCGCCGTTCAATTTGAATATAGAACAGCATACGTCGCGCGCGCTCCACGACACTAACTCATCGGATTGGGTGTGATGGCGCGGCAATCGTAAAAATATATTCCTTTATTAGAATAGTGATGGTATAGAGACGAAAATCAAATATATAATTTTAACGGATTTTTAATTAGCACTTACCGGTACTTATAAATCGATCCCCAATCTGAGAGCTAAATTGAGTACGCTCTTGTAATGTCATTTTGCTCACAAAATTAGGATCTATTTATTAATGCCGCTTTAAAGACCGTACTCTACCCGAGTAACTCTACTTACCTTAACCTCTGTCGCTATGAAAATCGTGTCCTCTTGTTTGGTATGTGTTAATTACTTAAAGCAAATATGTGCACCTTTAGATGTATATTTACTCACATCTTATGTATAAGTACCACAATACGACAAGTGAAAGCATGGTGACAGAAGTGAAGTTATGCGACAAACAATATACCTACTTGCCTCCTAATTATTCAACCAAATTGTGAGTTTGGGGGTTTTTTGTGCTAGTTTCATTAAATCGAATCATCTTCGAATAATCGAAGTAATTTATTCGAATTAACTTTAGATTTTTGTTAGTATTTTTGTAATCCGTAACTTTTTTGGATTAGTGGTGTTTACCTATAATTAATTGTGCAATTAGCTAAATACTACTTGTAATTTATTTTTATTGCTTGAATTATTGTAACTATTGTTGGTAAACCTTTTTTAATAAATAAATAAATTGTGATTTGGTATCACGTCTATAAGGTCTATTATACCAAACCGTCTTGTAATGCAGTCTTGTCGGCTCTACATCAACTCTATTCTAAAACAGAGGTTGGTAAGGCAAACGCTAAGAATATGTCGGTCAAACCATGGCGGCGGGAGATAGCGGGCAAATTCTCCCAGCCCAAATGGCTCGGCCACACCGGCTCGTAAAAAATATATCTTATTAATAACACTCCCCTCTGCTTTCGTGGTTTATAAGCGGTATGTTATGATTACAAGTATGTGGTTGGTAAGATAAACCCGTGTAATAGCGATTACGTAGGATGTAGGTAGGTACCTACTTACTTAGATTGTAGCCTATGATAGTAAAAAAAAATGTAATTTTTTGGCAAAAATATTTCAAAATTTGCTTGTTTTTCATAGCCTTATGAGTACATTCACATTCATTGATGATTAATAGCGAAGATAATAAAATGGTCACAAATTATATGACCGAAACTTTCAATGTGTATTACTTTCAATCGAATCCACAAAAGGTACACTCAGCAAAATCAATTCCCAGAACACAATGATCTTTAAACAATAAGTACCTCTATTGTTCTTTATTAAATACGAAAATCGCGTTGTCTTGCACTGAGAACACTCTCGACCAATATTTTAAGAGTTCTTCAAAAGCCATTTTTCCGATAACCACTTACACCCCCTGACCCAACTTATATTTTGCACTTGGAATACTCTAAAACAACCCTTAAAGTTGAAGTACAAAGAATGAAATATTTTTATGATATGACAAGTTATAATGGTAAAGTTTTCAACCCGTGCAATGCGATAGGTGCTTGACTTGAATTGATCAAAATAAATGAATAAAAATGTTCCGTAATTGCGAGAGATAACGGCTCAGCGGTTTCAGGAGTGTTCCCTATTGTTTTTTTATTAATTTTCCCGACATTTGTCCCAGTGCTTGTGGAGTGACCGGTGACGGATATTTTTTCCTGTGAGAATATTGGTTTTGAGTGGGTTTTTTGTTTAATGGAGAGCAGAAGTTTGAGACAGATTGTGCGAAATTAAAACCTAAGAGGTACGCCAGTAACCTGTTTTTTTTATATTCAGTGACAGCGTTTTAGTACTATAAATACGGAAGCTAGCTGTAATTAGGCTATACAAGTAAATTAATAAAGAGTCATATATTCCAGAAACGACCACGTACTTATACTGTATTTTGTTATTGCAGTTGGTAGAATAATTTTGTCACGAAAAGTAACATATAAAAAAACGTACCTACCAAAAAATAAAACATTTTTATATCACCAAGCTACTCAATCTAAAAATCAATCATCACCCACATTCGATAGTAAAAAGGTTCGGAACCCAATATTTTCTGGTATCGGGCGACAGTTGAGCCCTGCGAGCGCTAAAAACTCAATACAGTATTGCTTTCACAGCGAAGTAGCTGTGTTGGACATAATGTGGATAACCCAGAAAGTTAGGTAGGTATTAAAAATTGCAACGGTAAAGTCAACTTCAAATCCTTTATCTTGTATGTGCTTACTGGGACACTGCTGTAGTTATTATATTTTGTGGCTTCAATTAGTTTACATGTACCAGGTCTACGAGAAGCGATACGAAATTGTAATAAAGTTTCAGTTCAATTCGGTCACCAACGGCTCGCCAACATTCGGACGTTCATTTCATAACTTCATGGTTAATTCTGTGCTAGAAACTGTAATGACAATAAAAAATAAATGAGGGTGAAACGTCGTACTAATTTAATAAAATAATCCAAATTTTCGAGTGCCTTACTAAGGGGCCTCTATCTCAAGTCTGAGAGCGACCTTAAGGAAGCAATTGACAAGTCATTTTGTACTGGTATGACATAAGAATGACATTTCCAAAATCGGTCTCAAACTTGAGATCGATTTATATCGGATAATTATGCATTTTTTTCTCGACTGCCCCGGAAGGATGGTTGACCGACGCGTGGGCACTCGTATTATATTGGAATAGTTTTCATGAGTATTTTTATGTTCAGCAAAGGTCCTCTAAAGGAATAAAATCTTACTATTCAAATGGCTTATCCACATTACACCGCCGGATGCTAGGTCAGCGCTATAAGGCGTGGACACATAACGAGTTTAACAGAATATGATTTTCTCACTCCGCCGAGTGAGAGAGACGTTTTAGCGTCACTTTTTATATTCCCCATGAGATTTATATTGCAGACTGTACTAGGTCGAAATATGCGCGGTGTAGGGATAAATTGTTTTATGATGAGTTGGGACGAAATATTTTGAAATTATTTTCAAGTGTTATTTGTTTTTCACTTGGTGGTAAAACGGACAATATCGGGAGAAAACCTGTGCGTCTACCGCGGTGGTAGACAGAGACAAGCATTTCTAAATTGTGACGTTGTGTTGTGGCTAGTGGGCAGCCGAACGATGAGCGGAACAACGATTTTTTTTGAGAATTGGTTGTTTTTCAGCCGTGGCCATAACTTTCAGTTCTGAAACAACTTCTAAGTCTTTGATCCATAGGTATAAGACAATGTGGCGGACAAATGTCAGAGCCTCTGCCAGTGAGTTTGATATCTTCAATACCTCATACCTAGTTTAGTATGTCAGGCTAATTTTAATTTGGAATGGGTTGACACTAATAGAAATGCCTGATGTGTAATTCTGACTGTATAATTAATGTACAAAGATAATGTACCTAATTACATACTTTTGTCGGAGTATACCTAACCTAACTATAAACTAGCCTATGACAAATACAAATAGAATTTGAAAATAAGCTCCGTAAGGGCGGTAATCCATTCCGTTCGCAGCGATATAGCATCGCGTTTGAGCTGTGAGCCAGTGTTATAATCCGAGAACATCCCGAATACCCTTTAACCAATACGTGACCACTGGCACTGTGCCGCGCGATGTCAGAAATAATGGACACGCAGTTTGTACTGATTAGCAAACGCAAATAAGTAGCTAATTATATCGTTCCTCATGATGACTAAAACACAGTACTTAGGTGCCTACATAACTTATTATTTATATTGAAAACGTATTTTTTTATTAGTCTGTAGGCCTGTCCCACTCATTGACAAAGGCCTTTCTCTGCCCCGTTGCTCTGTTCAGGTCCGAAAATGTATAAATGGGAAAAATATAATTAAAGTATATTAGTTATTTGTTGTAACAAAGGTTACATATAGCATCTTCTATTTATGTATTTGTTTTAACCGAGATATTGAGACTGTGTCTTTGAAATCAATGTGTTTTTAATGAGTAACCCATTCATTTCTACAATAACTTAGCAACATGTAAATGAGGCAAGAGGTAACAGTTAAACTATAAAAATAAAAAAATGCCCCATCAATCGCATCTTACATCCGCGAAACAACCCCAGCAGGCTTGTCTCGTGTCGTCCCACAATCGGCTCAGAGTCCAACGTAGCGTAAAATTGTATTTGACGTTCGCTCGGACGCCGCGGGGCGGCGCTGCGGGGCGCGGCCCGCAAATTAACGCAGCTTAGGAGAAAATCTCCGTGTTATGATATTCCGGCGTCGCTCGCGGTAGCTCATCGCGTTAAGTATGTCACCGGATTTATTTGGGTGAATAGATATTTTTTGAAGGACAGGTGTTTTTGTGTGAATTAGGTTTGGTTTGTGAGAGGGGATGGCACATTTGATATTCGGGTTTTAATCATTCAAACGTTTGATTACTAAACCTGAGCAAGTGTCGATGTGTGTGTGTGTTACAAGTATTAGATGGAAGAGTTTCTAAAATATATACTTATACTTAATCCAGATAGGTTTCAAAGTTATCACCATATTGTTATACA
Source organism: Notodonta dromedarius (assembly GCA_905147325.1). Classification (NCBI taxonomy): domain Eukaryota; kingdom Metazoa; phylum Arthropoda; class Insecta; order Lepidoptera; family Notodontidae; genus Notodonta; species Notodonta dromedarius. The sequence goes on along the minus strand of LR990164.1, from coordinate 12,674,794 downwards.
ATTTGGCAACATACGTAATAAAATAATAATAACAAAATGCTAAAGTCATGCCCGCCGAGTTTTTTGCCGGATCTTCTCAGTCGAGGTCGCGTTCCGATCCGGTTGTAGATATAATACAAAAATAAAAAAATGACAATTTGTAAGTGCCCCCGTAGGCCTAAACAAAATAAACGGTTTGAATATGAATTTAATCTACCTAATTAATAATTAAATAATGTGATAACATCTATAAGAAGAGGACTGAACAGAAATCAAAATAAAAATGGCCTCATCAAAAAGTAAATTAATAACAAAATAAATATAAAAAACGGATCTTCATACAGAGTCGTCGCACCGTGAAAACACATCAGCTTACCGAACGTTGCAAATAATGAAATGATTTTATTTTATTTATTAAACGCGACGAAAAACCGATAAAAGATAATCAGATAAAGGACTTAATGCAGTTAAAAAAAATATTAATAAAGTTCGCCATTGTCTGTGGGAATGACGACACTTGTGTGCGAGCGAGAGGGGGGATGAAATAAGTTTGCGGCGAAACAAGTGGTGGGGATTATGGGGGATTATGAATGTGCTTTTAATGAAATTAGAGTGGACTTTGGTGATTTGTTTTGGGATACAAAGATGTTGATATTTATAATCGCGATGACATTCCCTGTATTCCCCGAAAGGTTAGGCAGAGGTACAACCATATTTAGGAGATAATACGTATTTGTCGTCCTTACGCTGTATGAGGCAATGTTGATTACAACGTTGTTAGACTATTTGTAGTCTAACAAGCTGGCCCAGTGCAGGCTTGAAAGTTGCAATATTTACGCATATTTCGAAAGAAGTGCAGGGTACCTTATGATTATTTACATGTGGCTTAAACTGTCAGCCAGTCATCTATATATTAAAAATGAATCTCAATTTCCTTGGTCATCGCATCACGCGAGAACGGGTGGAACGATTTCGCATTTTTTCGTTGAGTTTATTATTACCAGGAGAAGGTTCTTATGAAAGAAAAAATTTAGAAAGTTGAGCAGAACAATTCGAATTCAATAGGTCGAATTCAAAGTTAAGACAGCACAACGTCGTCGGGTCAGCTAGTTAGTTATAAGTTATAATCGTTTGTCTACTAATTACGTCATCACTACTTTTCAGAAATAATTCTGCTCATCGCGGTCCTCTGGCCACTACAACGTCTAATCAATCTAATCACTAGAAAACTGCGCATCCCATAAGCGGTTTATCACTTGGCAACTAAACCCTTGATCGAGTTAAGCCCAAGATTCGAACAATTGGAGACGCCGTGTCGGACGCGTCGCGCACTCGTTGGCGGCACGTGACCGGAGTACTGAAGTGACACTTGCTGGGAGCTTTAGAGCTGACGGGACGAGCACGATATTTCACGCTAACAGTGTAAACATTTTTGTATTGACGATACGCTTAGTTGCAGAGAATGTGTGAGCAACATCAATATTTCTGTGGACGTAGCGACAAAAAATAATTAAAACTAGTATAAGCACTCTGAGATAAGTATCTCATGGCACTTTGGGTATAAATATACCACAAAAAAAACAACGAATTAAAAAAAATAAAGATGTTGTGCACCATGGACTCGTACAGGTCTTTGAAGGACATCCAATCGCCGTAGTTACCCGAAAATGTTGGTAGTGAAACTTTAGGCAAATTAGGCCGCGTGGCCGTCTCCACTGCCCGCGCAGGATTGGCGAGGAATTCGATGCGTTCTCTAATTGTGCGCATGAGCGCTGAATACTTTGCTTCAATTTTTAATCCTTCCTCGGCATGCGACTCGTCCAAGCTTTCCAATGCCATACTCGTGGTTTCTAATCGCGAAAATAACTCGCGTAATCGATCCACAGCCATTGATAATTGAATCGACGAGGCTTTGTTTATGTCACCCAATTCGTTCTCCACGTTAGTGATTCGCCCTTTGAGGTACCGACGTGTATTTATCAGCTTTGCCTTCTTCAGACGCCGCCATTTGGTTCTCAGTACAAGAGAATTTACAATGGGACGAAAAATGTCGAACACGCTCAATCTCACTGAATCAATCCGGCTCGAAGGACCAATAATTACTTTGGTTAGGTCGCTGGTGGCTTTTTAGGCGTTTTAGGATTTTATTGTGAGATTTGAGTAAAAACACAGCCTTTCTGTAATTCACGTTTTCCCAAGAGAAAGATTTATTTTTTAAAACCATAGACAAAGTAACAAAAGACAACAGACTTAAAAATACACCTTAAAGACAAACATTTAAGAATGTTATGCATTTACGACAAGAATTACATTTGAATATCCGTTGTTTTGCTCGTGATTTGGTTTATCAATTGTAATAAGAAGAGTATTATTAAATTCGTTTTTGGGCTCATGCCTGCCCCCACTGTGGGTAATAGAAACTGCAGGTTTGCAACGATAAGCTCACTTAACATGTAGAGTTATTCTGGTAGCTATCAGGTGAAAAGTTTGATCGTACACTCTAAAAGACCTGACGGCACTCAAGCATCGGGTCAACTTGGCCAAACTCGGCTCTCTGAAGTGGCTCTAACAATCCTCCCGCAGTCTTTATCCTCTCGTCGCAAATACGGATTTACTTAGTTCGCTCGTTCTGACCGCTTTACTGACTAAACTATTGCTATAATTCCACCTTTTAGATTTCTTCTTGAAAAGGATTGCGGCTTTGTTGGGGGTTTTGCTTGATCGGATGATGTACATCGTTTTTGTGGTAACTACGAGTATTATTGATTGATAACTATTACCTATTTTCTTTGACTGGACTGACAATTTGAACGATATTGTTTACATTGGCAGAAAGATAATGTTGTTAAAAACATTTTAACGAATTTGACTTAAGGTTTGAACACATTACGACAGGATTTTATCCATAAATTACCCACTATCCAAGAAAATTCAAATCTACTGATTGAATAAGTAAGTACCTATTCCCACATTCAAAGCTCCGGATAAAATACGTAAACCTTTGATATTTTTATTGATTGCTCCACCTTTAAAGGTTCATTATACTTCAAAATCGACAGCGGAAAGGCGAGCCAACCCGTCAAATTTGAATTTCCGTACCGCAAATTAAGAGAGGGATGGCTAGACGCAAACGAACCTAGTGCGAGCGAAACCTACAATGTTATTCCGAATATAGAGATGCGACTGACGAATTCAGCTACTTACAATATTTTTGCTCTGTCAAAAGGAGTCGATGGTTCGCGAATAATTTTGAATTGAGAATACGCTTTGGCGCCAAGCGCCTTTTGTGCAATCAATATTCAATGTTGCCAACACTGCTCGACCACGTTTGAATTTGGAGTCAATCATTTGGAATTTCAAACGAAGACGTTTGGAGTGCGGTGTGAGGGTAAATCAGTTGAAAATGTATGCGAGTGTCAAATATTTGTCAGGAAAATAAAATAAGCAGGTAGGTACCCAAATAATTTGATTAAGTACCAAACATCTAACCTTACCTTCTAACAGAGAGGTGTTAACTAATTCTAAATAGAACTTTGATAATGATGTCAAATCTGATGTCAACCACTCGCACAGACTTCTAAATTTATCTAGCAACTAATCTGAATTTTCATACATTTAAACAAATATTTAGGTAGGTACCTAAGTATGACTCGTTCATACATATCGACCATGAGCACGATACCGATGCAGTACTTACCTGAGTTTAGTCAAAGTTAGTTTGTGTACCAATATACTCAACACATTATTTGTAGGCAGGCAAGTCCTAATGTCAGAAGACTCCATGGGCTACGAATGCCGACAAAGAAAGTTGTTACTGGGAAACAGGTATATAGGTACCAACTTATGCGCAAAACGAAAACGAGCTTAGCATGCGCTAAATAAAAATCTATCCCGTGTCCATGATGATTAGGAAGCGAGTCCTACCTCTGAGGTTTGCGACCTTCATTAATGTTTGGCTTTATGAACACTTAAAAACGTTTTACAGCCTATGCTGCCATCTGTGTGGTACCTTGTATAACTATACAATACTGTACTAAAATACTGGTTGCAGAGTTTTAAACCAAAGGGGAGTGAAATAGCTCCCCTAAAAGTTCGCTCAACCACCGAGCTTTTGTATTAAGTTAATTACAGCGCCATCTATATTGTGAGAGTTGAAACAGGTAGAGCTTTTAAAGAAGCGAGCTTTTGCTGGTAGTGACACCTTGTGAAGATATAATTAAACTAGGAAGATTTTTTAAGTGGTCACTTTTCCGGATTGTCGTAATACTCACTTTCAAAATATAGATGGCGTGCATAGTCTTAAACAAAAATTCTAATGATTTAATTCATTTATTTGACTGATTTCAACATTACATAGCTATTTTATTTGTTAAATTTTATACCGTATATATTTTATACCAAGTTACAGTGATAACAATAAGTCGGCTGGTATTGAGTAAATAAATACAATAAGTAAATAATTTATAAAATTATTTATAGGTAAGTACCTACTTGAATTTTTACTAAAGAATTCCTATTTTTTTCTCCTATTTAGGAAAGTTTATTGATGGTCTCCAAATTGTAAACCTTATTTACTTCGCATCAGTTAGCCAGTGTAGGCACTTATGTACATTATTATCTGAATCATTGGAAACCGTTTAAATTAGAACCATAATTAACGTACATTTTTGTACCGGTCCCGTACATTGTAACATTAATTGTAACGCCATGAAGCATGGGGTGGAATGCATGTCAGCCCATCAGTGCATCGCGGGCGCCGCCGACGCGCGCACGTACCTACCGTTCATTCACGAACGAATTCCTCACGGAAAACATCGCGTTAAAAAGTGACTGTCGAATGAGTGAATGAAATATCGTGATTTATTATTTAGTGATGTTTCTGCAAAATATACTCGAGGTTTCTTTTGTTATTCTTATGTGTGTGAACAATGTCAGGAATGGGGGTGAGTGCCGTATTCAATTTTATTTTTTTATAAAACAATTAATTTAGGTATATAACTAAGTACGGCAGAGATAGCTACATTGTGCTAGAATTCCGTTTTTCACTAAGCGCTTGTTAAGTTTACATATTGTACCCACTGAGCCTACCACAATAATAAAATATAAGTAGGTACTTGCTTAGATGGGTAAGTACTTGCCTACCTGTATGTCTATCATTGCGCGAAATTGGAAACTCAAGATTTTTATATTTCCTTTCGTAATACATTGGTTTCATGCTGTAACGTAATGTTTCGAAAGCAGGATATTACGAATCATTAACGAATGGGTTAATTAACATCATAAATATTATTATGAGATTAATTTATCTTCTTAATTATGCACATGCATTACCATATCTCAGCCATTTGTCCCACTTTTGGGAAAAGGCCTCTATCCACCCCACTCAACCCTATTGCTAGTTAAGGCACAGTCCTTATAGGTATAGATAAATATTGAAAACATGGCCCATAGCTTAGGTTTGTATTAATAAATCGATCTCAACTTTGAGAGCGAACTTGGAAATTACATTCTAATATTATTATCATTCCAGGGCAAAATTACATCTCAACAATGTACTCAAGACCGGTTTAATAATTGAGATCGAGTTACTAAACCAACCTTTATCGCTGCATCTCAACAATTTACCGACCTAAAGCATTTATTAATAAACATAATGATTGCGGTTATTTTATGAACCAACGAGACCAAAAATAACTTTTTATGTGAACAGCAATCTGATATCTGGCCATGGTTTAACTGCTCCGCACTTGAATGGTACCATTACCATTGGTCGGCGTTATAGCTTCGTATAAAGTACATGTCGATAAGATTCTACAGCCTCTGAGCATCTTAGCGAGGAGTTCTAAGGAGCTGGGGAGGATCAAATCGATAAAGTAGCCACTATATTGTATGTAAGCGAAGGAATAGCAAATTGTCGATTATTTTTATATCTAAAAGATATCTTGGATAATCAATAGTTAGTTTATTTCTTTAAATCATAAATGTGAATCTTGATTGACAGAGGTTTGTTTTAAATTCACAATAATAACGATTACCATAGTCTTACTGACAACCTAGATATATTGATATATAGATTCCTTGAATATTATAAAAAATAATAATAATACATAAATATCGCCAGACTGACCGACCAACTGTATGGTCCCAAGCTAAGAAAAGCTTGTACTATGGGTACCGTACAGTGGACCGGGGGCGATCCCAGTGATACCCAGACCAGGGAAAATTACGAAAAGGCAATTTCCGAAATTTGCCCCGTCGGGAATCGAACCCGCAACCACCATGTGCAGTGAGCCGAGCTGCCTACGCTCGAACCATTGCGCCAAGCGGTCGTCCGACACAATGTCTTACTGAACTTTTGGTGAAAATTTAATGGAAAATTATTTATAACTGCGTGCGCGCAAATGAAAATCCTTTCTTTGTAAGCATTTAAATTTCCAAAGAATCGTGGTTACCTAATTTTAAATCCGTAGGCAAAGAGGTATTGCAAGCACGGATCCCGCATTTACAAACTATGTTCGATAGTGTCCGTGAAATTTACTTGGCAACACCAGATACAGAAGCAGGGGTAACTCAAAATTATATATTTAAAATGTAATAAAACTCTCATAGCACTAGGTCACTAACTGACACACACACTAACACCACAGCATTCAAGATGGTCGTTAAGATGTTGCCTGCCGAGTGAGTAGAGACTCCATGCTTATGATACCTCTCTGTCTGTAGGTATCAAAGCTCCAGAGATATTTTAATGAGTGTAATATTCATGGATAACATTAAATTCCTTGTTACAGAGCCAGAACAAACAACAGCAAAAGAAACAAGACCAGAATACATACACCCAGACGGTCTACTCAACTTCGATCCTTATCTATCGGACTTCAAAACCGAGACGGAAGAAGAGGACGACTATATACCACTGCCCGAAAACGACGAGACGATTGAGGGCCTGCCAATATTTCTACTTGAACCCAAAAACTCCTATGTCCTAAGGACTAGACCTGCTAACTTGCTTTGCAGAGCTGCAAATGCTCTTCAAGTCTACTTCAAGTGTAATGATGTGAGGACCGATAGAACAGTACAATTGGAGCACGTTGATCCTCAGAATGGCGTGAGGGTGGTTGAAGCTGAACTGAATATAAGTAGGAATGAATTGGATGGTGTCAGAGGGAAGTACAGCTGTGAGTGCTACGCGTGGAACAGCAAAGGGAAAATAAGGAGTCAAGGAGTTTTCATTGAGTATGCTTGTAAGTTATAGTTTCATAGATCTTCTTATAGAAGGTCGTCGTAAAGTAGTTATTATATCTGCGTTTCGATGAGTGAGGTATCTGGCAGCCCATCCCCCCTATTCTTCCCCCCGCTCTGTCCGACTATTGAATCTTAAACTTTCCTGTCATTCTCTGCATAGGGCGTTAAAATTAAGCTCTCGTTGATCTGCGTTCTGAAAATGGCAATTAACTTTATCCTGTTTGCATCGTTAACACAGCCTGTTATTTAAGTAAACACATTTATGCACGGTGTTCTTATCCTTTTTTCCCTTGCATCTTTTCTCTATAAACGCGGGGTATTTCTGAATCACATTGTATTCTTATCAATATTTAAAATTCTATATCTTGTAAAAGTTGCCTTCTCAAAGTCTATTCACTAACAGACTATTTTGTAGGTCAAGTCTAGTCAAGTCTACTGTAACTAACAGGCAATTAGATCCATATAATTTCATCAGAGAAATAAAACTGCACTGCAACTTTTAGCTGCTAACATCTCCTGGCACCCGTTCTCACAGCTTGTAGGAATGCAATTCGCATTTTCATCTGCCGACATGTTTCAGTAAGAGTTTTCGCGAGCCAACTGGGTCCGTCTACGCTTTAAAACAAGGCTTTATAGGTCAGCTGTGCACTAGTTTGGAATTTTAGTTTCGAGAGATAAAGCGCTAATTGTGTGATTTTATGAACAAAATACAATGTGCATTATTTTATGTTCATAACTAGTTAGGTTGTAAAATACTGAATGTTTTCTGTTTCTGAATGTTTTCTGTTTGTGAATAATATGTATTTAATACTCAGGCCGGTATTACTAAATTTATCTCACCCCATAGAGTCAACTTGAACTAAATGATATTAGATTTAGATTTTAGATACGTTTTGGAGATCAAGAACGTTGGTTAGAGAACAAAATCATCTTATTTACGTAAGTAGGTAGGTACCTCGTTAGTTCATCCAACATGATTCGGCTTTTATAACAATTAATAATATTTAATGTAGGTACCTATTGCAATTACAAAGGTCTATATCGTAAATAATAAGCTCTGGAAAGTAATAATTAACTGCTCGATTAAAAGTTATACAACCGCCTTTATAGTTTAAAGGCATGCGCCGACTACTACAGCAAACAAATTATTAACAACTAGCTGTGCCCGCAACTTCGTCCGCGTGGAATAGTGTCTTTGGGTAGCACTTTTAATTATTTATTTATATCGAATCAACAGCCTAAAAAATAAGTTTCAAGCTTCTAGCTTTAATAATGAGGATGCTTCGATACAACTTTTCAGCCCCCCTTTCAACCCCTTACAACCCTTTTTCGCATTATAAAGTCTGTCCTATGTCCTTTCTCAGGCTCTAGACTATCTGTGTACCAAATTTCATTCAAATCAGTTCAGTAGCGACAGACAGACACAGAGTTACTTTCGCATTTATAATATTATATATAGTAAGGATTCACAAGATTTTAACTGGAGTGGAAATGTGTTGCACTAGCAGGATAAGATAGGTATACCTAAAAGCAAAATTTGAATAGTAAGCGCATTATGATAAGCTCTTTTCCTTATCATCTTTTGACCCAGAATGTATTACACAATATGTACGTATTCAGATACAAATGCTCTTATTTACATTACACATTTCTTTTATTGGACTTTATTTTAGACTAGCATTTACCCGCTTCCCCGCCCGTGTAGACGTCTAAAATAAAATTAGCCGATATGTCATTATTCAAGAGTGTAACATATATCTGTATAAATTTTTACTGTAATTTAAATTTAAAAACTAGTATTTTTTGCGTTATAATAAATATTATATTTCTTTTCTCCGGCCTGTACGTTAGTGGCCACTCACCTTAACTTTTATAGCCTTAACAGTTCGTTTTGTTTCAGTTAAATGATTTATTTTATTTCGACGTTTAACAACTTAATTGTATCCGTTGTTTAACCGCGCTCTCGTTTACCAGGTAATTAACATACGAATTATATGATTATGGCTCAATCACAATGCTCCCAGCAATAATCAGGGTGTGGCGATCTCACATTCACGTCGCCGACAGAAGCGGACAGATGGCGGTAAATGCAGCGCTTCAATACAATGTACGGATTCTTCATAGAAAAACTGAATCACGATATTAAGTCTCGCAAGCATCGTGACTATATATACAAGACCCCGAGAATAACTGGCGGGGCATAGCGGCCGCCCCGCCAGGCATAACACCCGCCTGGCTGGAAGATCTTCCCTTTTCCACTAAACTGGTGACCCCGACAACGAATCTACCTTCTGAAGAAGACAACTCAAGCACGGACATCACATCACCGCCCTACATTCGATGGTCAGCACCTGCAGTCACGCTCACACAAACAATCCAGTGCCACCCAGGACTACTACAGCCGACTCACCGCGCTGCCAGTTCTGCAACGCACACAGCACGCCAGCAAATGTCACCTAGGACTACACCACAGCCGACTCACCGTGCCAGGTTTGGTTCTACGACACACGCTCCATCAGTCTCGACTCACCGCAGACCACACGAGCTTTCTGGCATCCCTGCAAGGGCACTCGCACTCCTTGGTCTCGACTCACCGTAGACCACGAGCATATTCGAGCATTCCACCTTGCAAGCAAACGCACCTCGAGCAGACGCAGCAACTTACAAAGACTATCGACCTCCGGTCTTGGAGGGGAGTCCTGTGGCGATCTCACATTCACGTCGCCGACAGAAGCGGACAGATGGCGGTAAATGCAGCGCTTCAATACAATGTACGGATTCTTCATAGAAAAACTGAATCACGATATTAAGTCTCGCAAGCATCGTGACTATATATACAAGACCCCGAGAATAACTAGCGGGGCATAGCGGCCGCCCCGCCAGGCACAACACCCGCCTGGCTGGAAGATCTTCCCTTTTCCGCTAAAAGGGTATAAACGATCAAAATGTTATTTTATATTGATTAAGGTTGGTTTTTGTTTAAATAGCTTTTTGTAAGCGGAAATCATTAAAGGGCTAAACTATATTTTATGATAGTCATAATAATAATAATATATACGCGTATTAAGCTGACACACTATTGTGTATAATCAATATTCGATATCCACCCGTGTGTATTTATAAAATATTGCGTTACGAGTTACTATCCGCGATAGCTATCCACGATTTATGGAAGTATTAGTTTCAAGCGGGGAAGGAAATTAGGGGATCATTTGATTATGATATCCACTTTCAATCGCATTATAATAATAGAATAGAATAACTCTTTATTGCACACTAAAGTTCAGAATACTATAATAATAAAAATCTGGGTTCGTAAAAATCCGATTTTTATAATAAATAACAAAAATCCGATTTTTTGATAGGCTAAGAAAAAGAAGCGAATTTCATTATGTAAGGTGATTGATTACTAAACACATATAAATGTGAAAATAATTTGTAAAATAATATAAGTGGCAAATTGCCACATTTTTATTTAAAAAAACGTAAAAAAAGTAATAAAAGAATTCGTGTTTATTTGAGAAAGACTTTTTTAATTAACACTAAAAAAAACAAGAAGGTACCTATTATTATAATAATCTAAATATGTTTGTGAGATAAATCAACTAATTTTAATAATGATTTGAATTCATAAAAAAAAGAAATCATTCAAGGATCCCTAGAAAGTAAAAATTATTAACGATACGGACTGGATAACGGAACTGGTAAGTTAAAGGGGATTTCCCCAACTTTCCCCAACAAAATGAGGTTAGTATTTTGGGAAACAATCAAAATTATTCTGAATTGTAGATTTTCGCTACGTGTTGCCAGGGTAAACATTAATCTCCAAATTTTTTTGTTCAGAAGACAGTAAAAAATCAATTGATATATATCAAGATAAAAATCAATTGATATTTATCGCGATATATATCATGATATATATCCGCTGATATATATCAGCGAACGATGATAAAAATATAATAATAAAAATACAATACTGGTAAAATCAAACATTAGTCCTCTTTCCTATCTCACCCCATCATGTGGTTCAGTTCATTATTTCACAATCCTCGCAGCAGTTAAGCTTGCGAAACTAAACTAATAGAAACTCGCTTTCCACGAAGCTTTCTCGACAAACGTACGTAACCTACAAATAGCATCATCCCTCCTGCGGGGTGGTTTAGCGCGACAATTAAAACTGGCATTTTAACGTCTGGGAAACTATACATTGGAAATGAGTAGATGGGTCATGTAGATACCAAGTGGATAATTTGTTGAAATGTAGAAATATATGATTTTTTATATACTTACTTAACAAAGTCGGCAAACAAGCTTACGAACGGCCTGATATTAAGCAGTTACCGCAGCCTAACCTACCTATATCTATAGGCTACGGTACGGTTTGAATACAAATACTATGGATAGCACGTTGCTGATCGGGGGATAGGGGGGGGGGGGGGGGGGGGGGGCTAGGCTTCCAGCTCATCCTACTAATATTATAAATGCGAAAGTTTGTGAGTGTGGATGTATGTATGTATGTTTGTTACTCCTTCACGCAAAAACTACTGAACGGATTTGGATGAAATTTGGAACACAGATAGATTATAACCGGGATTAACATATAGGATACTTTTTAACCCGATAATCCCGAAATTTTTCCTAAGTTAAAATACTACGCGGATGAAGTCGCGGGGCACAGCTAGTAGACTATATACGCCAACCTTCTGTAAGAGGGTGGTAAGTATATGTGTTGTAGTCAACTGGTTGCGACTTGGATATACAACCGTAAAAACACACACAATAACTGGTACCTACATGACATAAATATTACTATACTAGCTGTGCCCCGCGACTTCATCCGCGTAGTATTGGATTATTGGGTTAAAAAGTATCCTATATGTTAATCCCGGTTATAATCTATCTGTGTTCCAAATTTCATCCATATCCGTTCAGTAGTTTTTGCGTGAAGGAGTAACAAACATACATACATACATCCACACTCACAAACTTTCGCATTTATAATATTAGTAGGATTTCTTCCTAAAGTGACCACTATCTCATCATCATCTGCCTCACCTTTTCCCATTATCTGGGGTCGGCGCAGTATGTCTTTTCCTTCCATACATCGCGCTTTCCCGTCATACTCACATCCACTCCAACCTCGTTCATATCATTCTTAATAAAATCCATCCATCTTTTCTTGGGCCTTCCTCTCGCACTGTATCCATCCACATTCATATTCATCATTCGTTTAGTCACATGCTTCTCATCCCTTCTCATCACGTGTCCAAACCATTCCAGCCTGTGACCACTATCCGTCACTAAAGTGACCACTATCTGTCATTGTAAAATTAAAATAACAAATGAGGGTGATAAATGCCGTCGAGTCGTTTGTTTCACATCAGAATCGATTTAAAATTTAAAAGGTTGCTTGTTCTAAACAAGTCCCTGTTCTAAGCTATAAAAATATTGTTGTTAGTCGCTGTCAATTGTCATTTTTCTAACTGCATCTGAGCAAACCCTCCTCGCCTCAATGAAGGGCTAGTGAGCATTCACCAAAGTGCAAAGTGCTTGAGTTAACGAGCGGAAGTAATATTTCCTCTACATAATGGTTCCGTTACGCACACCCCTCGAAAAAAGGGGATGAAAATAAAAACAGTCGTAAAAAATTGTAACTAACGCCCGCTGTGTGAAAGTTGTATCGTTAAATGTTGATTTCGAGGCTTCAGTTTCGTTTATAGGGCAATGTTTTAAGCTATTAATTTTGATGACGTCAAAATATTTATGCTTATAAAGAAATATGCTAACTATTGTCAAGGAATCAACATTTTAGAAGCCTATTCTACGAGCCGACTGGAATTCTCGCAATGATACATTATTTTACATATATGAAGACTCTACCATGAATCCGGACTTTCGCTAGTACGTAGCTTCGCTTACATAAAATGTTGTATATTTTTGACATAATTAGTGTTTTTTTATTCATCTATGTAGTTCAATTAGACGGTTTACAGTTATACAATTCTCACGTCATGCCTAACCAATAAATGTCAAATAATAGATCATCGTGATAATTCATATTTGTACGTAAGTAGGTAGCTACCTACTTACTGAGTTCCATCTGGATAGTTTTGACTGCATGAATTGTGATCTTCAACAAGATACATCTTTCAAAACCAAAATCGATATTAAATAAGAAAGGATAAAAATAAAAAAGTTCACAATACGAAATATCCAGAAGAAAACTGCCTGGAGATGTGAGTTCAAAATGTGTACCCAGTTCTGACAGCATCACTCTCAACTCTCAAAACTGTCATTCAATAATTATGTCTTCCCGGCCTCGCCTCGGCGTGTGGTGGTTATTTCAGGACAATGGGTGTTCGTTAATTGTCGCCACTCCGTTTTATTTTCGTTTCTCTTCCAATTGTTTCGGATTTCAGTCAACGTTTTTCGGGTTTTGTGTTACACTCGTCACTTGGTTTTAATTTTTTTGGGCCTTTCTTCAATTGAAAGTGTTTACTTTTACCTTTTAAATGAGACTTAAATTAGACCAGTGGCGACAAAACCATATTATTTTTAAGAAGCGTATTCGTTCCTAATTAAAGATTTCATAATGAATGAATGACAGTGTCACCATGATTCCTTGATGGTGATAGGATCATGTTGGAAAATTACGCGTGAGACTACACCAAATGATGAACATAGTTGATCAGACACCAAATATTATTTTCAAAAGTACTAAAACTAACAAACAAACGATTCCTGAAGTTGAACTCTCTTCCTCAGACATAAAGAAGCAATTCGTGCAGCAACCGCAATCAGCAACGGTAGAATCCGGTAGAGGAGTTAGCTTCAGATGCATACCTCCCCCTGCGGCGCCCCCTCCAACCATCAAGTGGACTCGGAACGGAGTCACCATCGAACCGACTGATGAAACTCTAGTATTACCGAAAGTTGGATTGCAGGTACCACATATGATTTCAATTTTCTTGAGAATTTTATTTTAATTTCCATGAACTCATTTTTATTTCCAAAAATGACAGGATTCATAGCAAAAAAATGTCTTATTATATTTAACTGATCTCATAGGATTTGATCTCTTTTTTTACGTGAAATATCTTTTGTTTTCGGACATAATTTGTTCCTCTTTTAGTTGACCAATGATAATATTATTATGAAGGAATCACGATGTATTTTATTTTAATTTGTTCCAATATAATATAAGGTTTTATTTTCATAACGCAAGATATTTTGCATGGCTCCCTAGTAAATCCCAAAGATTATGTACTTACTACAAAAATTAAATAATCTGATAAGTTTCTATCGAAAAGCACTTAAGTTAAAGCAACAGCTAACATAGCGAAAACATACTCTATTTAGGCGTTACTTTGACCTTTCGTCGGCTGTTACTCGCAACTTTTAGCATATAGTAATGTGTCATGCAAAATATTGTGCATTATTAAAATATGACTAATCTATACAAATATATAAAATTGGAGTGTCTGTTTGTAATATCAAAATAACACCTTTTCACTAAATACATATGAAAGTACATACGACACATATAACAAAAACGCGATTAAAAAAAAATGTCTGTCTGTCTGTCTATCTGTCTGTCTGTCTGTGTGTTTGTTCCGGGTAATCTCCGAAACGGCTGGACCGATTTTTACGGGACTTACACTGGCAGATAGCTGATGTTTTAAGGAGTAACTTATGCTACTTTAATTTTAGAAAAACAATTAGGATTCCGCGTAAAAAAATAAAAACACATGAAATCAAAGAGTATCTCCGAAACGGCTCGGCCGATTTTGACGGGACTTTCACTGGTAGATAGCTGTTGTTATAAGCAGTAACTTAGGGTACGCTTATTTTAGAAAAACAAAATTAAAAAAATGGGTCCTGTCGCGCGGGCTCAGAACGCGGGAGCGGGCTTTTTTGTTAAGTTAAATTCCACGCGGACGAAGTCGCGGGCTCAGCTAGTAATTCATAAAGAGAATAGATTGTTAAAAATGACACTATTCTAGGACATGGCAAATTACACCTGTGTCGCTGAGAACATCGCTGGCCGCCGGGAGTCCGACGTCGCTGTTATGTCTGTCTATGGTATGTTATGATTGGTTTTATCAACATTAGCACAGCTGGAATTCTCACGTTGGTATATGTAGACCTTTTTCCATAACATATCAGTACCTGCCGCTGAAGTATCATGTAGTACCTATCTCTGACGAGACTCAAATCACGGATTGTATCACACCTAATCTCTTGCTATTTATTTTCATGAAAGATAGTGAAATAACATTATTTTTCTTATATTTCGTCCTAACACCAGTGGCCGTACTGGCCGTACATCCATGTTTTAAATGTGTGCCCCTGACGTCACCTTCGAACTATTTACATTGGCAATCCAATGGCGAGCGTTATTACTGATTTATGGCAGACGGATGATATTAATGTGGCGAACAGCCCATCAATAAATCTTCGTTAGTCAATCTGCTTATATTGTATCAACCTTGGCAATTAATTCTAGCAATAAATCAATTGATCACTTTCGATCTTTATAATTTAATGACATACTAGATTCATTGAAATAAAACTATTTTTACGGATTATATCGCGTTTATTTACTTTTTATGTACAATTTGTTGTAAATTTTGAGGGTACCCAGTTTTTAACTATGACATCAGGACGTCTAACACCTCAGTCCCCCCGTGACCATGGTTGCTGTAAAGCAACCGAAACGTCGGGAACATAAAAAGTAAATAAACGCGATATAATCCGTAAAAATAGTTTTATTTCAATGTGTAGTATTCGCGTAAATATAAGAAAACAATATACTAGATTCAGATCAAATTGTACAATGGCTACACATGGAAAAACAAAAGAAGATGATTATTACTTGAATAAAGCTTCTATCTTCTTTAGTAAATGGTGGCTGGTCCGAATGGTCACCATGGTTATCGTGTCGTTGCGGCTCGCAAACGAACGGGCGTCGGCGCACGCGCAGCTGCACAGAACCTGCACCAGCCAATGGTGGCGCGCCTTGCAGAGGACAATCTTCACAGAATGACGATGACTGTGTTAGGTGCCAAAGCAGTAAGTTGTAACAGAATTACTTTGAATCTGTGGATTTATAAATAAAAAAAACAAAAATTATAACTATGTCACATTTCTCCTTAACTAGAGATATTGTTATTATCGACCTCGAGACTTTTTTACTATGGACTACCATGTACATTTCGGTCCTTTTCAACTCGTATCTATCCGGATGTGACATTGTAGACTGTAACGTCATCGGTCATCCTTGAGTGGTCGTCTCTTCATCCAGAATTCCAAAATCTTTGCGCTCCAATGGACCTTGGTTCTTCTCCTTCAACTTTGCAACTTTTCAAATCTGTAATTCCACTTATTTAGGTGGATCCTGGTCCGCCTGGACCGCGTGGTCTACCTGCAGCGGTGACTGTGTCAGGGTCCGCAGACGGCAGTGCACTGGGACGTGTTCTGGCTCCACTGTGCAGCACGCTGCTTGTGTTGATGGCCTATGCTCTGCTGGAATAAGTAAGTTATATATACTAGGTGATACAAAATGGGTATACTATTTTTTTTTGCAACTTAACTTTGTAAATCTCAAACTATCGGCTTTGTGGGACAGTTGAAGTACTAAAGGTTTTGTAGACTTGTGAAATCGGTCAACAGCTGTATTCCTATAACACCTTTTGTTTTTCAAGTTCCCTCCAAAGCTGATGGTTTTAGAATTACAAAGTTGAGTTTTGAAAAAAAAGTATACCCATTATGTGTCACCTTGTATAGAAAAGGCACAAATCTGATAATTTTTCATAACTGTTTATTTTTTTTGTGTAGGTATACGTAGGTTGTTATAATTTACGATTTTGTTCATGCTGCACAGTTTATTTATGGTTTCCATGAAGAGATTTGCTATCTGTCTGCTGTCTTAAAACTACATATTTCCTGTTCTGTGGGACAGGATTCTACTCCAATAACACCACACTGTATGTCGGTGTGGGCATCACTGTAGCCATGCTGATAGCTGGCGCAGCTATACTGTTCGTGTGGTGTAAATACAAGAGGACTAATCCTGGATATAGCGTTGGTCGGATTGGTAAGACAATACCTTAAACTTTTACAATTACACGTGCCATAATGCATTTTTAAATGTCGTCATAAACGCTACTTAAATAAACTCCTCCAACTATTTTAGAAGTTATTAAGCAACGTTTTAGTATCCATCTGTAAGTTTTATGGATCCAAACATGTTCCATGCATAGATCTCAATAAATGTTAACTTATCATTCGTCTGTTTGATTAGTCTGAGAATGCACTTCATTTTCCAACTGTTTTCCATAATTGTTATTAACTTTTTAACACTGAAGTTATTCAAGATGCTGAAGACCATGAAATTTAGTAAATATAGAAGTTTTAATTCAATCCAGGCATACCAAAAGCACAATCTGGTCGTGATAAAGGCAACGCAGCACCCGATCTGACTAGAACTTGCAACGAGTACTGGATGCAGGGGCCTGACAACCATTACGATATGCCGCATGTTAGGGACAGGTATGAAATCTGAGTTTCAAAACGATTGCTTCTAGAAATTTGATCCTAGTATTATGGAAGCAGGGATCCGGCCGTAATCCTTACTTATATCATTTATATATATTTAACATCCTACTAATATTATAAATGCGAAAGTTTGTGAGTGTGGATGTATGTATGTTTGTTACTCCTTCACGCAAAAACTACTGAACGGATTTGGATGAAACTTGGAACACAGATAGATTATAACCGGGATTAACATATAGGATACTTTTTTAACCCATTAATCCAATACTACGTGGATGAAGTCGCGGGGCACAGCTAGTATATTATATATTTTTAATATTATAAATTCAAAAGTAACTGTCTGTCTTTCTGTCTGTCTGTCGCTCTTTCACGCCAAAACTACTGAACCGATGTAAATATAATTTGGTACACAGATAGTCTAGAGCCTGCGAAAGGACATAGGCTACTTTTTAATGCGAAAAAAAGGTTGTAAGGGATTGAAAGGGGGATGAAAAGTTGTATGGAAATATCGTAATTTTTAGAGCTAGAAGCTTGAAACTTATTTTGTTGATTCGATATAAATAAATATGAAATTCAAAGTTTATAAAAGTTTTACCCTCAAGGGTGTAAAATAACTATAGGGAATAGGGGATGAAAGTTTGTATGGAAATATAGCTCTTTGCAGTGATACACTGTCTATTGACATTAATTATTGCTCATTAAAGTATTTATACGTATGTATTATTTGTAAAATAATTACCTTAAATAATTAAAGACGGTACTCCAAGACACTATTCCACGCGGACGAAGTCGCGGGCACAGCTAGTGACTATATAATGAAGCATCCCATTTATAATCTTACCTTCGCCATATATTTTATAAACGCTGATGCATCTCTAGATATCTTTATTACACACAGAAATAACTTTTTCCATCCATTAGCGTAATGCGTCCATTTATTATCCCGCCCTAGCTATTCGTCGCCGTTCGGCAGAAGTCGGCAGCAATCCTCGAATGGCAGCAATCATTATGAAATGAAGCCTTACAGTCCTTCAGGAGAGTCAGCTTCTAGCTGTTATACCAACTGTAAGTATTAAATTATAAGCAGCGATTGCTATCCTTGTACTAACTGCAGGGTCAGATGAGAATAAGCTCCTGGCTCAAGTTGAGCTGGACACCTTGCAGTAGCCCACTGCAACTGAGACAAAGTTACTGTCGGTGGTAGTACTGTTATTCCAACAAAGATTATCAGTATCACTTGTTGAAGGGCGATGAAGAACATCGGAGGAAACAGAATGACAACGTTTATATGTTTTAGACGAAGACCATTTTTAACCCTCGACGAAAAAGAGGGATGTTCTAAGTTTAACACGTGTATCTGTGTATGTGGCATCGTAGCGCCCAAGCGGATGTACCAATTTTAATTTTGTTTTTTTTTGTTATAAAGGTATTCTGATCGAGAGTGTTCTTAGCTATGTTTCATAAAAATCGGTTCAGCCGTTTGAAAATTATCACCTTTTTTGTAGTTTAAAAAGTAGTTGCATCGGGGGTTCTTTAAATTTTCAATTTAGAGTTATTTGTTATACATCTATATTCTTACATACCCAAATCTTTTTTTTCCTATTCAGCAAGAACAGTGACTTCTAGATCCAGCGAGTGTTCGTCGCAACTAGCGGAACTAGTGACGTCATCACCGACGTCAATCTCGAAAGTGGACGTAGCTGTGACGCTGCCCACAGGTCATTTGGACACGAGCTATAGAGACAAGATATGTTTGACTATAGTTAAATAATATTTTAAATTTTTTTGGGGCCACATGGCCTAGGTTGAGTTCACTGGGCGGATCGTCCAACAAGTTGGTCGACAAGTTTGGCAACAGGCGGTTATTATTTATTGTTATTCGTCAAGTGAATACGAGGCCTTATTGTTGTTTTTTTTTATAATTTGATTTAAACATAAGTAATTAATAAAAAAAATAAGTACTAAGTATCCAATAATATTATTGTGTGTATGTATTTCAATTTATAGTTATTATTTCTTATTATTATAAATTAATATTTATTTTTAATTGAAATATTTAAAAATCTGTCACAATTAAGCAAATCTATGCACACCTCACGCTAGTCCGATAAAATGCTAGCAGTTTTCAGAACCCATAGGTAAGTATTGCATTTACAAGAAAACTGTTTATAGATATTACCTAATTTATAAAAGACTGAGATATTGATGTAAATGACTGCCATTTTAATTTGCGTTTGTATACATTGTTTCTTATATTAATGTGTATAAAATAATTACGTTTAATGTAGTAAATGAAAAATGTGATCTGCATTTTAATTACAAGTTTAATTTTCATTTAATTACATTGGAACTGATGTATGTGACTGACTAACATTCAGTGTAAGTTATGTATTTAAATCTGTGATATTTAAATAAACTAATTATTAACATTGGCGATATGTTTAATTGAAACTCCCATTATTTCTTCACAATAATCTTTTTCCAGTGCGGAATTCGATAAACTCACTAGGTAGATAATATCACAAAAATATACGTACTTAGGAAAATACTTATTTAATCTCCTACGTATTCTATAACTACCTGAGTTACATTCGGGTATTTCGACCCGATCTGACCAAATCAACTGGTCCGCTACCTAAGCAAACACTACGGATGTACGTGATAGAGGCACTTTGACCTATACAATATACATTGACGCATTTCAACCAGACCACGTATTTCCACCAGATATTAAATTTTTTTTTTGGGACTAGTCCCGCCACACACTCCCACCACTGTAACTCCTGTAAGCCAGGATCGACAATGGTGACCAATAATGACGTCGAGGTTTGACCCTCGACGAGTCCCGGGGAAAAGTTAAATTGTCTTGGAACCCGCACGAATTTAATCGAAAGAAATAATAGGAGGAGTTGGAAGAAAATATTTCCACTTCCCTCCGGTGCCAAGCGGGAGACAAAGTATATGTAGCTGGTATGGGCTAATTGCCATAGAAACAAGACTGTTACAGCTGATTTTAAATATACCAGATATTAAATATAAAGAATGAAAGAAGAAAGAAAACATATTTATTCACAAAAAACAACGACGCACACTAATTACGTAAACGAAACTGTAATAAAAACTAAATTAAACTTAGAGACTATCTAGTTTGTGTACGTCGCAGCACCCAGGAAAGAGATCCCACTCAGCATTATGCTACCAGCAAGCAAGGCTGACAGCGCTGATATTCTGTGAGACCTTATAGTGTGTTTCGGACTTATGTTGGTACTTATACATTTATACTCATTTATCCGGAACCATGACCATAATTATTTAATATCACCCGGGTCTTGCTTAAAGTACGAGGCCATATTGTCAGATATTAAAAATAATCATACTAATATTATAAAGAGGAAAACTTTGTTTGTTTGATTGTAATGAATAGGCTCCGAAACTACTGAACCGATTTGAAAAATTATTTCACTGTTGGGAAGCTACACTATCCCCGGGTGACATAGGCTATAATATATTTTCAAAAAAATTAGGGGTACTTACTAAAACTCGAATAATGTAACCGCAATGTACCCGTGCGAAGCCGGGGCGGGCCGCTAGTGCATGATAAATTGGATGGCGCCTTAGTAAATGCTAAAGATAATGTAAGTAAGTAGTTACTACCTACCTACCCTACCGCATAAAAATATCTGATGGGATTCTTTCCCTTAATGAATGCGCTCGCTACGAATCAACTGTACTAACCAATAGAAAATATTTATACCATAAGACTTTATTGTGTTTAGCATTTACTAAGACACCATGCAATATAGCGTGCACTTTTAAAATAAGATATATATATTTTTAAAGTTCAAAAGGACCATGATCATATAACAAGGTACTTACTAGTCTATCTCTAAGTGTATGTTATGTGGGTGTCAATAACCTGGACCTTCATAGCAGTGTTCGACCACCAAATAAAAATTAAGCACTCACTATAACTCTTCGAGAGCTATTTCAAGTCAGATAAGAGAGCATTTATATCACACGACATAGCTAAGTCTGTGTTGTATGTACCTACTTATCTATATTGACGGGCTCAATCATTTTTCAAACGTGGAATACAGATACCTACAAAATTAGATACGATGTATTATATAGTCCGAGATATTTGCTGTTTATTTTTCTCTTTTGAAGATAATAAAATCATTGCCTTTCTTACCGTTTCTTCGCAATGGAAGCAGTATTTGTAACGAGTAGTAGATTCTTTAGTTTGGTACTGCTTTGTTGACCGACATGAATGAAAAGATTTTGAATTGTGAATCCTCAACATGTCATTTAATAATTATTATTAATGTTTAAAGTTCAAGTTTTTAAATTGTCCCTGAAATTAATCTAAAATACATAATTCATTTGTATTTCATATACCTAGATATCATTATTTATTTCTCAAGTCGTATCGTTATCGTGTCGTACACTACAAAGGTAGTTCGTCTCGTTACAAATCAAAGCGTTATTTTTGTATCCGACCATTAGTCAAATCGTATGACTAAAACAAGTTCAAAGTTCCCTTTTAACTGCTCCCATTTGTCACTTAAGTGCCACTAATTGGGACAGTTTAAGTACCCGAGTTATAAACGTGTGGCCCTTTGATTTTGATTTAACTGTCTTCTAAGCGTGTTAAAGTCATTCTTACTGTCTCCTAATTGTATTTTAAGGTAAGTATTAGTTATTGTACTGATATGGTTATCAACTTGGTGGAATCAAGTTCAGCTTTGGAAAAAATGGAAGGGGTTTGATGACCTCAATTCTGTAAAATTGAATTAACTCATTAAATACAGGTTAGAACAATGCTCAAAAAAAATTGCATTATAATTTATTTATAGTTCCTACTTGGACATGTGTCTTTATAGCATGGCGCGTTTAAATTAGTCAGCTCTCAAATTTCAGCTGCGTTTGAGTACCTACATGGTGGTTAACTATAAACCTAAGCAAGATCGAGATTTTTTTCTTATATTTCTATAGCACCAATCCCTTCAGGATGTATCTCATGAAATAAATATTTCCCCCAAATTAGGAATGAGTCACTTGACAATATTAGCCCAGTTATTATCGTGACTAACATAGTTGTCTATTTGCAGAAACTATGAATAGGCAGCCAAAACAAAGCAGAGGTTGGGATGAATCAGGATTTCCTTGGAATCGCGAAATGTGAATATTTGCCTACAGGAATATCCTACAATTCAGACAATTGGTTTACGCATGTGACAATGGCAAACACAAAACTGGATAGATATGTCATACATTAAGTTGGTATATACGAGGATGTAACATTGCCATTTATGGATCCTGAAATATTAAATGATTCTAGTTCCTATTATTATCGTAATTGGGCACATTGTAATTTGTTTTTGCTTTTAAAAATTAAGTATTGACAAGGTATTTTCTTGCCGGACAAAATACAGAATTACTTAAGTACTTATACCTTGAAATAAAACTATTTTTACGGATTATATCGCGTTTATTTAATTTTTATGTTCCCGGCGTTTCTTACTGTACTGTTTCGTGTACTTATACCTACCAAGAAACAAAATAATCAGTTGTAATTTGATCTAGCGTTCCTTCTCTAGGACACAGTTTAGTGCATAAAAAGACTACACATCTGTGTATGACATATCTATGTCACAGGTTATTTTTGTTGCAGTATAAGTACCTACTTAGGCCCGTTATTAATAAGTCTATCTCAAGTCTGAGAGCGAGCTTAAGTACACTTTTGACAAGTCATTTTGTAAGTACTGGTATGACATAAGAATTGCATTTCCAAGATCGCTCTCAGACTTGAGATCGATTTATTACATCGGGCCTTAAAACTTCGTTGATTTTTTAAATACACATGTGGAGGGGAACGCGAGAGGAAACCACTAATCAATCAATTAGCCAATTACAATATGGAGTCGTGATTGTCGTCTGACAGGCAGATAGCTCATTACGATATTGATTTGAATAATTGAGTGACATGTCGCGTGTATTGTATGTAATGGCTCTATAATGGGTGTGAATATTGCAGAAAATAGGTATTTAGAACGGAATATAAGAAACAGTAGCGATTATATCAATAGGTCAAGGATCTAGTATACAAAAGCAAACTATTTAGCACACATTACTTTTATAAAAATGTTTGGAAACAAACACACTACACGAGATTTTTATAAGAAGTGGAGGCTGAACTGATAAAGTGTTGGCTGGATGTGGTAATATAGGTATACTAACTAATGACTTAGAAAAAATCTGAGGAGATCTTTTAACAACCGATGAAATAAGTAAATAAACAAAAAGTTGCAAAGACTATATATTCTTTGACATATTGCTATTAATGTAAAACAAATATGAATCGCTCTAATTTTAGATATTTTAAATTCCATAGGTAAGTAAATAGGTAGGTAATACAATAGTATTTATTGTTAAAATGTCATCAAAATAGTCGCTCAGATCGACAGAGATATCTTTAAATAGGTTCGAATCGCATCGTGGAATATACAGATATGATGTTCCATTCCCAACTATGTTCGGATGCATTTCTCCTTGCAAGCTTTCTGATAAATTCCACCGTACCAGCCATTTCATTCTCAGCTCTAAGCGAAAGCTTGTAGAGTAGGTTTTACGTGTTTGTGCAATTGAACGCAGTTATCTGTTATTTGGTACTATAACCTGCAGAATGTCCCGGAGATGTTCGATTGCAGCGAATTCGACGCGCCGCCTGCGTGTTTGGAGCGAATGGCGATAAAATGTCGCTTTGCCCATACAAAGTAGATATTTATTTGGAAATTACATTGCAGGTTTCAGAAATACAGATTTTCAAAAGAATAGAATATGCAAGAAAAGTTATAAGAATATAGTGGAAGAAGAATAATTATAAAAAACCTTGTTAACATCAGAACTAATTTTCGTTTTATCTGTTCTGAAGCTGAAAATGAATCTGAAGATGGCAGATATGATATGAAAAACTTTTAAGATACAATGTTGCAACAGGAATCAACAAGTAAGTAACTAGTCGACAACACAATAACGAAATTGAAGTTAGGTGCACGGTAAGGGATGATATTATTATAACGATACCTATAAAACGATGTGGATCTATTTCATTATTAAATCTATTTACCACACTTCAAGCTTCATTTTAGCGTACCATCAAGCGCGCGTCCGATCCTTAGACATCCGGAGTCGGATGTAGGTACTGCGGATGCGTCGCATGCGACGACAGCCGACAATGCGTGGTGACGTCATACGCTGTCCCGACGAGTCCTTTGGACATAGCACTTCATATAGGTAACATACTAACACGCAGGAAGAGGTATACTAAAAAAAGGTACCTTTTATTGACTTTTGACAGTTTTCCTATGGTAAAACTGTCAAATCTGTCGTATCGCGAGTCAAATGTCAGTCGCGTCGAGCGACAGGCGTTAACAGACTCCTCTCCTGAACACACACCTTGTCACTGTCATTTAGTACTGATCACCTAGGAAGCTTCTTTTCCGACAATCATTCCTCATAACATGAATTCCTCATAAATTCCTCATGCATGAAATTGACAAGTTTCAGCAATGTTAATACAAAATTCAATAACCGGAACGTAACCACAATTAGTTGCTGAACTAAACAATTCGATAATCGATTCAGCCGCATGACACCGAGATACGAGGGATAGTATCGATTACCGGCATCGAGACACTTACAAATTCAATATTAGAACTGTTGGACCGTTGAAAACCGGAGAAGCTAGTAGTAGAGGTGTTATTCAGTTATATACTATGTTATAAGGAAAACGCAGACGAACGACTAAGGCGGCGGCTTTGATAAAAGAAGTAAGCGTCTGGGATCCTGGCAAAGTGATTTTTTACATGGATCCAGCAAATCTAACAAAAAAAAAATCGTCGACTTAGTTAATAAATCAAGTGTCAAAACAAATTAAACAAATAGAACCATGCGCAACAACTTATCCTCACTGTCGAGGGTTTACGTTGATCGAGATACATAGGATTTCATTTTACAGATTGGCTGCGGATGTTTGGAGATTATTTAAGCTTATCTTATTAATAAGGATCAGTAACAGTCCATTGATCGCAATTTCTTCACTTAATAATAACAAGCGCACAAACATAACCATTCTCATTACGGCCCCCTTATTTGCCTCCATTGGACCGTACAAAATAACACTTCATCACAGTTCGAACTCGTCGCTCGCATACGATAATACGTCATATCAATAGCGCCTAATGACCTGCAGCTCGTTAATTAGACGTCATTTCATGCATCAAACGCTTGGTAGTGGCGAATGTGGTCGCTGTACATCGTATGAGGCCATCCTGATTAAAGTTTACACACTACTACACATGAATTTTAATAACATGCAATACGCAGATGCTGTAGGATTGTAATTATTTATTGCGTAAATCTTACTAATATTATAAATGCGAAAGTTTGGGAGTGTGGATGTATGTTTGTTACTCTTTCACGCAAAAACTACTGAACGGATTTGGATGAAATTTTGAACACAGATAGTTTATAACCTGGATTAACACATATAATACTTTACTTAAGTCTACGCGGACGAAGTCGCGGGCAGCAACTAGTAGACCATACATGTATAGAATAGGTGGGTATTTCTTCCCACCCAGGATTTCATTACACTAAACTGAAGTGTAAGAATGAAAGACTACTAAAACGAATACAATGTGTGTACAACCACGATGCACAAGAGCTCAATAAATATTGTTCACAGTCCGTGCTGGGCGGAAATGACGTCACCCAAAGCGCACTGTTTGTTTCACTCACTAGCTGTAATTGAAAACTAGCTGGACTAGTCCAAATTTGCAATTGACGTTATTTATCGATGATGTTGGAAGGATGAATGGACTTTTTCATCAATAGTAGGGATGGTGGTAACTGTATGTACTGTAGGGTCAAAATGGTCAAAGTGATTGGTTAATTACGTACTCTACGTTACAAACATTTGTGTGTTTTCTATATTTTTTTAATTTATTAGCTCGTGGTTACCTGGCTTCTATGTGTTGATGACGTTAGGTGCCCTAAAAACTAACCCTTAAATTATCAAAGTCAGTCGTCAAGTAGATAAACAAATAGACAACGTACTTACTAGCATCAAAATGGTACTATCTATTAACACCATTACAAAGTATGAATAGCTAATAATCGCTATAAAGCAAAAAAACAAGAAAAAAGTTCTTTAAAATTTTTGGAAAATTTGAAAGAATGTGCGTTGATGGGCTGGCTTCCGTGTTAACATACAAAGAAGTCAAAAACATCCATAAAAGACCTGAACAAGAAATTCTCGGCCGAGATGTTTTGACAAAACAGCTCAAGAAGCTAAGAAATCTGGTCAACACCGAACATGATCTTCGTTATGTCTACACGAATGACCATCATAAACCGTTTATGGGTCCATAAAAGTCCACTGTCTGCGTAGACGCAGTGTTTCATTTGAACTAAACTAAACGCTACACATAAATTAAACGGTTTATGTGATCTTTATGAAGTCATTTAGCGAAAGTCTCTTAATGTTATTTAGAATATTCCCGGAATTTTGTGGTGGTCCGCCGTTTAAGGTGTAACGTGTAAAATTATAGTTGGAGTTTCTTTATTTGTAGCGTAGTTACGATGTTTAATTCAATGAATACCTATATTTACACAAACAGGAACCTGAAGAATAGTTAAATCATAACTAATTTGAGATTTAAGTGTTTATATACCGGGTGTTTCAAAAGCCTGAAATAATAATTTAGGTAATTGCATACAAAGATGCCCACAAATAAATAAATACTTCATTATTTCATCACCTCATATAACACAACTGAGGAGAGTAGAATCCTAATTATAGGTTAAGTTAAAACCGCAATTTGCCTCTTAATAACGCAATCAAAGCTTACACTCTCATATTATTCATCCGCGTTCCCCACAAACTCAATTCCTTACACCCTTTAATCAAGAGAACCCTAACGGAACAAGGGGCTGATTGCCAACCCTCAAAGTACTCTAGACCTGCAATTATATTGCAACGATTTTGTATTGAACGTACCAATTTTGTCATTATCCATCAATACCGTGGGGAAAGTTTTTTGTGGATTATCAGTAGTGTCTTGGGACAGCAAAAGGCTTTATTACTCTGTATATTTTGACAACCCCTTGGTGCAAAGGCTCGAGGGTAGGTAGCTTGGCTCCGTTTCTCGTCGTGGACGGTTTCGAAAAAGGCCTTTTCGTAATTTTTCCTAGTCTGGGAGGCACTAGGATAGCTCCAGTTTATTTTGCGGTACGGTGTTTTAGTCTGGCTATAATGTACATTTATTTATTGTCTATGCTTATTTGTTTATAAATAGGCTTCATTTGATATGATTTGTGTCATTGATACAGTCAGTACTTACCTTAAAATCAATGAGCAGTCATAAAAGTTTAATCATGACCATCATGATGGCCGAGAAATACTACAGCCATCTCGCTTGTGTTGTTCGAAGGGCTAAGATTAAAATTGCGGTCAACGCACATTTCGGCGATAGTATTAGGTCTCAATAAATAAATAAATAAATATCGCCAGACGAACACACCAACTGTATGGTCCCAAACTAAGCAACGCTTGTACTATGGGTACCGTACAATGGACTGGGGGCGATCCCAGTGGCACCCAGACCAGGGAAAATTACGAAAAGGCCATTTCCGAAATTTACCCTGACGGGAATCGAACCCGCAACCACCCGGTGTAGTGACCCGAGCGGCCTACGCTCGAACCACTGCGCCAAGCGGTTGTCGAATATACCTGAGAGTCGCAGACCAATAATAAAAGACACCCGTTACGTCCACTATTGTATGATTATGCAATCCTCAAAAGTTTCTGGCGTATCAGAGAAGACGGCGAATTTTGATTGGTTCGTTCAAGTCGAGCTTTGAATGGCTTATTGGTCTGAACTGGAGGTGAACTTTTATAAATTGTATTGGGCACTAACCTCTTCAATGGGTGGAGATTAAGAAGGATTTTGGGCAAGATATATGGCTCAGTTGTTATTTCTAACGGTAATAATAATAATGGTCGATACAAGTTCGCAAATTTTATTATACCTTCCGTGGATACTGCTTAATTTTGAACAAAAAATGACAGACCACTAGGGTACTAAAAAATGAGTACCGTTGCTGAATACAGTCGAAAGTTTATATAAAATCCGATAAGTATAATAACTCAAGCGTCAAAGAGTTAATAGAAAAAGTCAACCAAGTCGAAGGATTCAATTACAAGTAAACAGTATTAAAAGAGGGAAAATCTTGGCATTTAGCAACAGGAAATCCAGTTCCTTGGTCCGGAGCTAAATCACATTAAGTCGACAAGGTTTTTTAACCCACCCCCGGCCGGAGGGGTAAATAACGCCAACTGCCAACGGAACCGTGGTCGCCAATAAAACACTAATTTTTCCCTATAAAGGCGTAACTGTAGCGTGGGATAAGCGATAAAGATATACTATTACTGTTAATTTTTTTATTGCTCTGCATATATGATGGTTAAGACAATGAAATCTGAATTAGATACTGTTTATTGATGTTAATACCTACACGGAAAAAAAAATATTTTACAATACTACCAGAATGTGTAGTAAACGAAAATTCGTTCCCAGTACCAGTTTTTAGTACACCTAATCATTTTTTTCGTACAGCTAACAATTTCATGTTTAACGGCTACAATATGATCGTAATGTGTACTATTCAATTCTAGTAATTGGGAATCTGGTAGGGATTACAATATAGATCTTTACGCAAACAATAACATTGTAATATTTCAATAATTACGAATAACATTGTTCCTGCAATAATAAAGTCGATTGCAGTTACATTCCTTAGTTTGTGGTTACAATGTGTAAAGTAGCGGGGTGTATTGACAGGTCGGCAGTGTTGCCGTTCTAGAGACTTTGTCGCTAGATCTAGCGGAATTCATGAGTGGTTAGCGGGGAAAAAAATTGAGTTGGCGACAAAAAAAGATTTAGACTTCTAGCGAATTTTGAGCCGTCGCATATGCGACTTTTTTTCCGAAAATATTTGAAGAATAATGTGTTTTTTAAGACCACCTGACTACACCTGAACAACCATAAACATCCGTCCTGGCACAAAATATAGCCACAACCCCAAAGTTTGTCTCGTTCACAATCTTTTTATAAACAAAAACCAATGCCCAAAGTAGCTGGTGTAGGCATTGGAGAAGCCTCCGCTTCCAGTGCCAGTGATGATGAATACCCGGTTGACATATGTTTAGATTTTGAAATATAGGTAGTAAATTATGTAATTCTTAGAAAACGTAACAGTTTCAGTTTTTTATCATCCAGAACATTTGTTGTGATTTTTTGAATAAATAGTATGTTGATTTTGTTTTTTTTTTTGCGAAAAATGAAAATATTTGCCAACAACAACGATCGGCGTCAAGATTAGACTTGAGCGTCAGCGATACCGTTTAGCGACTTCTAGCGGATTAAAAAAAATATTTACCAATATCTAGCGGAGTTTTTCTTATTACTAGGGACTTTTAATTTTGTAGAACGGCAACACTGCAGGTCGGTTCCCGCTTCTTTCATTGCACTAGCGCCGCGCATTCGATCGAAGTGTTCTGTTCGTCGTTGCCACAGAGTACCTGTCGTTGCATTACATCTACTTACTAAAAAAATTAAACAGTGTTCCCAATGGATGAAGACACGAGATCATTTCTGTTGCAATGGTCGATGGCCGACTACATTGACGTATTCAAAGGTTAGTTTGGTTCTTTGGTTACATACTTTATCTCCTAGAAGTAATCTTTTCCGCGATTCACATTAATTAAAACAGTGTAGGTACCTTACCTTTTTGTTTTTTTATTGCTTTTACGTCAATAAGAAAAGTAGGTAAGTGATTGTAGGTAGTCTTTCGGGAGGTTGCATATCTAACTAGGTACCTACTCATAACCAACTCTTTTCGGTACCTAGGTTTAACAAAATTATTCTATCTGGATTACTAGGTCGGTACCTATATAATGGCAAAAGAAACTGTAAATTGACCGTAAATTACCTACTTCTTAAATTATTAGGCATTGGTTTGTTTACAGGAAACAGGATTGATATCCATACATTGGGAATTCTTGATTCGGATATGATCAAAGAATTAGTGAAGCCGATCGGAGATCGAGCGAAATTGCTGCAAAATCTGAATCTGTGGCGGCAAATTTCAGACTATGAACCTATAATGCCACAAGTAAGTGCTAAACTTAGTTATGAACTTGGGTACTTCGGTAGGTACATTTAGTATTAGTTGTCAATTACGTCGGTACCTACCTAACATAAGGAGTAAATAATCAAAACTCATAACAATAATTGGGTCAATGTATGTATACACAACTCCTTAGGGGCTTAATCCTTATGTAGCTGAATAGTTCTATTAGGTATAATATAAAAATTATAAAAATAGTAATTGATGTTTGTGTTGCAGAACAAAGATTTTGAATATGATGATTGTGAACAAGAGTATGCTGAAAATCATAAACAAAAGAAGAATGACAAAAATTATGATGGTGAGAAAAATAATTCTTCAAATACATTATAATACATCTAATTTATTAGTTTATTATATTTATGTATAATAATTATAAATTAATTATGTTTCAGACATACAACAAGACATAATCTGGCTTCAGAAGTCAACAGAACCATGGCAAATGACTGAAGAAAAATGGCGAAAAACAGCCACTGCAAGATTAGAGAGTCTTAACACCAGTGACAAAACAATCGCACAGTATATGATTGAATTTCCCGCCTTAAAAAAGCCAGTTGGCTATAGTCTGCTGCTTGAAGATTTCAAAACAATTTACCCAGACAAAGAAAATCTGCTGCATGAAAAATTTGCTTTATTCAAGAATAAAATTTTAGACTACGCAAGGCAAAAAGCCATTCGCGATGATGCAGTGAAAATAATGATTTAACCACTCGAAACTCTTTCTGAAGGTTAGTAGTGTACTTCATTGTAACTTCACTTCACGTGTAATTATCTCTTGTCCAATCGAAAATACTGGCTAGTCTCCACCACTACAATATTACTATTTTATCTGATATGCTTTATTTCATAGTATAGCAGTGATAGCCGATTGGTTAAGCACGCGTCTTGCGGGCTACCAGGCCTCAGGTTCAAACCCCGGCTCGAACCTCTGGATTTTTCGAAATCTATGTGCGAATCATAATTTCTATATGATTATCACTTGCTTACGGTGAAGGAAAACATCGTGAGGAAACCTGCATGTCTTAGGAGATTTAACCAATTTTCGAAAGACTGTGAAATCCGCCAACCAGCACTGGGCCAGCGTGGTGGATTATGGCCTGAATCCTTGAGGGTAGGCCCGTGCTCAGGATTGGGACGTAAAAAAAAGGCTAAAATTATTTTTTATGCTTTATTTCAGAAGCAGCTGATATCGTCAAAGCTGCGGAAGCCAAATCAATAATAGCATTCAGGGTACTGTGAAACAGGAAACGGCCGAGGGATTTATAACTCACATAACTACTGCATTGGAGCTACACACAACTGTTTCCAGCAGACGAGAGAAATTCTCCAAACTAAATGTAACGTTGCAACCTTTTATTATAATTGTCGGAGAAAACTGTTACAAAATTTCCAAATATTATGTTATTGTAAATGACACATTTTATGTGCTCCATACAATAGAGGACGCGGTTGACGTTTGCTTCAATTTTCATGTATTGAATTGTAGATACCCTATTGAATGTTCCACTACTTGGCAATTTATTTAAAATGGTCTCTATGACTTGAAGACCCCTTACGACAAGCAGTATATTTCAGTCAATTCTTTGTTAACCGACCTTGGGGTTGAAATTTATTGATATGCCTGAATGTTTTTTTGTAATTTGATTTTACCAACTGTAAAATACCAGTGTGGTCATATTAAAATAATTCATAGAAATATTCAAATTCATTATTACCAGTGTGCTGAATCAGGTTGTAATCGGAAATATTATTTGCTTAATTCTTTTAAAAAACATTTGGCAACACATAATATTTTAGAAGATAATGTTACAATAACAAATCTAATACTTAATATAGCTTCTAATAATTGTACCACTCCAAATAATACTACTTTACACGAAGTAATACCAAACCCTGCATCAAATTTAAGTCATAGTAATATTTCCAATGTTTCATTTCCAATAGAACGAGAGATATCAAATCTATCTACATCCGAGGGTTCAATTAAAAATAAATTTGCCATTGAAATAAAACTATTTTTACGGATTATATCGCGTTTATTTACTTTTTATAATCCGTAAAATAGTTTTATTTCAATGTGTAGTATTCGCGTAAATATAAGAAAACAATAAATTTGCCAGTTTCACGGCCAGTTTATATGCGAATCCATTGATACCAAGAAATGTTATTCAAGTTGTTATGTCTAATTTAGAAAATCTTATAAACAATTCTGTAGTGAATCCTATCACTTCTATATTATCAAAATCTGTTCAGAATCAATCTCCAGAATCCTGTTTACCTAAACTATATAATCACTTGGAGTCCATACAAGGTAGTCTAAAACATTTTAATTCTGAGTATTCACGTTTTAATTTTTTCAAAATAGCCATACCTATATTTAACCTATTGAATATACATTAGGACATAGAATGGAATCAGTGTCTGCTAATAACGTTATAAATTGTGTAACTGGCCAATATATACCTCTAAGACATGTATTAAAAAAATTCTTTGAATTAAATAACGTGCTCAGTGCTACTCTTGAATATTACAAAGAAATGATAAAAACGTCAAATTTTATAATAAATAAAAGACTGGTTTTATATTAACTTATCTTTTTGTGTATTTCTTATTTATTAAGTGAGAACAGTTTGTTATATCTTACGAAGTCCATCCCGCAAAATTAAAATTTCGAAGATTGGTTCTACTGAATGTCTTCGTGAAATAGAACAACTGTAAACTAACCCTGCCCACCATACTAAACTAAGTTGTACTGTAGGAATTTGTTTGTCTAATAATGTTAATTGTAATTGTAAAATTTCTGATAGTAATATGTACTACCTACTTATAGGAATGTGTACACTATAAAAAGTGGTTTTGATCAGTTACTCAAATGGTGTTACTGCCAACACAAAAAGTTACATGTGATTTTATCAAAAGCTTTGACTAGCAAATATAAATTGTTTGTCAATTGTGAGTTCACAAGTCACTTTTTTGTGTAAGCAATAACAACATTTGAGTGACTGATTAACAGACTACTTTTTTCTGTGTACAAATTCCTATAGTATATGCTACAATCAGAATCTTTACAATTACAATTTCCATTGGTAGACGCTACAAATTCCTATAGTATATGCTACAATCAGAATCTTTACAGTTACAATTTCCATTGGTAGACGCTACAAATTCCTATAGTATATGCTACAATCAGAATCTTTACAATTACAATTTGCATTGGTAGACGCTACAAATTCCTATAGTATATGCTACAATCAGAATCTTTACAATTACAATTTCCATTGGTAGACGCTACAAATTCCTATAGTATATGCAACAATCAGAATTATATTAACAACAAGTCGTTTGATAAAGGGCACAAAAAACTAGTAGTAGTTGGAAATCAGTCTAGTAGGATTAACAATAATATATTGTAATATAAACTATTCATATAGTATCGTACAGTATGCACCTTGTTGTACGTACTAAACGATTATTTGTCCCTACAAACACTTTTTACAAGAACTGACTAGTAGCGATTACAATGTGTAGAGTTGTCACATATACTACTAAAAAAATTGTATGCACTACCAAATTCTGGTTATAGTTACCAGTTTTTTTTTTCCGTGTACCAATGAATCACAAGAATTACACTAAATTTACGCGATGAAGTGGACAATGTTTTTTCTAAGACACCTCTTGACGACTAATGGCTGTATTTGGCATGCACATGGTATAATGTATGGGGAAATGATTGTTACGTTTACTATGTAAATGTCACGAAAATATTATAGGCTCTGCCATCCATTCGAAATGATTTTCCTATGGAAAAGGATGGGCGAGAACATCAATTATCACTCTTTTGAAAGATTTAATATACCGTGGTATAGTACATTGATAAAAATAAATGGAAGGAGATTGTTGACTGCGCAGAATACATAGAGGTTTGCCAGGCTTCCTAGGCCTGTATGTGATTTATCTGGACTGCTGTGCTTGCATAAACTAGGCCGTAATGAAGTAGGTATAGAATACACATCAGTAACATAGATCATAAAACATAAAGCTGCGGTAACTGGCTGTAGAGAAATCTATATTTTCTATTGTATATCTCTCACTGTACAACATTCATGCTGTTGTAGTACACTGGACGAA
Organism: Notodonta dromedarius; assembly: GCA_905147325.1. NCBI lineage: Eukaryota > Metazoa > Arthropoda > Insecta > Lepidoptera > Notodontidae > Notodonta > Notodonta dromedarius. Next base: position 12,639,628 of record LR990164.1, on the reverse strand, counting down.
ACAGGAAATTAACTTTAGCCCACTCGCGTGACAAGTTTATTAAGAACAATTTCTTTGTTTATTCTTTCTTATTTTTCGTCTTGTTTCATTAACTCGGAGACGCCGGATTGGGCAGTGCTCTCATTTTTTTATTAACTATGGGTTTAAATACTGGCGTAGTGGGGTGTCATTTGTCGTCTGTGGAAGTGAACTGGTTTATCCGTGTATCTTTATTGATGCAAAGATGCATAACACTTATCAATATGTTGGACAGATAATGGTGGTCTGTGAGTACACCAGCCAAACTTAACTAACATAGTGTATTGTCGTATTACTCATTGACGTAATTTATGAGTAAGACAGGAATAGTTTTAGCTGTATTAAATTTTGTTGAGACTAAATTTTATTAATGACAGATTAAGCAACAATGGACTGGCATGTATTGAGCAGGTTCTAAATAGATCGTGTTCAAGATCATGTTCAGGAAGAAATATATTTAATGGAAACCAGCGTAATCTATACAAATAAATAAAATTGGAGTGTCTGTTTGTAATATCAAAATAACACCTTTTCACTAAATGCATATGAAAGTACATACGTCACCTATAACAAAAACGCGATTTAAAATTTTTTGTCTGTCTGTCTGTCTGTCTGTGTGTTTGTTCCGGGTAATCTCCGAAACGGCTGGACCGATTTTGACGGGACTTTCACTGGGAGATAGCTGATGTTTTAGGGAGTAACTTAGGCTACTTTAATTTTAGAAAAACAATTAGGGTTCTGCGTAAAAAAATAAAAACACATGAAATCAAAGAGTATCTCCGAAACGGCTGGACCGATTTTGACGGGACTTTCACTGGTAGATAGCTGATGTTATAAGCAGGCTTCATATATTTTACAAAAACAAAATTTAAAAAATGGGTCCTTTCGCGCGGGCTCTGAACGCGGGAGCGGGCTTTTTTGTTAAGTTAAATTCCACGCGGACGAAGTCGCGGGCTCAGCTAGTTGTTCTATAAATTCAGCAAAATAAGCCATTAGACAAACACCTACAATATACAAAAGAGCTTCTTTGGCCAAGATGACGGTCACGTGATCTAATGCTAACATCAATTACATTTTAGGGTAAAGATTTAAAGAAGTGAGTTATCTTGACTCGAGAGGCTGAGGATCATAATTAAGGAGAGATTTACAAAATTTAGTAACCATAAACATTCAAGTTTGCAATACCATTCGCTCGCAAATATATTATACAACCAACAAAGTGGCGGCTTCAGCTCCAGTGAGTGCAGACGTCGCTGACCAGTTTCCCTGTAGGTCTTCGAAGGAGACATTAAACTGATTTACGACGCGGAAGCGAGCCAATTCGCACAATTCCACGGAGTGTTGCGAGCAAAGACCATAAAATTCAGATAGATGAGGAAGATCGCTCAAATGCGTACAATGTGAACTAGACGAAGGAGTGTCTATTATAATATCCGACGCAAAGGAATTAGCTTAAGTTAAATCAAAGCTGTTGTCTATGTTATCTTTTACAATTCAGTACTGAAAATACGTACCTAGATTACAGTTTTTTTTTTTGTAAATAAAGCAAGTTTTCAGCCATTTCCTTTAATTCTTTATAATGTTAATACCAACTGTCACATCTATACTAATAAATTATCTTTATTCATATTGTACGTTTTCACCGTGAATTTTGCTTTGGCCGTTCAGGAGTTGCTTGAAATTGGTATACGCACATTGTTGCCGACCGGACCGCCATCAGTTTACGACCATAAAAGTACAGGTTTTCTATACAAAACGCCATTGAAATGTTACTTTGTAGTATGGTAAACACGCGTAAGGTTTAGAACCCAGAATTTAGGTAAAGCGTTCGTAAACAATTTCTTTTGAGAGAGCTTTTGCAAGACCGACAAGACAGTATAATATTTATTTGTAGATAATTGGTCTGCAGGCCAAGATGTATGAAAAAATACAGTAATTTGTAACCACGTAAGAGGTAGCGATATTAGTTGTATTTTATAGAAATTACAGTTTTAACGCAGTATCGCACCCTTAGGATGCCCGTCCACTTAAGCCGGGCAGGCTGGCTGCGCTAGCTTTCAATCAATAGGATCGTTTCATTTCGACGGCTTATTAAAATGAAGCGTTCCTTAGGTCGAAAGCTAGTCCGGCCAGCCCGCACACCTTAAATGGACGGGAACAGGATCCCTTTTCCACAGCTCATTAAAAAGAAGCGATCCTAATGGTCAAGAATCTTTAGTGTAACTAAAAAGGGCACAAAGATATTACAAAATACCACTATAAGCGTTTCAAAGCTGTACAAAAAATAAGTTTTTGTTTCTTGAAAGATCTAGTTAAAATCCAAGCAAGAGCATCATCAGGAAATGTAACTGCTTTTGTTTGTTGGTATCGCATATAACGCAAATATCAAAACTATGTACCTGGATCCACAAAATGGAAACATCACACAGGAAATTTTTCAAACTCTCCCTTTACTAACCAGTTTGTACCGGATTTTTCCAGTGCCCGGTGAGTGAGACAAAGCACGGCCATCCGTCCCTATTAGGAAGGATCACCGATATTAATTCCAGTATTACACCTTCGTTGTTTTATTGCGAACATAGTACTACAACTAGATATTTATTTGGCAAATCTTTTCTACTTGATTTTATTAGATAGTAACTTATCGGATATACAGCCTTGTATGCAACGCTACTCAACTATTTGAGTTACAGTTAGCTTTTTAAGACATACCTACTTATCGGTGATTTCTTGTATGGCACTTCCAATTTTAAGCAGTTCTAAAATATAAGTTACGTATGAGTAGGTATGCAGCGGTTTGGCAGGTAGCGAGGAAGAGACGAAAGAATTAAGGCATAAAATACCCCCAAATCCCTAAAACACAAGACACCTACCCTAAAACCAGGTAGTATTATTGATCACAGCCAGCGCAATATCATCAATATTTAATGACTTCAATCAATACTGTTTGAACTAAAATGCAAGCGGGCGTTTCAAAAGGGCAGGGGTTGGAAAGGTAAACAGCGGGGTGCTCTGCGGGTAATTTGCCTATTTACCCCAACTCCACCGAAATGTGCACTGTGCTGCTGAAACCCCGGATCTCTCCATAATTTTACCCCGTGACGCGAGACGCATCGTATATAACCAGGGCCCTAACCACGCTAGCTACTCAAATCGTGATAGAAAAGCAAACAATCGCGATTACGTTTCAAACGCTCCGCTTTTGACGTTTTGCTGACACGAGCTTCACAATTTCTACTGACATTGATACGGTATGGTGTCAGCAAAACGTCAAAAGCGGAGCGTTTGAAACGTAATCGCGAGCGTTTGATATTCTATAACGATTTGAGTAGCTAGCGTGGTTAGGGCCCAGGGGTCTAGCTCTGTTAACCATTGTCGCTCGACTTGACGCACACTCGACAATCAATAGGTCAAAACTGACGCCAAGTATTGCTTCATATGCTGCTAATACGCCGGTTTTGTCCGTTTTTAGGGTTCCGTACCTCAAAAGGAAAAAACGGAACCTTATAGGATCACTTTGTTATCCGTCTGTCTGAATATCAAGATTCTTTTTCTCGAAAACGAATAGAGTTATCAATTTGAAATTAATTATCAAATATCAAAAGCTATGGTCCCTTGGAGGTGTAAAAAATTGGGCTTCTAAGTCAACGCAATCAAAAAGTACGGCCATTTATGTACATATTTTGATACTTTTCGCAAATTCACTCATTAAAACAAAGGAATCAAGTAGGTAACTTTTATACCGTAAATATCCGTTAGTAATAATTTTATAAGATTTAAAGAAAATACTCATAATAAGTGATTATTTGTTAAATTAATATTAGTCCAACAAAGCAGATACTTCAATGGTCAATTTTTGAGTCATAATTAATTTAGATCTAAGATCGGTTAATTTATTGATAAGATCATTAACACCAGTGTCTCTCATTGCACCTTGCAGTTACAATCTAAAAACTATCACTTAATATGGTTTACCAGATTCTGAAAATCATATTTTTGGAATACGTTTTGGTCTGTGTGTATTTTCGAGGTTGAAAACCTCAAAGATAGGCAAATAACCAAAATTATTGCAATCATTGACAATTATTAAAATATTCACTTACCATGCTAATTTGTTATCTCCTTATTATCACCACTTATTGAACACGAAAACTTAATCAACATCTATTGTCCAAGCCCGGCTTATTTCCTATGATCTCCGTAACGGGGGGTTTTGTTTACGGACGTGGAACGGAACAAAAATAAACAAAACGTTACTCAATCCACCCTCCTACTGTAAGCAATCGGTTGAAGGTAGAGAGGTAGACAGATCAGCGGGCCACGAAGGATGCGATTAAGTACTTACTCGCGAGCAATGATTATTATTTGTATCTCTTCGTGGTAGTGATGTCTCACATCTCTATCATGCACATTGCGCATAATATAAAGTAAACAAATCTACATCACTCACCTATTGTAAAAGCACTTATTGATTTCTTATATTTGTTTACGCGAATATTAGTTTTACATTGCATTCTAGATGTTTAAAGCGCTTAGCGGCGCCCATCGTCACGAGGGGACTGAGCCGTTTGTTACACGTCGTGTGTCATATCTCGGAGTACCCTCATTTTTTTATTACTATTGTTAGTCTAGTCCAATGCATTTATGTTACCTATTGTTAGTCCAACCCAAGGTAATTTAATTTTATTTTAGCGCAGTCTCAGTAACTTAATTAATACTGTATTATAGTATTAATAATGTACTACAAAAAAAAACCCTGTGAATAAAGGTATCATAAACTCATGTCGTGTCTGTGACCCGCTGGTTTCCTAGCCTCACTGTCCCCAGCATGGTCCCCAGCCTCGTCCTCGTGACGTGACAGCCCGCGACTGACATCCAAAATCGCTGCGACATTCTTAGCAAACGTCTTCCCGAACAATGCAATGAGGGTAGACTGATGCACCAATTTTATTTTACACATTCACCGAACCTTAATGTGATATAATAAGATTCAATTTACTTTAATTAAACAGCGCTCGGCAACTTCGGTATTTTTGAAATTAGATTTTCGTGTGTTTTAACTCGTATTTTTGAGAGCTTAAAGGTGTTTATTGTCTGGTTTGAGTTGAGTTTGGGACCGTACTCTAGTTCGGTTCGTATTGTAGGGGTGCGATGGTGTTTGAGAAAGTTTTATATTTGATGGATTCGATTTTAAATGTTTGTTTTGGGTTGTCTTGTTTGGGGTGGGCAGTTTTCCTAGTTTGAAACTTAACTTTTAAATTAACATTGAAATAGGTATTTCACATTTTTCAGGAGTTTGATTGATCTGGAAAAAATACCGTGAACTTGATAGGTACCTAAGAAGTATTTTAGTATTAGGGCATTACCTTCAACTAAAGACATTACTAGTGCCAGTGGAGTGGTTGAATCTGTTTACAGTAGGTTATTTATCTGAGCTATTTCTGAAGATAAGGCGGTACCTTGGAAACGTCAAAGAAGGTGCTGCCAGATTTCACAACTATAAGGTATAGAAACAGTGGTCGTGCATTAAAAAAAATAACTAATAAAATTGCAACAGTAATAAAGAATTTTATTTTCTACAAGGTAGGTGTATTCCAACAATAATAATGAAACGTATTTATAAAGGGAAACAAATAAGTAAATTAAATAAATCTGCACTGTAGCCAATATTAAGGAAGAAATAAATCTTAAAAATTAAATCACATGTGTATACATTTTTATCTATCTTAATTGAAGCAAATCAAAAACAGCAATCATATACTAGGTGATACAAAATGGGTATACTATTTTTTTTGCAACTTAACTTTGTAAATCTCAAACTATCGGCTTTGTGGGACAGTTGAAGTACTAAAGGTTTTGTAGACTTGTGAAATCGGTCAACAGCTGTATTCCTATAACACCTTTGTTTTTCAAGTTCCCTCCAAAGCTGATGGCTTTAGAATTGCAAAGTTAAGTTTTGAAAAAAAAAGTATACCCATTATGTGTCACCTGTATACGTCATTCGTCTAGTAAAGATACGAAGTAACCTTATAGACAATAGTCATTAGTCAGTTCTTTTGCATATTTTTGCTTCAAAGCAGCGATAGGAAAGCATTGTGGACAAAATTATTGCAATTTTAAAAATAAGGTTGTTATGATGAGCAGGTGTCGTCCTCCCACGCGTAGAAATCGATTGCGTCTATGTTACTACAGTCAGTTATCTCATTTCTGTAAACAAATAAATCATTAACTGCATCTGCAAATACCATATATTAGATTCTTAGCGATAGCTGCCGATATACCGAACAGAAAGATGGTTTGACAATTTAGGTGACCTTTTCAAGTGATACTTGACCGGATATAACAGATAATTAAACTTACGTGCCGCTGGGCAACTCAAATGCGCTAGGCTGAATTTCAGTTACAGCATCTCCGATATCACACAATATCCGTGATGCAGACACTTTCCTTATTTCAGCCAATTGGTCTGTAAATAAGATTGAATTTAGTAGTGTTTAAATAAAATAATATTTCCAGCACACCAACTGTATGGTCCCAAATTAGGCAGCACTTGTATTATAAGTACCGTACATTAAATTAATGTCTTTTTAGTCTAGGTATTAGTAACAATGCTTAGGTTATTCATGCTAGTTTTGCGCTAACTAGCACGTGCGCTGTTTTTATTGAAATAGTTACCTATGATCATAAAAACTCCACACGTATTTTCAGAGAGAAAAAATACCTATGCTCAGGCTATTGTTACAGAATCAGAAACGTGGAACACCGTAGATAAATGAAATAGAGTGACCGTCAAAGCTGTAGAATTGGGTTGGGTTGAGCTTTCTGTGCAAATTTGGGTAACTTCTTTGAAAATGTGCAAATTTAGTTCGGAAAACGTGTTTCAGATATCTAAGATAAGCTAACAAACAGCCTTAAATAATTAAATGGGATAACGAAATGGGTCCGGAGGCCTTCATTGTGCATGTCCTGACGTGCACTTGTCCGGTTTTTTAATTTAGTGAGTGAAGGATAACCAGTGAGGATCAAATTCAATTTTGGAACTTGAATGTCCCGAATACGGTTGTTAATTTTGTTGAATGTAAAAAAAACACTTACCAGCAGTGAATGCGTTCGGCCTAGATTTTCTTTCATACCAATGTCTGTCAGACACAATTGATCGCTTCAATTGATCCTTCACTATGCAGTAGAAGGTGGGTGGCATGAAACCCTTCGTACGCGTCTCACCCCACATACCGACCAACATGTCCATGTCAGCCACTGTTGCATACAGCTCCCTCATTTGAGTTATTCTCTGGAAAAATACATTGATTCGAAAGGTTTAGCATTTACCTATAGGCTCACCCCAGCAATGTGAGGTTATCATATTACTAGAAAGTTCCGTGAGAAAGTTCTAACTAACTAAGCCAAATGCTTATAGGTACTTACTAGGAATGGGCTCATATTAATAGGTCAATGGTCAGAATGAAGATCAAACCTGTTATAGGTATTGAATTTGTGACGAAAAGCAAAGGTATTGTTTTGTTATCTAGTGTCCAATAAAAATACATACCTCGGGATCCATTATGCCCTCCAAGTCGTCGAAACTAGTGATGTTGTCGCCGAAGCACAACGCCCTGTAGTAAATGTATCCTTGGAAGCCAAAGTAACGACCCTTAGCCGCGTCGTTGGTCATAATGTCGTTTGACTTTTGGAGACCACCCAGACCCCTTTCTACTATCTGAAATGCAGGAAAAAGTGGACGGTCACCCTTATACCTTACAGATAGCTTCATAAAATAAAAGAGATTTAAAGATTCGTTGTTATAATTTTTTAGGACTAGATAAAATAAACTCACATCAGGATCGACAACATAGTCCTGGGTGTTACCAGTCGGCTGTCTGAAGCAACCTTGAGTGACGTAGTCCATGTTGTCATCTTTCTTTAAGAAGTCAGTGTTGGATGTCAAGTCCACTATCGGATATGAAGACTTGTAGGTTCCATTTGTGTAAAACATTCTAAAATAATTAAAAATTTCAACAACTGATAACAAATATTCTATAGACGTCGCTATTTCATCAAGGACCTGGTTTACCGTATAAATTTTGAACCTGATCTGATAAGAGACAACTCTTCACGAATAAATCATAAACTTTGCAATGTATCCAATTTATCTATGCACAAATTTCCTGAACCTGCTGAGGTCAATTCTCTATTCATGTTCCATTATTTGCAGAGTTAACTCCAGCAGGCCTCTACGTGTTCCTTCCAAAGGTAAGGTAAGCCAAAGGTCCAGGTTGAGACCGAGTGGATGAAAGATACATATAAAATATGCAACACTTACTTCAAGTCTCCATCCTGTATAGTATGCAAGTATCTCAGGGCGACGGGGTACTCTAGAGAAATCTGAGGCAATACACTGGAGTTATACAAGTCTCTGAAGTCACTGGAGTTAGAGATTATGTTATCAGCGATCAAGTTGTCACGACCTGTGAAAAATGATGTCATGTTTGAAATAAAATAAAATATTTGTGAAACTAAACCTGTATGACTTCATGAAGTAATCCTTCAAATGCTTTATATTTATGAAATAAATTGTGTGCCCGGTGAAATGGCAATAGGTTTAGGGGCTTAGGAAATATATCCATCGTGCCTACACCTTGAGAAATGCAGCCGTAATGTTCGTATATATATTATATACTAGCTTTGCCCGCGACTTCGTCCGTGTGGAATTTAATTGACAAAGTTTCAAACAAACTTTCATCTCCTATTTTATTCCCTTGGGTGTAGAATTAATCAAAATCCTTTCTTAGCGGATGCCTACGTCATAACATCTACCTGCATGCCAAATTTCAGCCCGATCCGTCCAGTGGTTTGGGCTGTGCGTTGATAGATCACTATGTCAGGCAGTCAGTCAGTCACCTTTGAGTTATATATATTTAGATGACGGCGGTGACGACGGCGATCAGAAGGTAGGAGCTCCTGGTCCAGGGTTGATGGCGTAGGTCTCAGGCAATAAAACCGCAAAGATACAGAATGATAAATCTCGTATTCTATATAGGTAATCAGAAATTACAAAGCAGGTAATTTAATTATAAGAGTTGAGTGTACCACCGGTCCCGTTTGGAAGGTCCGAACTGTATCACTTTCTCTAGTCAAGTGCGCTCCCGTGTCACCGCTCTCCACTATTTAAACAGTTGCCCCTTCCAAACGATTCCGATCACGTGACTTGTTACGTCACGGCGGCGTTCACTACCCTCCGTACAACAATATCAATTGAGTTACTAATTATTTTTAAATTATCGTAATCGACGACAAATTATTGTTAAATTATCGTAATCCACACATATATATTTTTTATGTAGAAACTTTAATTTATAACTGAATTAAAAATGCCTTGCTCCGTCCGTAATTAGGATTATGAATGAAAGCGGCTTTCTTCAAAGTCTGTTACAAGACTGTGTTGAATGCGATTAGACTTCACTGAATTCAGGATGAACAAGTCTGAAATCAGGAAAGTGTAATAATTTAACTAGTTATTCTTGTTACGTACCCATCATTGTAGCCATCAATTCATAATAGTATATCTGAGCCCCAACAGCAATGTTGATCTCCCTGGCGGTGCTAAACAGTTGCTCATCAGTCCAACAAGGGTTTACAGTGGCCAATTGTGTTGCGATGTAGTTGTGGTACCTCCAGAAGAATATTATGCCAAAGAAGTTTACTCCGAGCAATAGGTTGATGCCGGCTAAAAAGATAGTAGCATGTCAATGCAATCAATGCAAGCATCAGCTTGTGACAAAGAAATAAATAAAAATAAATATCGCCAGACTGACACACCAACTGTATGGTCCCAAACTAAGCAACGCTTGTACTATGGGTACCATACAATGGACTGGACGCGATCCCAGTGACACGCAGACCTGAGCAAATTATGAAAAGGCCATTTCCGAGAATCGAACCCGCAACCACCACGTGCAGTGAGCCGAACGGCCTACGCTCGAACCACTGCGCCAAGCGGTCGTCAAAATGGGACAAATCAGTATAACCCAAATCGATAAATATGATATTGTTTTCTTATATTTACGCGAATACTACACATTGAAATAAAACTATTTTTCGGATTTTATCGCGTTTATTAACTTTATGTTCCCGACGTTTCGGTTGCTTTACAGCAGCCATGGTCACGGGGGGACTGAGGTGTTAGACGTCCCGATGTTATAGTTAGTAACTGGGTACCCTCATATTTAGTTGTTGTTTGCGGTCCGATCCACGCAGAAAGTGCTCACCACAAGAAAGACCTCGAGACACTGTGAGATATTTCAACGATAAATATGAGCATCGAATAGACAATGATGTTCGAGCTCGTTCTCTTTCGTTTGCATGAACAAGCAAAACTGTGGAAACAAGAGGGTACAAGATCGAACGCCAAATAGAAATAAATGATTTGACTTGGGAAAGTTATTTATTACTTTAGATATCATGTTGTATGTAAGCATAATTCGAAACACTGTTTAATATACATGCACGCTATGGAATTTTTAAGGCCGATGACATCATTTTAATAATATTAAAACAAATAAAACTATTTTAGTGCTGCCTTAGTACCTAATTGCATTCAACAGGTGTTTTACAAGGGTATGTTTTCTCAATGGAACGATAAAATTTACTATGGAAATTTGAAACATAGAAACACGATACCATGAAAAGGTTTGATACCTTTTTCTTGAGCGAATATGTAGTTATTATATAATTCCAATATAGAACTTAGTAGTACTAGTTAGTTTGTTAGCAGCTCCAAGGTGAAGTCTACAGAAATAAAGAAAGTTGTGTGACCAATGACTGTTTCCTGAATTACTTGACTTGAACTTCCTTGACTTTTCTGAGGAGAGCTGATTATTATTATACATAAAAAAAATTTTGTTAAATTTTAAAACATTCGAAATCGACACTCGAGACCCATTAAAACAGTCGTGTTCAGTGCTCAAATATAGTACCTAGGTATTATAAAATATAGTATGGGTGGCAACCCTAAATGAGGACCTACATTTTCGTAATGTATTAATTAGTACTTACATGTTGGAGGGAATGATCTTCCGTTTACTACATCAGTATTCAGCAGCCCACCACTGTAATTTCTCCTTGCTGTTTCTATTACATTACCGTAAATCGGTGACAAGTCATTGGTGGGAGTGGCATCTACAATCTGCATTAAAAACAATCTAGTAAGTAACCTTTTCTGTACATCCTACTAACCTGAAAGGTTGATATTATTTACACTGGTATCTAGTTTTATATGATCAATTGTAATCTTGCTGTGTGGCTTTTGATTTTCTTACAAAGTCAAAGTCAAATCGTTTTTTTGTTTTTGCATACGGGGGCACTTACAAATTCTTAATTCTACAACCGGATTGGAACGTGACCACATTTCGCAACATGCCAGGGCCCCGCGTCTGGGCAGAGATAATTGGCAGACTTGTGGCTTTAGTCGTTCGAATTCTTAACAATGCATCCTATGAAAGACACTTATAGATTTCGCTGTTAGTTTCCAAATAGTTAAAAAAGCGTTTCTAGCAAGACAGTACGGAACGCAGCGAGTATTGCAAAGACAAACATTCATTTCAATCCAAATTTGTCTTGGACATCACAGTAAGCTGGCAATCGTATGGCAAATATGACAACGGGTTTCTGAACGAATTACCATATTCTGGTGTAGAATATTGGATGGATAGAGTGGATGCAACCTCATGATGTACTTACTCTCAATGGTGTCGTGGTGTTAGGCAGGCACTGTGAGGTCTGGAAGGTCAGCGGCGCAGTCATGTTCAAGCATTTTATTCCTGAGAACCGGTGGACGAAGTCGTCCTTCGGCACCTGATTCGGCGCGCACGCAGAGTCCTTCTTTCCAGCTGATTTGCAGCAGTATGGCCTCCAGCTTACGTAGTTAGCTGTATAAAATGCCAAGGTCAAAAAATATTGCACAACTTTTTTTTTACTATTTTCCAGACGTTTTGATAGATTAGTCATATTGCATCATGATTATTACTCGTATCATCAACAGCAACATCACTCATAAAATATCCAGAAAGCTTATGTATCCTTGTGTTTTCATGGTTTTATTTTTAAATTTAGGAAGAAATCGAGATATTCTAGGGATTTAATGATGCCACTAGTTAGGTTAAATAGCATTTGTTTAATATACATAAAAAATATTGTAGATTATATATGGAATAATACATTGGGTAAAAATTGAACATAATCAAGACACTTACTAGTATCACGAGTATTCGTGATGTCAGTAGCATAGAAGACAGCAAAATGTGTGAAGCAGCTGGTAAGGTTATGGTCTTCCACGCGGCCTTCTGCCCAGACACGGGTTCTGGCTTGACGGGCCAATACTAAATCACTTCCATTGGCCGCTTTTCTTGGGAGCCATTCTGTAAAGACTCATTCATTGTTTGAAGGTCATCTAACAAAGGTTCAATTTTAGTATTTTTTAAGTAAACTGGGAGAATGGAAAGCCATAAAAAAATTGTAATACAAATATTTTTTTAACTTGATTTCCAAATTGTAGTGAGCTGCAATGTAAAGAAAATGATGGCTACAATAAACCGACTTCAAAAAAACCTAGGTGCACTAAAAAGCTAGAATTAACTAGATACCTCAAGTAAGTAAGGGTAGGTAGGGACCTAGAAGTCCTAGTGTAAAGGTAGTGGCACCGATTCCAAATTAAAGAAATTATGTGGTATCTAGTTATTTAGGTATCTAGTTAATTCTAGCTTTTTAGTGCACCTAGGTTTTTTTGAAGTCGGTTTAATTTTATTATTAAATATATTTTTTTTCACGAATTTTAGTGATAAACTACATATCGAATTGCTGGCAACCGAAAACAAACAGCCCATATCTCTCAAACTACTGAACCTACTTTTATGAAATTTCTATGGTATCACCAAGGGATCCTGACAATCAAGGCCACACATAGTATACCACTTATACCAATATATGGCACTTATAACCAGAATGCATCTCATGACAATTCCACCGAGCCCAAACACGACTAGGTTACATTGTGTTATTACGGAGTTCCGGCGCCTACCTTCCAGTTTCTTCATCATCTGATGATGAAGCCGGTAGGTAGGCAGTTTACTGAGACTATTTTAGTGACTGCAACCACCACTGAAAAGTCGCAGGAAAGCAAATCACGCAATTTCGTTTACTTGGATGCTGTATTTTTTCCAGTTATTTTGATTTTAAAGCCAAACTACTGAACCGATTTTGATGAAATTTTTCTGGGACCAATCTGCACGGGCGTCCTTTCAAATGCAAAAATAATTTTTCGAATCGGTTTATAAATGACGGAGTTCTGAGGTGCCAAACATAAAAAAAAAACATACACACGAATTGATAACCTCCTCCTTTTTGAAGTCGGTTGAAAAATAAATGTCCATCACTTTTAACCTTTACAATGAAGTGAAAACGTTACTTCTGTGAGGAAAGTACTGATTTCAGTGCTCAAGAAGTAAGTAGGTGAAGTAGTGGCCTTTCGAGGAAGCTCTTACGTGTTTTTGAAGGGTTGTAATATTTAGCTGACAGCATCCTGACATACGGGGTATGTGTAGCGCCGAATGAGGGGTGGTTCAAGTTGTTACAGCTTCCATCAATACGCCTGGGTTCAGTTGAGTTGCATGTTTCCACAAGGTTTGTGCAGTTTCTGTAAAAGAAGAAGGTAGCTCCAATTGTTTACTCTCATAATCAAAAGTACAATATTGAGAAACCACGAAATGATTTCCATTGGTGGGTTCATAACAATGGCTCAAGACCATAAAATGAAATAAGAGAGTTATAATATGAAATCCATCCATGGAGTGGATCTTCGTTGCCCACTCTAGTTCAGGGCGCATAGCTTACAGAAGAAACGTCAGTTGAAAAGGAAAAGTTCTTTAATTGTGACTGTGAGTCGAAATACTAGGATAGTTTCCCGTAAGGTAACCGATGACGTCAGGCGCACGCGCACCGATGCCCTATGTCCAGCTGTGAACGTCTCACGCTGATAAATGGATGAATGGGTGGGGAAATCAGGATTACCCAGTACTAACTACTCACTGTTCTATAATTTTTTTCCGAAATTTCTATAACAAAAAAAAATATTAACAAAGTAATGACAAATAGTTTATGTTTTGAAAACTTACGAAAGTGTGCCATTCGATGAAAAGGCAGATGCTTGTGCGCTGGTCAGAGCGAAACCATAGTACGAGTTGTAGTAGGTAGAGTTAGCTACCACACCACAGATTAGCGCGCACAATATTATTATCCTCTCCATACTCTTGTACCGCCTGTTGGCTGTATGAAAATTAATACGAAAAATTTACGCTTTTATTTATTTCGCTGTACAATGAAACGAATTGTGTTGGAATAATCGGCTAATATGGAAACGGCATTTAACATAAAAGTTCCGTAGGTTTTTTGTTTTCAAGATCTCAAATAAAAAACCTACGGAACTTTTGCACTCTGTGGACGAAAGTTATGAGTTCTGGCGAGCCCGAAGTCACAGAAAATAGCTACTGAGTACTTATTAATGTATTTTAGTATGCGGTATTTATTTATTATCCTAATAGTTTTCCTTTTATTGTGTAATATGTGTATTAAAAAGGAGGATGTTCTATGTTCGACTGCATAATATATGTTTTTTGTTATGTATGTTCACCGATTTCTCCGTCAATAGTGGGCCAATTTTTTTTATTTGATAGGGCATAGGTACTCTCCAGATGGTCCCATAGAAATTTCATCAAAATCTTTGATGAAATTATGGACTACGGTTACCTGTAATTCACTAAGTAGTTAACACAAAAAAACCTGAAAAATAATACAAAAAGCCTGGGTGCACTAAAAAGCTAGAAATAACTTTGATGGGACTTTGAAATTTATTTCATTCGGAATCGGTGTCACTATCTTTACACTACGTTAGGACTACTTATAAGTAGGTACTTACCTACCCCTACTTCCTTGAATGAGCACCGGCTCTAAATGAAACAAATTATAAGGTCCCTATAGTAAATTCTAACTTATTAGTACACCCAGGAGTTTGATTACTTAAGTCGGTTTAAGTTTTTATTAAATATTTTATTACGAACAGTAAACAAAATCTTCATAAAATTAGATGGTTTTCAAGATGTTGTTTAACACCAAAGTAGGTACAAGGCAGATGAACATGGTTATCATGAATACGGAAACATGGAACTATTATTATTTATTGTGCGAACTGCCAAGGAATGGAACACCTTGCCGGCGTCTTTGTTCCCGGTTGACTATAACCTGGATGTTTTCAAGTCGAGAGTGAACAGGTACCTTCTAGGCAAGTATGCACCACCGTAGACCACATCGTCACTTACCATCAGGTGAGATTGTGGTCAAATACTTTCCTATTTCGAAAAAAAAAAAAAAAAAAATGGAGCAAGGATCTTCATCACCAAGTCATGCCATGGGTTTACATAGTTGGTACAACCACGTAAGGAATAACAATTGAATAATTTCATCACTACAATGAATATTTAAATTCAATAAAATGATATGTAATTTATCACGTTGTGAAGCACGTTGACAAACTTCACTGTGAATACTCTTCCTACGGTCTCATATGTTACAAAATATGTGTTTTTCGCATCATTTTATTGGTACAGATGTGTATGTTTATTGGAACAATGCTAATAAAACCAAACTATATTATGTTCCTTAATTTCGTACATCTCTTCATGAGAAACAATAGTTCACATTTTCGATTCGCTTCACCGAATACATCAAGTAAAACTCAAATTTGAAGGAGTTGCTTATTTAACGCCTCACAAAAAAATGCAAGGTGATCTGCATTAAAATATTAATTGTAGTACGATTCAAATAATTGACGCTATAATCAAATTGAAATAAAACTATTTTACGGATTCTATCGCGTTTATTTACTTTTTTATGTTCCCGACGTTTCGGCTGCTTTACAGCAACCATGGTCACGGGATGACCAAGGATGATATGTGAGGCCATTGAAATTAAAAAAAAACCCAATTTCAATAAGGAAGGTGGCTGGGTTCTACCACCATCTTGGGATCCAGTAATTATATAATTAACGCCCCCCCCCCCCCCCACATAGTGTGACGTCACATATTTTGCAATTTTCATTTAAAAATGTATGAATTGAAAACAGCAGTGTTCCGTGTATTTTTATTTCCATTTAAATTATTTTTCAATAAAATCAACATCAAATCAACTACAGGCATCAAAATTAAAAAGAATTAAATGAAGAATTTTTATGCTATTCTTTAGTAGGCATGTAGTCTAAGTTTAGTGCTGAAATACTTAGATATAAAATATGATATTTTGAAAAAATGTGATGTCACAAAATTTGGGACCCCTCCCCACCACTTGTCACACAATGTCACACTTCGTCGACCCCCTCCCGCCCCTTAACGTGTGACGTAATTTATGGATTACCCCATACAGGGTTATTGGAGAAATAATAAAACCTCTCAGGACTATAATACGAGTACCAACATCATAAGAAATCACTTTTGTTCTATGTTTAGTGGGAAGGGTAGGAATCTGGAACCCTCGAACAAAGGCAGCCTATCTAACGGTTGGGCCATTTACACTTTAAAAAGCATACCATACGTGTGTAGTTTGCTGTGTAGTTCAATTTTCCATGTTATAGCATATTTTCAGACCGCAAACCAGTATTTATAATGTCTTTCCTTTGTGAGATTTGCCTGAGTATGCTTAGAGACGACAATGTTTCGTGTTGTGTATTCAATATTCCTTTGTTCACATAATGTGTGTTTTCAGTGGTGAATTCGTACCTATACTAGGTAAAACAGAAAGGGTATACTATTTTATTTGCAACTTTACTTTGTAAATTTAAAACTATCGGCTTTGTGGGCCAGTTGAAGTACTGAAGGTTTTGTAGACTTATGAAATCTGTCAACAGCTGTATCACACCTTTTGTTTTTCAAGTTTCCTCCAAAGCTGATAGTTTTCGAATTACAAAGTAAAGTTTTGAAAAAAAAGTATACTCTTTCTGTTTCAACCTGTATGCAAATTTTGTAATTTCCAGACTGATAAAGTATCTTTTCATGGACATACCATGGTTCATGATCATCTTTGAACTGTCAAGCGCTCCGTCTAGATGTTCGAGTGAAGCCTGTTTGGCTGCACAAGGTGGTTTCGGGTTGATTCCCGTCCGGGCAAATTCGGAAATAGCCTTTTTGTAATTTGCCTGGACTGGGTATTACTGGGATCGCCCATAAATCCATTCAAGGGTATGGGTGCGGTTTGAGCATTGCTAGTTTGGGACAAGAAGGTTGACCATGGTTTTTGAAGTTATGACAAATGTTTAGTCTCAATATTCTTCATGTAAAACTCCTTTGCTGTTGAATAATCGAGTGATATTGCGCACAGAACAGCGTTGCTTTGCAATATTCCGTCCTTTGTATGATTTGGTTGAGTGTTGTAAAGAAAACAATATTCAGAGTATTTGCTTGCTGGTTTTCTGTTCTAACATTTATTTAGTTTTAAGATGCTATATTGAATTGTGAATTGTAATATCTTAGTGGTAGACTGTTCTTGTAAGGCATTGTTTTCCACAAAAATGTGCTTAATGGGATATGTTTCCTTTTTATCTGAAACATAGAGCTTCTGTCGTGGCTCGCCTGAGGCGAATTCGCGCACTGCCTCGCACGAGCGCGGTCATAATGCCACTGTCAGATAGGCTGTAAACTTTACCTGTAAATGTAAAATTTCGTAAACAACTTCTCGCGTCATGGTTTCATGATTGGTGATAGCCGAGGTTGTTGAAATGTCCCGAAGCGAGGCTCCGCGATCAGGTACGCAGATATTACTAATCGAAAGTACTTGCAATTAATTAACAATGGTGTTCCTAGGACCTTCGTAGACTGAGCTCTCTTGAGCATGATCTACATACTGCAGGCCACATAGCACTGTTACTGACGCGCTAACAGTTAATTACGCTAACTAACTGTTGTAGACACGTGCGCCTCGTTATATTCAGACCGAAGGGTTTGACCAGGGAGCTGGCGCAAGTTACAGGAGGAACCGAGAACTCGTCTTTAAGACATTGCAATTCGACTTAAAGTTATCTGCGGCTTTAATATCACAATGAATAATAACGTGATCAAAAATGTCAATGTAAAATGTGATTACGTTCGCCACCAACTCGCTGGTCGCTAGCATCTTCTTACGTAAAATATTTGTATAGAAAATTTTAAGTTCCTCGTCTGACAGATAGAGGTTCTGTGCAGTTCAGTACAGAGTATCAAATGATAATAAATTTTAAATATTATGGAAAATAAGATAGAAATCTCATTTGCTTCATGTTATTATAAAGGTGGTAAGTATAGTCTACCCTAAGAACCCTAATTATCGCTCTTCGCTCGCAGCTTGAAACAATTTAAACGGCTAATCGACCGTATGAAGTTGGTCTTAATTGGCGAAAACTTTGCAACGTGTCAGAACAGCGTTATTAATTAACTATTTCATTGTGTAAAGTGCAATACCTATCCCGAATTTAGTGAAACTAAAACTATACAGTTGCGTTTCGTACCGCGCACGATGTAGGGGTTACCTAGCAATTTTAATAATGGTAAAAGTAGATAGCCACCTACATTAGATTTTTTTAATTACTTTTTTATTTCACATACTAATTTCATCAATTGCTGTCATAAACTATGGAAATTGTGGCACTGTGACTGGCTGGGTTATCTTATAATAGGGACTATAATAATAATTTAGCATTTTTAGACGTCCCACTCGTGGGCACGGGCCTCCCCTCAACACGAGGGGGATTCAGGCCGTAATCCACCACGCTGGCCCAGTGCGGGTTGGCGGATTTCACATGTCTTTCGAAAATTGGTAAGATCTTCAAAGATATGCAGGTTTCCTCACGATGTTTTCCTTCACCGTAAGCAAGTGATAATCATATATAAATTATGATTCGCACATAGATTTCGAAAAATCCAGTGGTGCGAGCCGGGGTTTGAACCCAAGGCCTGGTGCCCGCAAGACGCGTGCTTTAACCAATCGGCTATCACAGCTTATAATAGGGACTACGGAACAAAAAACGATTGATTGAATAACGATGTATTATAGTTTATTAAATAAACCGTTATTATTTTGTGGAATTTGTTATTCGGATTTTAAGAAAATATGAGGATACCGGTGAGAATAATTATAAATTAAATCGATACATTTTTGGAGAAACAATTTACGTTTCAGTTATTCCGCCTCATTTTAAGCCGCAAGACCTGGAACGAGAAAGAGAGAGTAAAAAAACATTAAAAAACATCCACCACTGTTTCCGTTACCCACCGCATCCGTCAGACCCCGTCGACCCGTCAATTAGTCACCCCAATGATTATTATTCACACGGCCGGTGGCGACCGGGACCCTAGCATCTGTTTCTAATGATCGGCGCACGCGCCAACTGCAGGGCCTATGTGGTTATTTTTAAAATATACGCGCTGTTTTGGTAAGGCTGTACTTGATTATGTAACTACTGACTAGGTACTTGCATCTTAATTTTGAAACGCTTTGCTAATTTTAAGTATGATTCAGCATTTATGTAACAGTACCTACGTAGTATTATGACCTATTATTTATTTCCTGGTTACTACCTACATATATTTATATAATTTGCATGACCTAGGTATGTCACGCAAATGAATAACAGTCATGTTACTCATTTAATAAAGGAACTTAAGGTGAAGGCGCCTGTCTAGCCCGCGAAATTCAAAATTTTCGAGTAATTTTATAGTTTATCCAAAATCTGAAAACATTTAAGACAAAATTTTGTGATTTGCGACAAACACAGTATGCAGTGCGTTTATTAATACATTTATTTTACTCTAAATATTATCACGGTGGATATGATACTAGTAAATTACTAAATATACAAAAATTGCTAGATTATCTGGATAGCTGTCGTTCTTGAAATGTTTTAGAGTAAGTTGGATATATTAATAAATGCACTGCACTCGGTCTTTTTCGCGAATTACAAAATGTGACTTTTATTATAGTCAGATTTTGAAAAATTTCTAAAACACCTCAAAAAATGTAAACTTCGCGGGCTAGGTGGGCGCTTTAGCCTTAAACGTTATTTTTAGTAGAAAATATCAAAACAATAGATGTGAGTGTGTCAGCGGCAGACATGTGATAATTTACCCGACCAATCTAGCGGAATTCACGTAGCCAGTGTAAAATGAACTTTGCATTTTAAAGAATGGTTCTATCTTGGGGAAGGCAAATCACAATGCAGGCTCAACTTAAAATGGAAACTCGTATTTGGATTATGTACAGGCTGATTTTTATTATTTTGTAGGTTCAGGATAGTTGTAGCTTATAACGGTTAACTACCTTACTGCTTATGCTAGATGTGACTTTTTAAAAATATATATTAAGTAATAGTTATAAATTAGTTTTAATATATTGTATCAATTTTACAAGTACATACCTACATTGTTAAAATTTAAGTCAGGGCCCCAACTCTGTTAACCCCGCTGACATTTCGATCGACTCGC
Source organism: Notodonta dromedarius (assembly GCA_905147325.1). Classification (NCBI taxonomy): domain Eukaryota; kingdom Metazoa; phylum Arthropoda; class Insecta; order Lepidoptera; family Notodontidae; genus Notodonta; species Notodonta dromedarius. Next base: position 12,619,061 of record LR990164.1, on the reverse strand, counting down.
AATACGTCAAAACTGACACATCGCGTATCTGAATACGTCAGCTTTTACCGATTTTTTTATAGAAAAACTGCAAAACTGTCATATTCGGTTATCAGAGTTTGGCCCCAGGATGACAGTTATTTAAATTTAGAAAGTTTGTCTCTCTTATACATCTCTATGACACCATTAGAAGAAGTATTCTTTTTTCTCATAACGCTCATTGATTTTTACTATTTATAATTTGTATTTTTTCTATATTTAAGTGACTTTTTTGTATTTTTTTAAAATGTCTTCCGAAACTTTACAGCGGAATGGGGTAAATAGCTTTAATATAGGTCTCTTACATGGTCAAATGAGGGCCACGAACAAAGGTCACCCTGGCTGTGTTGACAGTATAGACTTCGGATGACAACAAATATCTGGTTGATTTTCAGTATTGGTTGGCTATACCAAATGATGATAATATGGTATGGCCATTCTTCACATTAGGTAAGAACCTATTTGTTTATATCCCTGGTTGGTCGCAGTAGAACGTCACTTTGTTCAAGATCTATCAAAACCCTGTTTCTACCTCCTGTCGGTATTTTAATCATCATGTATCCGCTATATGTCAGGCAGACAGTGCGCGGCGCGGCTGTCACGTGCACGATACAATTTTTATACCACTCAGGCACGTTTTGCGTTGGCTGTTTCATTGTAGACATAATGTTATATTGTTTCTACAGCTGCAACATTTGTAAAGTCTATTGTAATATATTAAAGTAAATGCTACTCACGTTTATTTTTCATGTGCCCGGTAAGCAGGTAACTGCAGTAACAGGTAACTACCTCCGTTTAGGTAGGTAGGTAACTGAAAATTGGCTATAGGTACTTGTAAGGCCTGACGTCTATTAGCCATGTGCTGAATTAACCCGTGGCGGATTTTTCGAATCGTCAACAAAATAATTAAGGGTGCCCGACCACTTGAGCCGGGTGGGCTGGCTTGGCTTGCTAGCCCACTCGCTTCGATTAATAGCATCGCTTTATTTTTCTCCGCTCATTAAAATTAAACGAACATATTGGTTAAAGCCAGCCCAGCCAGTCAGCCCGGCTTCAGTGAATGGGCACCCTCCAAGAAGTACCTATGTGATAGTGATTCAAGTAATTATACTTTACTAGTATTCCCGTTGTAATGGACGAAATTCGACAATAATTCATTTAAATTTAAATTTTAAACGTCATTAAGGTTCTATTGTCAAAGACTATTTGATACTGGCACGCAGAGAGAGTGCACTACGGAAAGCCGAAAAAACTGACACCGTTTGTCAGTTAGACAGTCAGTCCGTTACCAAATGGAAGTTACAAATGTGTGTGCCAAACGCACGGTAGTGTCTATAATGTTTTATTTATTGATTTTACTGTATTTCTAAGGATTATAATATAAATATATTTTCTTTTATAATCTCCATAGAAACAAATGTAATTTAATGAAATATATTAATACAATATAATCTAACATTTTAGATTATAGAAAACTAAATGTAGAACTAAGGTCTCTGACTATGTTAGAGGAGACGCGGCAGATTGCGCACATAAAGTGCACAATCATTAAAAAAGAAAAAGAAATTAGCATTCTGTACTCCTGCTCTATATAAACTATAAGTGTGCCAAATTTCATAATCCTCCGTCCGCGCAATTTTCGTAAAAAGTGTTACAAAGTTTTTCTTTCGCGTATTAATATATATAGATTACTAGCTGAGCCCGCGACTTCATCCGCGTGGAATTTAACTTAACAAAAAAGCCCGCTCCAGCGTTCTGAGCCCGCGCGACAGGACCCATCTTTTTAAATTTTGTTTTTAGAAAATAAAAGTAGCCTAAGTTACTGCTCATAACTACAGCTATCTACCAGTGAAAGTCTCATCAAAATCGGTCCAGCCGTTTCGGAGATACTCTTTGATTTCATGTGTTTTTATTTTTTTACGCGGAACCCTAATTGTTTTTCTAAAATTAAAGTAGCCTAAGTTACCCCTTAAAACATCAGCTATCTGCCAGTGAAAGTCCCGTCAAAATTGGTCCAGCCGTTTCGGAGATTACCCGGAACAAACACACAGACAGACAGACAGACAGACAGACAGACAGACAAAAAAAATTTAAATTGCGTTTTTGTTATAGTTGTCGTATGTACTTTCATATGCATTTAGTGAGAATGTGTTATTTTGATATTACAAACAGACACTCCAATTTTATTTATTTGTATAGATTACGAACGGAATACGACCGCTAGGTCTGGTGGTTAGAGCGTAGGCAGTTCGGCTCACTGCATTGACTGGTTGCGGGTTCGATACCCATCGAGGAAAATTTTAAAAGCGACCTTTCCGTAAATTTAAGTTTAAGAATACTCACAGACATATTGAAAATAACTTGGGTATTAAAATTCTTAGCACACTGGGCGCTTGGAGGCCCAAGTCTAGTCACTTGACGCCCACTAAAACATGATTCAAGGAACGTGACGTATTGCCAACGGATGCGATGCGGTTTATAGCGATTTAAAAGTCGATAAAGATTATCGATTGTTGGAATCGATCAGAATTCCATCGGTGAACGACTGAGTCAAGCGATGCTGGCTTTATATGCAAAGCTCGTGCGAATTTGTGATGTAAACGAACTATTATAAAGTCGCGTTTTACACTTAGGTAGAAAGAACACTGAAAAAAGTAGTGGATATACGTTTTTGTATTTTTAGTAAACATTTTGCTATAAATAAAATAATTTGCAAATCACACACACATCACATCATCAGCCTATGCTTGTCCACTGTTGGACATAGGCCTCCTCTAATGAGCGCCATAGCGCCCTGTCTTCAGCTTGCCGCATCCAGCATCTGCCTGCAGTCTTTCGCAGGTCGTCATCCCACCTGGTCGGAGGGCGTCCTACACTACGCTTGCCGAGTCGAGGTCTCCACTCAAGAACACGTTTACCCCAGCGGTTGTCGGTTCTTCGTGAGATATGGCCAGCCCACTGCCACTTCAGCTTGCTAATTCTTTGAGCTATGTCGATAACTTTGGTTCTCTGTCGGATGTATTCATTGCGAATCCTATCCTTCAGAGAAACTCCGAGCATAGCTCTCTCCATAGCTCGCTGAGCGACCTTAAACTGGTGGACCAGCCCTACCGTGAGTGTCCACGTCTCGGCTCCGTAGGTCATGACGGGTAGGACGCACTGATTGAAAACTTTCGTTTTCAAGCATTGCGGTATGGATGACGAGAAGACTCGACGTAGTTTCCCAAACGCTGCCCAGCCCAGCTGGATCCTCCTCTTGGCCTCCTTCTCAAAATTGTTTCTACCTAACTGCAGAATCTGCCCAAGGTATTTGCAAATAATATCAGATAATTAGTTTAATAAAAAGACTGGGTATCAAGAATACTAGAAACTACAAAAATCATTTGCTGTGGTAGGTAAGTATTTCTTTACGCAGCAAAACTTTTGCCCTATTATTAATAAACGTGGTGTAGCGGGCGAATAGTTACACACCGAATTATCTCTTTCTGTCATCAGTGATTTGATATTCGAAAGAAGAAGTCAAAGCATGGCGTAACTATACAACCACTAGACCAAGTTTATTAATAAGGGGGTAAATGCTTGCAATTATAATAGACTCAACATTAAAAATAAATAAAGAGATAAACGCTACGTTTGCCACGCTCGTCTGCTTACCTCTAAGACCATTTGACACGATGCCATGATTGTATCTGATTTACACCACATCTGCGCATACTTCAGTCTGGCGAATTTCCTATCAAGTGCATTAATATGGATCGTTGCTTTCGTCTGTAACGTGGAGGAGATGACGTTTAGATTCCGCTGACTCAAACTCAAACTCAAAATTGTTTTTATTCATGTAAGCCAACAAAGCATTTATGAATAGTCAGAATCTACAACCGGTTCGGAATGCTGCTTCTACTGAGAAGATCCGGCAAGAAACTCAATAGTTACTAATTTCAATGAACAAAAGATGGTGTACATTCTCAGGGACAGCAACAGAATATGAGCAGGCAACACCATTGTCACTAAATAAGTAATAGCTGTTATAGCTTCTTGAAAACGACATGTTATTGATTACACTGTAGTATGCTACAGTATTAGTACCATTACTCTTTATTATCCTTATGAATCCTCTTTATTATATAGGTACCTACTTAACATTGTAGAAGCCAATTCAATCTAGTGACGAAGAGTTTAATTTTATTTGTTTGTTAACGAATTTCTCCGTAAATTAGGCATCTATACAAATAAATAAAATTGGAGTGTCTGTTTGTAATATCAAAATAACACCTTTTCACTAAATGCATATGAAAGTACATACGACACCTATAGCAAAAACGCGATTAAAAAAAATTGTCTGTCTGTCTGTCTGTGTGTTTGTTCCGGGTAATCTCCGAAACGGCTGGACCGATTTTGACGGGACTTTCACTGGTAGATAGCTGATGTTATAAGCAGTAACTTAGGCTACTTTTATTTTAGAAAAACAAAATTTAAAAAAATGAAAAAATGGGTTCTGTCGTGCGGGCTCAGAACGCGGGAGCGGGCTTTTTTGTTAAGTTAAATTCCACGCGGACGAAGTCGGGGCTCAGCTAGTAATAAATATGAAAGAATAAAAACATCCTTTGATCTGCTTAGAATTCTATTGTAGGGAAGCCTCAAAACGGGCGCCGTAAATGAGGTAGCGCAAAACAAAATAAAACTGTCTTCATGCATTTTCCTTTTGATATACGTAAAGTATTGTATTACTAAATAAGCGAGGGACGAACTGTTTATTCGCTGATACCCACCTTTATTTGCTTGTAAATCAAACTATACAAACCCCTGTTCATAAGAGTATAGAGTCTACATCAACTGAAGCATAAAACTTTGTAGTTGCCCGTGTATTTTTATTAGATTTTCTAGTAGGGTAGGTCGGGGGTCCGTTGCTACGGAAACGGCACGGATGTCACTGATGGAGTACCGTAGCATGTATTATGTTATGGTAAATGTTTGCAAAATGCCATTGAGCATAAGATATATAAACTACATTTAGAAGATGGAAGACTTTTGGCTTCTTAAGATAAAATGAATCAGAAATAAAATAGGGATGAGGAAAAAGCGTTCTGATTGATATTTTGATTATTATTATGATTAAAAGATTTCACAAATGCACATTTTTTTTGCTTGTGTTCATCCATCGCCACCTCCTTTCTTACTGTTCACTTCTACCGGTCTTTGACCGCATCAGACCAATTTTATTCTGTAGAATTCTATCCTTAATTACAAACATCAAACTTCTCTCCAGAACTTCGGACGGACATGTTCGATGTTCCGAACTACGTTGCGACCTCTAAATATGTTTGCGGATTAAGGCTCGTTGGGACCGATTCAAGCGCAAACCGGCAGGTGGTGAAGTTCGGCAAAATAATGGCATTCACTGCCGAGATCCTAGTCAGTAGTTGCGAACACCAATTCGAAAGGTCTTATGGTTTTAACTACATAACATGATTCATTCTCGATTATGGAAGGTATAAGGTAATGGTATAAGGTTCATATAATGGTAGCTTTTTAACATTTACCTACGATTCCCCACTGCTGGACAATGGGAGACCCATTCCCCCGCCCTCGTAGGTGAGAAAAGTGCTCTGCTGAAGTGGTCATGTACGGTTATGAAGGAGAAGGTCACTTGTACCGAATGGAGGAAACCAGATGGGCAAGACCCATGAAATTATGGCGTATTGACTTCGACTGCTATACGAGGGATGCCTTTTAAGTTTTGTCGTTTGAAGAAAAAAACACAACTAGAACCTTATAGTACTTTTTATTGTTTTTCAAAGTATTCACCACGTAGCTTAATACACTTTTCCATTCGCTCTAACCAGTTATTATAACATTTATTCCACTCTAAAGTGGGGGTGTTCAAAATGGCTGACTTTAAAGCGTCGACTGCTTCTTCACTGGACTGGAACCTTTGACCACGAAGACTTTTCTTAATTTTAGGAAATGTAAAAAAATCGTTAGGGCTTAGGTCAGGACTGTATGGAGGATGGTCAAGAATTTCTACTTTTTCCTGCTTCAAATACTCAATCGTTTGACGAGCGCTGTGTGAACTTGCATTATCGTGGTGCAGGATGATGCGTCGCTTTGAGTTAGATTTTCGAAGTTCGGCGATGACTTGTGGTAAACAAACTGTGGTATACCACTCTGCGTTAACCGTTCTACGATCATCAAGTGCAATAGTCGCAACATGGCCGGTTTTTCTAACGAACGTGGCCACCATCTTCTTTGAAGTGCTTCGAGAACGAACAACTTTAGTCGGCTTTGGCTCGTCTTGAAAGACCCAGATTGTAGATTGTTGTTTGGAATCAGGATCGTAGGCATAGATCCAAGATTCGTCACCACTGATGATGTCGTAGACGTGATTTGACTCTCCTCGGTTGAACCTTTGCAGAGTTTTCTTACACCATCTGACGCGGGCCGCCTTGTGATCGTCGGAAAGCAGATGCGGTATCCAACGGCAAACTAGCTTTCTTACACCAAGCGCTTCATGCAAGATCTTCTGAATGGTTGTCCCTGAGATGCCTAATAGAGCCTCTATCTCTCGATACGTCACATGGCGATCTTCGAGAATTAGTTGTCTCACTCCAATGATGTTATCTTCAGTGAATGCAGATTTTGGGCGACCTTCGCGAGATTTGTCACTAACACTAGTATGTCCACGCTGGAATTCTAAATACCAGCGTTCGACAGTCCGCTGACATGGGGCTTCATCCCTGAACACAGATATTAGCTCTTCAAAACACTGAAGCCGTGTCAGGCCTCTTCTAAAGTTGTAGAAAATTATTGCACGAACATTTTCCTTAGAAAGATTCATTTTCGTACGTAACCTGACAGATTCTAATCGACGCTGTGACTAAACAATAACATTAATCCTAATACATTCAACTGTTTTGAGATTCGAAATTTAAACACATTCGAATATAGAACAGTTCCAAATTCAAAATTGCCGGGAATTATGGAAACGACAGAACTTAAAAGGCATGCCTCGTATGAAGGGGTGGATGAATATAGCAGAAAAGAGAACTCGTTGTATTTTTTCAAATCTATTGAATATTCAGAGGCAGACATTAGTGACGGGTGATGTTTTTACTAGTTCGTTATCAATGGGTGCAGATGAATATATAGCTTTAGGGTTTCCAAACATACACTTAGCCAAAACAAAGCATTTTGTGATTACAATCTGTAGGTAGTTTGGTATTCCTACATTTTACAATAGAAGCAAGAATAATTCCAACAGTTTTGGACTCTTGTCATTTTTCCGTTAATTTGGCACCAGTGTCGCGGATCAGTTCAAATAACGAGCCAAGCATACCTTATACAGCAATAGGTCGTTATTTTTGTTTAGTGGAGATTCTTATTAAAGCTACCTTTTCAATACAAATATTTCCTATTACATTACTTATACACAAAATTAACCCAAAGTTACATTCAAATTCGTCAATTTATCGCTCATCATAACAGAGCCAAGTGCTTCTGCGAATAGCTCGTAACTCATTTAAATGGTTGATGGAAATAGACTAGGTACATCGGTTGACGCCGGATGATTATTACTATATTATAATTAAAACTTTATATCTACTTATAGGATTGTGTACTGTACAAACACAAAGCCCTGCTTAAAATTGATGTACTCCTCACCATAGCTAACATTGAACATATGCATCGTAGTCTTCAAAATTGACAGGTTTTTATTTTGGGTTATAAAAAAAATCTTCAAATACAAATTTTCTTGCATTTAAAGGGCTTGGATCGCACCGTGGGGCGTCACACTACTCGAAATTAAATTTCTGCTCATATACAATTGCCACATTAAAATTCAACTTTCAAGCAAATGGAAATAAGGAGGACATTTCAGTAACAACTAGCTAAGATCAATTACCTGGACGGTCATGCGCTCACCAAGAACAGTTTTCCAAGTAATACAGCAATCATTCATTCCTTTTGGTGGATGATGTTTGCGAGAGATTAATGTGTCGCGATTCTCATAATAAGTTGAAATATTAATTTTAACGCTTGTCGTTTTTGGCTTTTGCTTAACATGTAAATCTGATAATAAACATAATACCTATTATATTCAAGTGACTAATAAAATATATAGCAAATACGAGAGCAATTACTAGTATTGAAACAATAAAAAATCAACTATTGTAAGTGACATAAGTTACTCAAGAAAAAAAAAGTATTTTTAGCTGAATTACCAGACATAGTAATAGATGCGAGCGTGGCGATGGCAATGTAGATGGAAAATGTCCAGTATTTCGATCTTAATTCAAAATACTAGACGTGGAAGATGAGGAACTGAAGTTGGTAGCAGAACCACAAGTATCATCAGCCCATGCATCAATGTCAATATTGGGAATTTCACTGCATGATGTCGGCGGGCTGTCGGCGGGTTACCAATAATCAGACGAATTATTTGTAGGGTATGATAGAGGAGCTGAAATGTAACTAATCTGACTCCCATGTATATTCTAAAAAAGTAATTGAACGTTATTAATATTTTTAGTATCTAGGTACGAGTACCATAGAATTCCGAAGTTTTGTTATATTCATTTGGAATGCATAACCATTATTACGGTATCTTAACGACCGCAAGAAGGATTGACAAAACACAAATTGCTCTCGTATACAAAGTAGGATTTCTGAAGCTGGTGTTTGCAGCAAAATACTTTTGCTTCAAGTGAGGGATTTGCTGTTGCTGAGCTAAGGCTTTTCTATAGTACCTACTTACGTTGTTAATATTCCGTTAACTCCAGTTCCATTATGTAGCACCAAATCTGCGAAGCTTTTGATCTTATGTCCGGTGCAGAAAAGTGCAACACCCAAAAAGACGGGACTTGTGTAAATCACTTGTTAAAATATCCACAAATCTTTGAAGGTAGAAGACATTATTCACTGTTTACTGAAATTAAATTTAAATAATTACTTCCATATGCTTTAGAATTTAATATCAAAACAAGATATTTGTGTGTAGCAACTTACATCAGGGTCCAATCTGTAATTGGTTTTAGCAGCCGATTCTCTGAACATGGTGTTAAGTCAAGTAATTTTATACTTAATTCTGATCGACACCCAAAAAACCAGGTCTGAATGTAATGTTAACATAAGGGGATTCTTTCATGAAAATACCATCTGGGTAGCACATACTAGCAAAACAGTGCCGTCTAGGGACGCCCGAAAGAAGCGAAGCTTTATTATATTCTTTTTAAATTATTTTTTATTAATCAGTATATAGTTATCTTATAATTCGTAAGATGGTGCTTTCCATGAAACAAGTGCTATTTTATTTCGAAATTTTCTAAAATATTATTCAAGGCTATAAGTAGGTAATTTTGTGAAGGTAAGATTTATTTAATATAACTCTAAATTGAAAATTTAAAAACCCCCGATGCGACGACCTATTCATCAAATGTATAATTTACCTAGTTCTTCCAAATAATGAAGTTAGCGCGATTTGCGTAGCTCCCGTAGCTCAGTATTCATAGCTCACGTCGCAAATTCATCTGGTACAACTAGTTTCGATGCCAGATTATGAAAGCGCCATTTACATCGCATCAGTCGTTTTGGCTACCTCATTTATAATCTAAGACACGGAGGTTTAATTCCTAGTAAAAGATTATCAATTATGATTGAATTTGATGTAATAACTCTGATTGAGGTGGACGGGAGCGGCCCAGGGGAAGAATTTACAATAACGCTAAAATTATTTTAAATTAGATTTGTTTTTTTTTATATTTTTTCTCAATGGCGGAGCAGCGCCCTCTAGAATTATTATAGCGTAATATTCCACGACCATTAACAAAACAAACAAAATTTTACGCATGCGCGTATCCATCATTTGAAACGTGACTTATGAAACGTCTTTAGTTCATACACAAATCTCATATAAAAATTGATAAAATATAAATTTTTTTCAGAATCAGGGAAACTTTTCAAATTTATAATATTGTAAAAAGCCAGTTCAGACTATTACGATCATTTAAAAATATAATAAATCGAAATCCAATAATCACAAATTTCGAATAGATTCGAGCCGTGGGAATTGGTTTTGGCCGTGAATGTGGCTTTTTTAACCTACAAAAGAGCTGATGATCTTCAAACGGCTGAACCGATTTTCATGAAACATAGCTAAGAACACTCTCGATCAGAATACCTATCTAACAAAAGAAACAAAATTGAAATCGGTTCATCAGCTTGGGCGCTACGTGGCTACAGACAGACACACAGATACACAGATACACAGATACACAGATACACAGATACACAGATACACATGTTAAACTTATAACACCCCTCGTTTTTCGTCGGGGGTTAATTAAACTTATAACACCCCTCGTTTTTCGTCGGGGGTTAAAAACAGTGACATCTCTGCAATTGTACAAGTATATGGTTGTACCTTTGTCGTCCTTTTCTTTGGATCGGCTAGAAGGGCGTCCCATTTTGGACATAGGCCTCTTTCGCGGCCCTCCTTGCGAGGGGTGGAGGTCGTGGTTGATATTCTAGAATTAAGATTCTAAATAAGCAGTATGCTGTCTTAACGGCTATCTGCTATGCGTATTATATGCATATTGAATACGCTTAATATCTGGATAAACCTCTCATCCCAGTTGATACAATCCCATTGCTTCACGAAAGATTCCGTTTGTTTTTATTTGATCTCCAAGCCCACAATCGGACAGACGTAGCGGGATGTCTGCTTGAAGTATTTATTGCACACTGTGAGATAACGGAAACGGGACAGAATATATCAAGTGAAGATATTTCAATGTAAACGTTATTGTACATGCGGTGTGCGGTGAACTGCGGTTGTAATAAATGTCTGACGCTCGATTGCAGAGCCGATATAAATATTTTGAAGACGACATTCAGTGCTAATCTATTATTCAATCATTGATTTTGCATTTATTTAATCGTAGATTATCCTTTAATATCAACTTGAAATTTAAAGATCGCATCTGCGAAGCATTGTACATTGATTTAAAATTTATGATATTTATAAATGTGCTTGACGTAGTTTTCATACCTCGAGAAGTCATCATCACTGAGCCATCTGAATTCAACGAAGGAAAGTTACTACAATATCGTATGGAACATCCTGCCAAGCCGATGAAGGACTGTTCTATTCTGATTCATATTTATAAAAAGGGAGTGAGTGCAGAGATGACGGATGATAGGCTTGAATGGAAGAAGAGAACGTGCTGCGCCGACCCCACCTAGTGTGGGATAAGGGCAAGGTGATGATGATGATTTATAAAAAATCTAGAAATTATCAATTTCAGCTCCACAGTGGTTTGGAGTAAGTAAACTAAGCTGGCGGTTCCAATCTTCAAGTAAATTAAGTAATACTTACGAGTACCTTCTAATATCGATGATGTAGTTCGCATTGGCAGTGAAGACAAACTTAGAAACCTCGAAAAAAGAAACACAATCAAACGAGAAACTTTCATGGCAATGTGCAGGGCTCCTAACATTAGTGTTTAGAGATGAGCACGGCCCAGTGTGTTGTCGCGTTTCGCGATTTATTCTCATAACAAACTCGTGTGAAACACAGCGCTAACATTGCTGAGATTTATCGCGTGTCATCCATTTTGATCTACACTTTTCTTGGATTATAGTAGGGTACTCTATACAGGGTGTAAGGGGCATCGTAACGAAAACTGATACCATGGATTCAACTCATGATTCTAAACCCACCCCCCGAGTTATGCTCATGCTCATTTTTTAGCATTTGGAAATTGATATCTGCATGAAATCATTATACCAATCTAAATCAAGTGATTTTAATTATTATTTTAGACGTAAACTGCAATGCAAATCAAAACTCAATGCGCTCGAGCGCGCATCTTATGGTGAAATCCATTTAAAAATGCAAAATATTTTAAGCATAATTCTTGAAAATAACGACGGAAAATTCCAATTCAGGGGGTTCAGAATCATGAGTTGAATCCGTGATATCAGTTTTCGTTACGATGCCCCTTTCACCCTGCATAAGCACGTCGCACGAAAGGAATAGTAAGCCTACTATACCTACACTAGAAAACTTGCGAAAAACATAAGTACTTAGCCAAGTAGGTACTTTTGTTATCATTAAAGCTAAGTCTTGGCCACGTAAGTCAAGTTGGTTAAGTCAAGTACAATCAATATTCAAATCTTCATAGGTCTTATCTAAAAATGCCGCCACCAAACAGTTGAACGTCATCGATTCTAACTAAAAAATAAAAATTCAATTGCAGAAATATAGGTATTCCCAGCTTTTATAAAAATATCTCTTTTATACCGAGCACATCAAGTAGACTTTATCCACAAGCAGATAAAACTCAAATTCCTTTGATGTTAAATTATAAAAATTGGCGGACAATACCGGTTACTATGGAAACGGCACGACCGTAATACCGAGTCAGAATTGCAACTGCATTGATTTTTCTCCTTTACATTATAAGGGTTAATTTCGTTCGTTTTGTATGTAAAATGTAAGTTTGTTATGAAGTAACAATGTCGCTTCGAGTGGACAATAGCGTAAAACTGTTTGCCTCTCTCTTAAGGGCTATTAGAAATGACTACGAGTTCTGTGAAGGGGTCCTAGAATCTGTTCATCTTGCCTGCGTTGTTGGAACAGAGGGTTGTTTGTGAACTGCTTCAATATTAATATGGACGTTTGAATAACTTTTAAAACAGAGATTTTCTCAGAAAACAATCCAGAAAATAAGTAATTTCTAATAATTTATCAGACGGTCTCCCTGATGATAAGGGTGGTAGTAACCAAAGGCGGTGCAGGACTTCGAGGGACCAGAAGAATTGCTGTTTCAAGAACTCCGTGTGAAGTGTAATGGGAGGGATATAACTCCTCAACACGTGTGCGGAAGAAAGGCTCGCGATGCACTAGCGGGATACTAGAAATACAAATGGTTTAGATGGAATATCCCCCAGGGTCGAAAAGTGCGATTGCGGACAGGTAACAGTGGCACCAAACTAAACAGTGCACCAGAACGTTCCCCGTGGTCCGTGGTACAAACGGTAGAGCACATAGAGAGAGCCAAAGTCTCCCCAGTGACTAAGAGATTAAATTAAGTATTCCAATAGAGTCAATTTTAAAGTGAAAATGTTTCCACGCCTTCCAAACATAATTAGCAACATTGCGTTCAATATAACTATTACTTAACTTAAATTATATTTAATTATATTATCCTGAATTTATTGGCCAGTTTACGGGAGACAATCGAATGATCTTCACGCAATACTATTATGTTTTAGAGACCTAAAGAGGTCAATAAATTCACGTTACCATGAAGGTATCAAATATCAATCAATCTATCTCGAGACGATATTAATTGAAACTAATTAAAAACACTTGACAGTTGCCTACGGCGGCGGTCCTCTTGTATAATCGACGATGAGCGGTTGCTATCACATTTTTGAGGTTCGTTTAATGGCAGGTTAAGTAAGTAATTAGGCCTGTATCACAGATATGTTTGTCCCAATTTTATAAGTACTTCCGTACGGGACATTCGGGCTACTGTTCGGCCATATGCTTACGGCCATACGCTCAGCTAGTTATCATCTTTGGTAAGGTATGGTTGGTTGTATCACACGAGATTGTGGGTATCTAAATATATATAACTCAAAGGTGACTGACTGACTGACATAGTGATCTATCAACGCACAGCCCAAACCACTGGACGGATTGGGCTGAAATTTGGCATGCAGGTAGATGTTATGACGTAGGCATCCGCTAAGAAACAATTTTGATTAATGTTAAATAAAAATTTTGTTAAGTTAAATTCCACGCGGACGAAGTCGCGGGCTCAGCTAGTGATTAATAAAATCATTATAACATAAAACCCGCATTTCTCCACCAGAAGGTAAAACAACTCAACCGTAAATACGTTGGTGTAAAACCCTGATTTTAATTAGCAAGAAAAAGAAATTGGAAGAAAAATAACTTTTGATAAAACTCCGTTTCAACGGGACACGGTGAATGATACGAATTTAATTAAAGCTAATTACGTTAAAAATGTTTGGGATGAAGAGAAAATAATTAGACACGATTGTTTCACGGTTTTGTTTGATAATTCCTTTGATATTAACAAAATTCTTCGACGGTTGTATGTGTGGTTGTGTTTATATACATACTAGCTGTGCCCCGCGACTTCATCCGCGTAGTATTGGATTATTGGGTTAAAAAGTATCCTATATGTTAATTCCCGGTTATAATCTATCTGGGTTCCAAATTTCATCCAAATCCGTTCAGTAGTTTTTGCGTGAAGGAGTAACAAACATACATACATACATACATTCATACATACATCCACACTTACAAACTTTCGCATTTATAATATTAGTAGGATACTTAACAACATCGGCAAACAAGCGTATGACCCGCTTGATGTTAAGCGGTTTCCGTATAGATGCATATAATACTAAAGGCATTGCTTGCACGGAGCCGAACTGAAGGGGAGGATTGGGCTTCCGGCTCTCTCCCTTATCGTACTAAAAGCAGCTGAAATAGCTACTTAAGTGAGAAGCTACTTACGCCAATTTAAGTGAGAAGGAGGTGCTAGCCTAGTCGAACCAACCCTTATATGAATTGTAGTAAATTAGTTCTATAAGCGGCGTTACATTGTTTTTGCTAAGATCATCATTTCTTAATGAAATTGTTCGCATCATTCGAAGTACTTTTACCTACCTAACTTAAATAAATCACTTTCAAGATTTAACAAACAATTCGAGTAAACCGAAATGTTTTCGACTTTCTCATTAAGACATCCGTACATTCAAAGTGTGTTAAATTAAAATTAAATGTCGCGTTGCGTCTGTCTGTCTGTCTGTTTGTACTGCAAAGGCGTACGAACTTTAGTATTTGGTCATTAGTCAAACTAAACGTAGCATGATGGTACACTTGCGCTCAAACCACTTTGATCTTACGGTCGCTGATGATTTGTACTACGAGTACCTGTTTGTTACTTTGAATTAAATATTTTTAGAAATTCTTGAGATATCTTCTCTTTTTTTAATGTACATGTTTATATGCTTTTTCATTTATTTCCTATTTAAAATTATTACTTAGCTCCTATTATACTTTTTTAACTTACTGTTGGATCTTCCAATGTTAGGTAACATTTTTTTACCTTTTTGTTTTATTGTCTATGATGAAAAGAGTGTTTGTATTCTCTTTGATTGTACTTTAATGTAATAATATACGTGCCTATCAAGTTACCTATGGCAAATATTTATGTATATTAATAAAATACAGTTAATTGAACAATTCCCTAATACTAGGATTTATTCAAGGACATACAGAGCTTTCAAATATTTAAACATTAATATAAACAAACTGAAAGTAAAATAGATGATAAAATAAATAAACACTAAATTTTATATAAGTAGTATCTACAAAAGTCCCTCTATATCGCCGTCGATGTCAAAAGTGCTCAAGAAACTGGGCTAAGTTTTTTTCTAAAGATTTTAAACTCAAAACATTTTTTTTTTTAGCCTAACAATTTCTGCTGATAAAAGCTTAAACATTATATCTTATTTACACAATTATTTTATTTTCTTTTATAACAAATACACCGTGATTTTGTTAATGCCAGTACTTGAAGCGCGCCATACGTATTTGTCAGTCCTCTCATCTAATTGGCACCGCGCATGCGTCTCGCACACTCGGAATGTATTGTGTTTAAAGAGAAGCCAATTTTTTTTTTCAAATTCAAATATTTTTATTTCAAATAGGCCAGATTAACTGGCACTTTTAAAAAGTCAAGAGCTAGGTGCAATGAAATTTAAATTCCGTAAGCTATTATATTTATATATTTGATTAGGCAAGCGAACTCGACCTTATGGACCCATATTAGGTAAAGGCTGATTTTCTATTAGCTGAAACGTATAAGTACCTGAAAAATCATGTCCCAAAAACTTATGGTATACATAGGTTTTTTTTTAAAAGATTACTAGCAATGTGTGTTTATCACATTACTAGTATTCCCTATAGTCCCTCTAACTAAGCTAATGCTTGTGCTAGGAGTGGGCTCACGTCAATAGTTTAATGGCCAGGATGGGGATCGAACCCGCAACCTCTCAGCTATGAGGAAGGTCCCTCTAACTACTAGGTTATTGGCGCTTAATAGGTATATAAACATGTTAAATATGTACATAAAAATATAGATGCTAAGGCGCCTGCCCCTCTAGCCAAGTTTCTTCGTCTACAAGCGTTTCTACAAATCGCTACGCTTCATGTATGGACATGACATAAGTCACGTGATCTACTTATCGACTTGTAATGTCATTTCCATACATTTAAGCGTAGCGTTTTGTAGAAACGCTTGTAGACGAAGTCACTTGGCTAGGGGGCTGGTGTGTGACCGAAAAACAACGAAACCATTTTTTTTCCATAATTTGTACATTTGCCGAATTTGCAATGCATGCATCTTCAAAATGACTTGATCAAATGGTATGAAAGAGAATCGTATGTATTTCAAGTTATAAAGGCCACTTTTGTTGCAAAGTGAGTCAAAAGTCATCTATTGGGAATATAATAAATATGACGACGGCTTGGCGCAGTGGTTCGAGCGTAGGCCGCTCGGGTCACTGCACGTGATAGTTGCGGGTTCGATTCCCGCTGCGGCGAATTCCGGAAATGGCCTTTTCGTAATCTGCCTTGGTCTGGGTGTCACTGGGATCGCCCCCAGTCCATTGTACCCATAGTACAAGCGTTGCTTAGTTTGGAACCATACAGTTGGTGTGTCAGTTTGGCGATATTTATTATACTTATATTTGGATCTCCAACCAAAATAAAAAAAAAACAATAAGTACCTACCTACCATGAGTCATATTCAAAATATTACCTTGAAGTCAATTTAACATGTTCACGTTAACTAATTGTAAATAATAATACTAAACATCCCGTAGTTACGAACTACGCTATAATTTAATGAACCAAATGCACCTGCGATCGGTACCTACTTAAACAGGAAACGGGTTCGATTTTTATTTACTAAATTATAAAATTGTATGGTATAACATGCATCATAGTATGTCAATTTTCGGACAATGCAATCTTATGCGATCAACTTTGAGTTGATTTTAGAATGCCTTCCTGTGCCCGAATAGGAGAGTATTGCGTACTAGCTTCAACACGCTAACTATGCCATTGGTGAACGGAAAATCAATTATTAAAGCCCTCATAACTGCTCTAGAACAAAAAGGAGGCCGGTACCAGAAACTTGATATCCCTGAAATTCGATGATTGGAAGCGCTGCGAACAAACGAACAAACAAGCCCGCATATTAACACGTCAACATTCTAACTTTAACCTTACATGAATACGTTTGGGTTCAATCTTCTATGCTCAGGAATTCAATACGTATATTTAGTACACAGACCCTGTTAGTATTTCCCACGTTGCTTTATTACATCAAACATTCTGCCATGCGTATTATGGTAATAGAAAAAAAACTACTTTGCATAATCCACGAATGACAGTGTGACATTAAGTTGTCTCTTTATTGTGCCACGTATTTAATTTATAATGCGAACGAATAGGAACTCTAGCTCTTAGGAAATAGAGATGTTTACAATGGTAGATACAAATTTGCATGATGGTCAGTTGTGACAGTCAATGTTTGAGATTTTGTTTTGTACTTTTGTTATTTTCTCGAGTGGGCATGTTTTCGTTGGCAGTAGGTAAGTATCTTATTAAAGAAATGTCACAGGTTACTAAGAATTTTACACGAGTTTATGAGTTAAAAGTTGACATGACTATATTATTTTAAAGTAGTCTACAAACAGCACTATTTGACTCACACAATTTGTATGTAAGTAAGTAATAAGTATACATTTGACAATTCTTAGATCTAGGCCCGTATTAATATATCGATCTCAAGTCTGAGAGCGATCTTGAGTACGCTTTTGACAAGTCATTTGGTACTGGTATGACATAAGAATGACATTTCCAAGATCGCCCTCAAAATTGAGATCGAATTATGTATATGGGCCTAACGTAATAAACGTTTTAGTTTGAGTATTGAACTCTTAATAAGTATGTACTTATATTTTATTGTTAGACTTAATATTGTTTCCGAACGGGTTAAACTGCTATAAATTAAACGATCCAACACGACAAGAGTCAAAATATGGCCGTCGTAAAACCTAAAATATCCCATTATTTTTGTTTTGAATACTGCCCTGAATGCTTTTGAAATGTGTCCCTGATGTCGCTAATGGGTTTTATTGAGATGTATGAACGCAAGTGTTCAAGGCACTGAATATTGAATCTTAAGTAGAAAGTCGTTTGTTGCTGTGGACGATAAGCTCTCCTTGCGTAGGTATGTCTTTTGTTACTGAAAAGTTGTTATACAATTAAACATTGTTAAACACGACCGACGGGGAGTGGTACAAAGTCGTTATCATGTTCGAGTTCAAGTCGGTCACCGCCGGGTCCGCCAACACTCGGGCGGCCACTTTGCAATTTCATGGTTCATTCTGTGACAGAAATTGTAATGTCAATTAAAGAATAACGAAACGTTTACAACAACAAAATCAATAAAATAATCAATTCATTTTCGTAGGTATTACTTCTCGTTGGCCGTGGTATAAAGATATAAAGGTTATAATGCTGTACATAGGTACACACTGAAAATAAAAAGTACTTAAGTATCTGCCACTTTTATTAAAATGCTATGACTGATTTCCACGATTAAGTAAATAAATTATTAATAATAAGCAACTGTTTTTTGCAGGATCTTCTCAGTCGATATCGCGTTCAGATCCGTCTGCAGACTAAAAAAAAAAAGTTAAAATTGCCATTTTAAGTGTCCCCGCAGGCCTAAACAAAATTAAAGCTTTGGACTTGACTTTTACTATTTAATCTGAATTTTATTTCAGATGCACCATGAGTCTATCATTAAGTAGTATCTACGTGATTGCACCTACAGTGTTCTACTGAAAGAATAACTGTCGCAAATTGAACATAGGTAAAGGAAGGAATATCAAAAGTTTAAGAAAAGCCTATAAAACAAATTTTGTCATATTGTTTATTCAATAACATCAAACGTAGAATTTTAAAATAGTAACGTCGTTTTATTAGAGCTATGCATTTTTACACATATTTTTTTATTATGTATATTTAATAGCCTACACATATCAATGGCTAACGAGTAGAAGGGGATAGCCGACACTTAACAAACTTTACATGATAATCTAACGTCTAAAATAAGTTAAAAAATCATATAAATTTCACTACTACTAGCTTCCGAAATATTGATAAGTGTATTTATTTAAATTGTGCCAAATGGCATAACTATAAAAAATTGTCCCCTATTATATTTATCCCCTTAGGAGTTACATTTACAAAAATCCTTTTACAGTGCTTCTAAACCCACCAAAATAGTTTATGCTTTGTGAGTCACCCAGTTATTTTTTTATTAAGTAGATTTAGTATTCAATTTTGAAATATTGAACATTTATTAAACTTCACTGTGGTGTTGTGTGCCAAGATTGTTTGCTTGTGTCCATAGGTGCTCACTGCGAGGGATCATAGCAATTGCAATTTCCTTAAGAAAACAAGGGTTGCAAGCAAAATACCATTAATTTTTAATAGCATGACTCTACCTACAGCAACATCATGAGATGCGTTTGTTGGTACTCATAATGATAATATACCATCTCGGTAGTATTCCCCTAAGGGGTAGGTAGATGTGTACTGCCGTTCCCACAGCGCAGTACCCAAAGTACAGTAACCTAGTATAGTCACCACAGGCATTACCCTCAGTTCAGTACCTTAGTATACGGCTCCTGCTGGGACTCCCATGTATCCGTCCCGCCCAAGTGGGACGGATACATGGGAGTCCCAGGGGGAAGGCCCCCCTTAGAACTCCCATGATTTGGGATTCCCTGGGATTCCCTATCACGATAGGGAATCCATTACCCACGAAAAAAGGTATGCTTATCAGTAAGTAAATACCTATTAGCGGTAGTTTAATTTATACTCATTTATTATTTTATATTTTGAAGGCCGCCGGCACAAGCCGCCGGAAGTGGCCGCTTGCTCAGACCAACGGCACACCTGTGCAATTTCCTATATTGATCTTGGAACACAAAACCTCCACTTAACAAATTAATAATGTATTGTTCCAATGGTGCACTTGTGTTGGATAGTTAAACTAATTAAGAAACAAAAACAAATAGGTATGAATAAGGAACGTGACCAACGAAACGTGATCAACCGTACTTAGCACTTTTACCGGAACATATAGGTATGTTACGATAAAAGTGGGATTTTGCGCAGAATATCATCAGACAAACACACTACTAAGTACCTACTAACTAAGTAGGAAGCACCCTTTAGGTATGTACCTAAACGGGTGAAACCGGTAGGTAAATACCTTATAGGGGTAATTTCTGCGAACAAGATGAAATATTTAATATTCTGAACTTGTAATATTTATGACATTATATACCAAGATTGCGTTTACAAATAATACGAATGAACCGTCTCCAATTGACGATTCTCTGTTATTGGACGATGGAAGTAAAGGACATGGAAGACTAGTAGATAAATTCAGTAATGTTGGAACTTCCAAAAAGGTTTAATGTTAGACTGCTGATAGGCACTCTTTTTTATTCATTTAGGCCACACTTCTGTATGGTGAGAATCTACCACCGGATCGAAATGTTCCTTCCACTGAGTAGATCTGCCAAGAAACCCAGCGTGAATTCGAAACAGTAACGCAATGTGAGCTGGCAACATCATTATCACTGGAAAGTACTTACAAGACCAGAAAAGACTAGAAAATAAAACACCAGTAATTCAATATTACTTAGCTAAGTACCATAGCTGGACGTTGTCTAGGGCCCATTAGGCCACAGCTGACATAATATGAAAGATACCTAACAGTTATTGGGTTCTGGGCATGTACCTTCCTCAAAAGATCGAAGCACGTGTTCAATGACAATGCAGTTGTTTGCATTACAATTTGTGAATTTTAAATTAAGTAACTATGTGCACGTGTTTTTGGGTACAGGTAATCAAATTAAATATTTGAACATCTGATAATATCCACATAAGAAGTGTTCCGCGGTCATATAAAAGCCGATTTTGGCAGCGAAACATCATTCGGTCGGTGTCAGCACTTGGGATTCCCAAAATGCTGCTAAAAATTATTCTTTTGTTCGTCATCTGTGCAAGGCTCTGCCATGCCGTTCTATATGACCGGTACACCGCCGAACCGATATCAGATGAACTTTTGGAACACTTTGAATCATTAGGAATTGCAAGGTAAGTTTTTGTATGTAAGTACTTGCTTTATATAGAGTTGTACTGCTCTAGCTATTTGCAAGAATACCCAATTTGGTGAAGGCACCACGGTTCAATCGTGGTAACCCTGAAGTACCGAGGGTACCATGAACAAACTTGATACTTGATCCGTTTTGAAAACTTTTCGCTTACAGCCAGTAATCATAGCTCTCCTCGCCCATTATGGTGTTGTCAAATGAGGCGAAACCCATATTGTGTTGAGACAAAAGCCCTATTGTTTGTAACCCATTTGTTTTAATTGCCTTTATGACCATGGTAGCCGCAGGTGGCCACTAGTCACTGCACACAAAATGCAACCTTAGGGTAATCAAGCGCTGAGTTTCTACTACCATTTAAGGCATAAGAGCTTAATTTTCAAAAAGGCTGCAGCTAATTTTTATTATTTGTAATGAGTACCTGCCCTTAATTCTAATTTTCATGTCTCGAGCTTCAGAAAAATAGATAGCTTCCACCCCTACTTTACCTCCTTAGGGATGGAATTTTCACGACATACTTAACATGTCATATCACTTTCATTGAATTTTGGTATAAAAGGTACTTTAAAAATGTCATATATTAGACCAGCGGGTTTGGACCGTTAGTTGGATTCAGCTTTGATGAGTGACTTTTTTTTGACTTAGAAGCTTATTTTTTATATCTTTAAGGGACCTCAACATTTGATACTAATGATAACATGATAAATCTACCCTTCCCTGAAAAAAAGGTTCTTGGCAAACGGACAAATAGATAGACAGACGGACAGATGCCTTTTAATATACAGAATCATATAAGAAATCGTAGCGCCTCTGGGGAGCCTAGTAGGGGCACTATACTGTTACTAAATCGTTTTCTTCTTCTTCTTCTCATAGTGCCTCTCCAACTAGTGAAGGTTAGCAGTCAGCTCCGCATATATCTCTCGGTCTTTGGCGAGGTTGAAAAGCTCCGCTGCACTTGAGACTCCCGTCCATTCTCGGATATTTCGCAGCCATGATTTCCTCCTGCGCCCAACAGCTCTTCTACCAGCCACTTTTCCCATCAAAATAACCCTTAAAAGTGCGTATCTTGGGTGCCTTATTATATGACCTAGATAGGCGGCCTTTCTCCTTTTGATGGTTTGCATCAGTTCGCGCTTCCTCCCAACTCGACGCAGAACTTCTGCATTGGTCACTCGGTCAGTCCAGCTAAATCGTTTTAGCAATTCTAATAATATTACCTATGTTCTGCAAAGCGAAGGCGAAATGCCAATTTGTCTTGGCTCATCGGCTCGCTACGAGTGGTTCGGTTTAGTGCTCACCCCGAGTCAGTCAAATAAAGTGGTCTAATCACATTTCAGCACTTGCACAATGGAGGTTGCTGACTGTGACCCGACCGAGCGCGCTCGTGTGGATGGATCCTGCAACAGCCTGAGCAATCCCGTTAGGGGCACGTTCTTCGAACCTGTCTACAGGGAGTTGGACCCTCACTACTTTAATGGTAAGCACTTTATCAGTCACTCAAATTTGATATTATACAAAAACACTATTATTAATACTTAAAGTAACTAATTGGCGCTAGCTGTGTTTTAAAAATACAATTATAATTTAGCCCTTTTGAACGTCCCACACCTGGGCAGGGGCCACCCCTCAATCCGAGGGGGATTCAGGCCATAATCCACCACGCAGGCTCAGTGGAGGTTGGCGGATTTCACATGTCTTTTGAAAATAGATTTTTTTAAGACATGGTTTAAGACAAGGTTTCTTTAGCAAGTGATACTTATAAATTATAATTCGCACATAGGTTTCAAAAAATCCAGGGATGCGACCGCGGGGTTTAAAAATAATATCAAAAGGATGTATATCAATGTACTGGCCCAGGTTGGTGAATTATGGCCCGACTCCCCCTCGCGAGGAGGGGGCGTGCGTGTGCACATCCCCGTGTGTCACATTACGTGATTATATAATTATACTGCTTGGATTATTAAATTACAGGCTCCTATCCTAGGAAAGCATTCGACGGATCGGATTTACCATTGCCCAAAGTTATTCGCAACGCGCTGTTGGCTGAAGGGAAAGCAATCAACATGAAATTTACTAGTGCAGTACCTACCTATGGAATATATACGTTCGGTGATGTTGCATCTATCCATGACCTCTGTAAGTATTTTTTCCCGTAACATTATGCTAAGGGAAAACCTCATGCGGCGCAAATATAGTGGCCTTCCTGGAGATAACTTATTTGAGCCTTTTGGGGTCGAAACATTAGGCTCATGCGGCCTTAACGCGCGTCCTCTCTACAAGGAGATATGAGCACTTCTGTTCGTTGCATCACGTGACCGGCTAGCTGGTCTGTTTTTCGCGCAACGAACAAGCCGATTAATAACTCAAGCCGATTAACCTCGTTATTCAGCGCGGAAATGCGGCCAGCCTTCTGGGCACTTTTGGCATCGACGACGATGTAGAAGCATTGTATATATAAAATTATATTTTATTTTTATTTCTATTTAACTTTTAGTTAGTTTGTTTTAGTTTATAAGCACTTAAGATTAAGTACATTAAAACCATTATTCTTGAATAGTCAAGGCAGACCTATACATTTATGTTACGGTTAGGATTGCGTTGACTTAGAAGCCTCATTTTTTTATACATCAAAGGAACCATGGCATTTGATATCTACTATATAAAAATAAGTCGAGTTTTCATTCCTGACGCTATAACTCCAGAACGCACGAACCGATTTCCACGGTTTTGCATTCGTTGGAAAGGTCTCGGGCTCCGTGAGGTTTATAGCAAAGAAAATTCAGGAAAATTTTCAACAGAACGCGGACGGAGTCGCGGGGCACAGCTAGTTAGATATAAATTTCAAATTGATAACTCTATCCGTTTCCGAAAAAAAGTGTCTTGACAGACCGACGCGACAGACAGACGGACAAAGAAGTGATCCTATAACGGTTCCGTATTTTTGTTTTAAGGTACGGAACCCTCAAAAGGTCTAAACACTACAAACACGTAACATAAAATTTAAGCACCGATTTTAAAATATTATACGCGATAGTACTTATATAAGCATTTATCATTTATATTTCTTTTTAGTGCAATTCCTCCGAAATAAGACTGATTGCTGCACAGAAGAAGGCATGAAATCTCCTGGATGCAGCCCTGTATTTGTCCCTGAAGACGACCCTTTGCACAGGTTCACCGGAATCCGGTGCTTGAACCTCACCACACCGCTTGTCTACTCCGACTTCGGATGCACCAACGATACTGTACCATCGCCGGTACGCACTTGCTACATATTATTGCACTCAATAGAATATTTATTTCATGCCATTCATCCAATTTATTGAAAGTTGCATTTATGTTATCTACCTACCATCACACCTTCTGGAAAGGCCTCGAAAGAATGTATGTTGCAGGTTGAACGCGGAACTGCATGTTTAGATTTGTCCGTTTGCTATGACGCCGCCGGTCATGGTGACTCAGCCATCAGGT
The DNA here is from genome assembly GCA_905147325.1 of Notodonta dromedarius. Taxonomy (NCBI): domain Eukaryota; kingdom Metazoa; phylum Arthropoda; class Insecta; order Lepidoptera; family Notodontidae; genus Notodonta; species Notodonta dromedarius. Next base: position 12,594,266 of record LR990164.1, on the reverse strand, counting down.
CCTATGAAGGTGGATTGCTGGCAACTGTAGTCGATGATGATGGAATAATCTGGCCTCCCAACGGCAACGGCTACTGTGCCGCGAACCAACCGGGAGAGACTAGATGTTTCGGCAACTGTAAGTGCTTATAATGGAAATTGAATACGATTTTAATTTAAAATAGATAGCAGTTTTAATATCCCACTCCTGGGCACAGGCTTTCCCTTACTGCGTGGGTTAATCTACCGCGCTCGCCCAGTGCGGGTAGGCAGATATCACGTCTTTCAAAAATTGATTAAGTATATTTTCTAGGACATGCAGGTTTCCTCACGATGTTTTCCTTCACTGTAAGCTAGTGATAATCATATTGAAATTATGATTCGCACGAATATATATTTGAAAACACCCAGAAGTGCGAGCCGGGGTTTGAACCGCAGGACCTTGAGCACGAAAGACGCATTTAATTCCAATCGAATATCACTGCTATTAAGAAAAGGGCTTTATTATGAACGAAATTATATCCCGAAACTATTTTATGATTTATGGTTAATGGGTGCAAGGTTTTAGCATGTCTTATATGTCGATATAACAAATCTCACAAAAACATTAAACATATAAAGCTAGATATAAGTACTTAGTACCTTCAGAATTTTCTTAAAATCATGTTCACCTCGGTGTAAATGTTTTTTCACTAGATCCTACCGCATTACTATCAGGAACGATTTTGGGTATCTGGTACATGCGTCAACACAACCATTTCGCGAAACAGCTGGCCTCCGTGAACCCGGGCTGGGACGACGAGAAACTGTTCCAAACCGCAAGATACATAAACATTGCGTTCGCGAATCAAGTGTACTTATATGAATGGTGTAGCAGTACAATGGGTAAGAATAAACAGAAACTTAGCTGCTTGTGTAAACGAGATCACAATATCAACTTAATCACAATATCGCTCTGGATATCAAAAACCGAATATTTTTTCCTAGAAGTAAACAGTAGGTATATACTCATAAATCGTCAAACATTTAACTAAAAACTACCGCCATTTGGAATGCTATATCTAAAAAGAAGAATGGGCAAGAAAGTTCTGGTGTATAACACATCATTCGGGTGATGGATATGGCTATTGTAGACAGCAATCTTTTGCTCTATTTTGTTTGTTATTCCGAAGCATTTTTAATGACATCTGCAAAGTCACTGTATAGGTAGTAATCTCAATATATTAGGCAAGAATTTATAATGAATCCATGGAAAAAATTACTAATAAGGTATTAGTTATATCTAACAAAGTTATTAATTGGTTGTATAAAATAGTATGTGATGATACGTGCACTTACTATTCGCAGGATATGAAAATTTGGTCAAAGCGGGTGTGTTATCTGACAATGACGGGTTCAGAGACGTCTACGACGAGTCCACTTACCCGCAAGTGAGTTTGGAGTACACATATGTACTCCGTTGGTTCCACACCATGCAAGACGCAACTGCTAAGTAAGTACACTCAGAAATATAGCCATCTGTTGTATTCCTCATTGTTCAACGAATTGCTCTGTGAGTTATTGAAATGGACCTGCGCTATCTGTCTCGCTAGGCTTATCAACGTTATCTGTATAATATGTTCCACTCATACATACTCAACTGGAAAATACCTTCGAATAAGCGACCATCCTGTTATATTTAAATGACTTCAATTACTTTGTTGGTACTCGCGCAACACCGGCTTCTAGTCTAGTCGGTGACTAGTATAGTTCAATGATCTTCTTGTTGTATGAGCTAGTGGCTCAGGCCGACCGAAGGGCTCCGACACGGTTAAACAACTGTGATAGCCAAAACTGACAGCTTATCGTGCTACGCTTAGTTGTAAATGCCACTAGCTACCCCTCCCATGTAACTGTTTACAGCCTCGAGCGCTTCTGTTTTGGAAACGTGGTACGCGCGCACATAGATCTTTCCATGACTTAAGACCATTTGGAGCACATCCGCTACCGGGATTTAACTTAATTAATAATGCAGATCAGCAGGGTCCACATTGAAATTGATTCTTCATATTAAGCCTTCCAAAGCGATATTATTGTAATAAATTCTAGGCAATTAACCATCTATTGAAGGGCTAATTGTATCGCCACGATGGTAAAATTTTATTTTGCCATCGACACTACAGCTTAATAATTTCGGCCTAATGATTATTTATTTGTGAACAAAAACCTGCTTAAGCCAGTTTATTGTACTGTGATATAAAATAAAGTGGAAATAATAAAAATTGACGATGGGACCATGCATTCCTTTATATGCACTTCTCTCACAGAAACTAATGTATACCAATAAAATTATGTCGTATTCATCCGTGAACACATCACAACCAGAACACCCTTCTAGGACAGTATTGAATACAATCAGAGTTTGCGGATCAGTCCTTCAAGATGGCATCGAGAACAATATATTCTGTTCTCTATAACGGTGCTCGGTTATTGTTGGCGACCTGTAACTAATGCTTTACAATAAAATATTTAACCATCATTTTACTTGTTTCAGTATGTACGACGCCGACGGTAACTTCTTAAAAGCGTTCCCTTACGTCAACGGAACATTCAGACCTGGATTTTTGGGTATCGATAAGAACATTGTCAAGTTTACTCAGCATTTTTACAGACAAAATACCGCTGCAGCAGACTTCATAGTTGATCCCGATGTAAGTGTTAAATGTACTTTTTTAAGCTAGAGAATTACAAAACATAAATAACAGAGTATGTATTATAATAACGACAATTATAGGATGCAATTAATGTATGTTCCTTATTTTATTTATCATCCGAAGACCGTATGATACCTAATGAGAGTTTATTGTGCCGTGCGGTTAGTTTCAGTTTGAATTGTTTTTGGAATCGGTTTCTTCTTCCTTTTTGTTATAATTATAATATTGTAAACAGTTTTCCAAGTGCTCTCCATTTAAACTTTAGCACCGGACATTAATGCCAACCGTGCACTTGACAAGCAGGCCTGCTCGTTTCAAACAATAGGAATGCTTTATTACCTGTTAACTTGAGCTAAGCCGAGTAAAGCTGAAGAGATGAAGCGATCCTGAAGCAAGCCCGCTTCATAGCACAGCCAAGTGGTCGGTCGACTTACAGACGGTGGAAGAACCAAGCTGAACCTTTTTTATGTCGGTTAATAAATAAACAAGCAATCCTTTACAATTCCAGTTGTCACAGAACGGTGTGCCATACCTCCAACGTTCGGTAGATATTACGGCCAGTGATTTGTACAAATCCCGTCTCCTGGGCTTCGCTCCGTACACCGACTATGTAACCCTCTGCACTGGACACAATATCACCTCCTTTGATGATTTAGCAGAACATATGGATCTGGAGGTAAGATGAAGTTAATACACCATAAATATTGTAAGTAGCATTTATAATAACAGCCGTGTTTACATTGTATAACGCAAAATAAATTGGTAGGCTATTCTATCGAATACTTGATAAAATATAAATTTAATACATTATCCCCTATATTAATGAACGTGGAATAGCGGGCGAATAGTTTACACACCGAACTATCTCTTTTTGTCATCAGTAATGTCACATTCGAAAGAAGAAGACAAAGTATGGTGTGACTACAGCACCGCTAATCCACGTTTAGTAAGAAGGGGTATAGGTAGGTATACCATCTCAAAGATAGTTTTTCTCGAATAAAAAATAGATAACAGTGGAACACTCTTGTTATATGTTACTGATACCGCGGATACTTACAGCGTGTAAACTGTGACTCAGAATTTAATAACAGAAGATCCAACACGACCCATCTTGCGTGTCCTTGAAATCGCATGCGCTCCAGGCTACCCTTGTGATCGCCAAATATTTTAACATATTTGCAAATCAGAGACAGTCAAACAAAAATGGTCGAACACGCGTTTTGTAAACAAGGTGTGCACGTCCTAATCACATCGACGGTGGAAAGGAAAAACAAATGAAGCGCCATTTGGCAAATTGTTCAACAGAGCAGTTAATGTGTTCAAAGTTTAATTTTTTATTTTTTTAAATGATTATAACTTTTTTATTTATTCATGGATTTTTTAAATTTTGTGAGCTGATCAAGTTTTTTGTGCTCTATATTATGTATTTGATTAAAATTAATAAAAAAAAAATAAAAAAAAAATATTGACCATGTGCGTTTATGAAGTTTAAATGTTATGCATTTTTAGGACAGGGATTTAATTGATCTCGTTTATTTCGATCTTCAACAATTCCATCATGGAGATATTGTGTCATTGTACATAATGATTTTTTTATGATAAAAGGAACAAGACCGTTACCGTCGATCAATTTATTTTACCTTATTACAATTGGACAAAACTTTCCTGCGATGATCTCCACAGTGAATGATCCTACGTAATTAATTTGTCTTAGTGCATTCGCACCCTTTATACAATAAAAATAATATTATTATAAACAATAAAAAATGTTACATTTGTCTGCGACGAAAGTTTTATATTCCTAACCTTTTATCACACGATAATGGTTTAAAAAATACACCTATAAAACGCCAACTTTGTTAAAAATGAGTTCAAGAAAGGAAAAACAAATTATTTGCTATTGGCAAAATTATTTACGCCCGTAAAAGTAACCGATACGACCTTTTTATTTAAAAGTAGGATGGGAATAACAACTCAAACGCCATGACTTGTACTTTACTTGCGAGGAACAAAACGTGTTACGACATGTCTACACATAACTTATTAGGGAAAAAGTATTGAAAGGCCAAATTAAAAATTAATTGGAAAGGTAAGTTGCATGATGTGCCATCTTCGTAGAAAAATAAGTTTGGTCAATAACTTAAGAGTCACTTACAATATTTTCAAAATAATTTATGAGTATGACATTGTTCAAAAATATACCATAAAACGGTCATTTAAAGGGAGTGTATTCTTAAAATACCCCATTTTGTACTTCAAATGAAACGCCAAAACGTGCTTCCGATTGGTTTCTAACCTAGACACATCGATAGGGAATCCAAAACCCTATCGAACTGTATATAAAACTAATTTTCGACCAAAGTGGCGTTTCATTTGTTTTTCTTTTTCACCGTCGACATCTCCTATGGATGTTTATATAAATACTACTAGCGCTATCTATCGGCAGTTCTGAATATAATTCGGATAATTCCGTAGTCGGGTTGAAGTTTTTAAAACGTTTTCACTTGTTCTCAGAGAATCGAGTTAATGAAGAAAATTTACAATCACCATACGGAGATCGACTTAATGGCCGGCATTTGGGCAGAAAAGATATTGGAGGGAGGCAGCATCCCTGCCACACTGGCGTGCCTCCTTATCAAGTTCCTTCAGAAGCTTATTACTTACGATAGACATTGGTACGAAAGTCCTAACAGACCATATGCATTCACCGAAGGTAAGACGCTGTTATACACTTCTCTTTCACCCCACTTGTCCCGGTTCTATGCTAACTTAGTCCAAAAGAAATTAATATAGCTCGAACACAACACCTATTCCGGTCATTCGTTAAGGTCTATGAAAATATCACGTATTACCGCCGCAAACTTGGACGGCCAATAAAGAGACAAGAGTGAAGTAGCCTGTAGAAAATTTTGTTTTAGTAACAAAAGTTATTGGTGATGCAGTATGTCTATGATATCAATTATTTCACTTCTTTTAGCTCAACTAGCTGAGATGAGAAAATCTTCTTTAGCTGCGTTGATGTGCAATGTCGGAGACGAAGTGAGCGTGGTCCAACCGCATGCTTTCCTCGTCATTAGCGATGAGTAAGTATTTTGTGACTTCTGCTACCGGCAGAAGGTACATATCGCCACGCGCGCTTATGTTTTGGTTGCGTGGTATGCAGACATGTTCTTTCTTCTCTTTAATATACATAGATTTTTTCGTAATGATGCTCATTGGTGTACGCCCGTCATGAAAATTTAAACCCACAAACTTCGGATCATAAGACAACGCCATTTACTTTGGGTAGACGGATAGGTACACCAAAGTTATTCAATACTTGGTTTCTGATCAACTCTACTTAGCTCCTACATGACTTTTCTTACCAAGATTATCACTTGCTGAACAGCGTAGACAACCCGCACTAATCTAACGTGATACATTAGGCAAGAATTCCTCTCGGATCTCTCCCGCATTGATAATTTGATATAGGGTTCCTCACCTCATATTGAAATGGGCTAAAATACCTTTGACAAAATGACTGGCAGCCAGCAGCTCTTAACAAAGATGTAGCCCTAACATGCATATTCGTTCTGACATACATTATTATTTTATTTAATAAGCGGAGGAAAATGACTCGATCCTATTGGATGATGCGAGTGACGACGGGCTCATGAGGACGGGCACCCAACCAAGATATTATTATTAAATCGTTTTTCTTTTCAGTAACCCACTGACGCCATGCAGCGACATCCCGAACATCGATATCAGTGCATGGTACGACGAAACTGCCAATGGCTCGGACTACACTGACTCAACCTGCGATGAGTCGGCCAGCGGTGACGCCAGTAGCACTACAGACACAACTTATTAGTCGTTAAACTATTGACGGTGTGATCGAAGGCGTCAAGGGTCGGCAGCAAGGCGCCAGTCTTTCTCAATATTTTACTCATTCAACCAGCACTATTGCATAACCATTTCATAGGTCGAAAAGGCTATGACGAAACGTGATTCGAAAAACTGAATTTCACTCTTCTTTCGTATCGACCGCGTCAAACTACTACTACTAACTAATCATGCAGTGTTGTCTCTGGATTATCATCATGTAGGTCAATAATACTGTGTCTTTAACACTGCATGATTAGAAGGTATTAATATGTAGGTACTGTAGTCATACAAGTACCTACATATTAATACCTTCTTTGAGTGCCTGCTAATGACTCTACGACCACTTGTGACTTAAGTTGCTGAGTAGCTATGTAATGTTATTTTTTCTTCTTAGTACTACTTATCATTCTGCAAGTTATAACGACTTTATTACTTTTATTTATATACCATATAAACTTCTGTACTAAATGAATAGCTATATGTATAATAATAATAATGGTTATTAACAGTATGTAACAACCGAGACCGAGAATAAATATAAATGCGCGATTACATTGAGTAAATAATGTACGATTATCACCTTTGATTATCACTCACAACGGGGGTTGTAAACGGAACATCCCGAGTTGTGTCGTATTTAGAAGAAACTATTGTAGTAGAGATGTTTGTATTTGTATTATTTGTAATTTCATTTTAATAAACATTTGACTTATGATTTAAGTATAAACAGTTTTTTACAATTTCGTTAAATAAAAAATATGGCGGTGGCAGAATGAGTAAAGCTATTTGTAAATCTGTTGGTGGTTCGATGGGTTGTGGTGAATAAATCTGGAAAAAAAGGATTTTAGCATATGCTTAGTATGAAGTTACTATTAAAATCATAACAATGTTCAATGAATCACAAGTTACTGCCGACTAGGTCAAAAAAGAGGATGCCTCGGAATAGTACGTTGTTACCCAAGGGGTGAAGGTAACTTAATTAGGCTTGAGACGGGGTTTGCGCCCGAGCGTAGCGAGGGCGCCAATAGTTCGAGGGACGAAAGAAGTCTTTCACCTGAGGTAAACACTGTGCTTTTCATTACGAATACAAGGAAAGTAAAAATATAAACAGGAATTAGCTAAAGAAATAATACAAGGAAGTATGAACAATACTCTACAACTCGAAAAAACAAATGAAGATCGGACAGTCGCCTTTTTTTCCGTTGGCCGGCCTGGTTCAATATAAATGTTAAAATATAACTATTTTCTTTTTAATAATTTGACAGCTGTCAGTTGAAAGCGATTTTCCCTAGGGCGGTAAAGTAGTACTTTCAACCCTCTCCTCAGGCAACTTCAGACCTACTTTCCGAGTATGAGTAATGAAAAATATATTGATTTTCAATTCGACATATTTCTTTCATTTTATAGATTATGGAGCTAATTTTCAGATATGTGTTATTCAAGAACAATATATATCTAGGATTTAATAAAAAGAAAACACGAACCGAGGAAATGCTTAGGATAAGCTTACTCCATCCTTACTCCAAGTTTATTACTACTGAATTTATTAATTTGAACTTAAACATTACGGCTGTTAATATTTATGAGATTATAAATCAAGATTGCGTTTACACTAAACGTCTCCACTAATCATTGACGATGCTCTGTTCTTGGACGATGGATGGAAGTAAAGGATGTGGAAGACTAGTAAATAAATTCAGTAATGTTGGAATTTCCAAAACGTTTAGCGTTTAGCATAATTTGTGTGTGTGAGTCTATTTTTTTATTGTCTTTATTGCGACTCGCAACACTAGTTACGTCTGTAAGCAGGTATTATATTTATGGTGTATAATATACGTACAACTGAAACTCGTGGTTTCCTTTAAACAAGCTGCCTATGGCAATATAATACAGTTAAATGGCTATTGTGGAATTGTGGAAGCTGGAAAATCGTTAAAACCCAATAATGAAAATATTGAACAAATATTTGACCAAATATATGGCCACATTTTCGCGCAGGGTATTTAAATATTAATTAGCGTTAAAAAAAATTCGCTACAAGACATAACACCTGTCTCTATATGAATTTTACAGGTACCTAATTGTAAATAACGTCGATATCGGCCGTCGATATTAGCGGGTTCACCCTCGTAGCTGAGAGGTACAAATTCCAATGATGGTGTTAAAATAAATAATTATGTGTTTGTAGATGATTTCTAGGGAGTAATAATAAGTATGGGACAATATAACAGGTACAGCCAAATTAGTTGAACGCTGGCTTAGGACGCAAGATGTCCAATCAAGACCCCAGGTACAATCCTCTAGAATTTTTAGATTTTATGGCGAATCCAATTTTAGGTGAAGATTATCACAAACAGTACGGTAAATAAAGCAAAACATCATGTGAAAACAGTCTGGTTTTTAAAGGTGTGTGGAGTCCACTAGCCAGTGGCTCGAATCCCACTCGCTTTGAGAGGAGGCATCAATAACTATGAGAAAATGTTCCACTGCCATAAGTCATTAAACCAGATTTAAGTACTGCAGGTACAAAATATACATTTTCATAAGACACGTGAAGTCTATCAAACTAGCGATGCAAATAAACATAATTATTCAAACAATCATTTACGGACTGTCGTTTAACCAAAAATCTAGTATTTTTTATTCATTTAGGCCACACTTTTGTGTAACGAGAATCTACCACCGGGTTGAAGTGGTCCTTCCACTGAGAAGATCTGCCAAGAAACCCAGTGTAAATTTGGAAACGGTGACGCAATGTGAGCAAGCAATATTATTGTCACTAGAAAGTTCTTACTAGACTAGAAAAGACCACAAAATAATAATACACTAGTAATTCACTAAGCTAAGCTGGACCTAGTCTAGGGCCCATTAGACAACAGCTGACATAGTATGAAAGATACATCCCTGCCACAAAGCTTTCATCTCACTGTCAGTAATTGGGTCCAAGGCATGTACCATCCTCTAAAAATCGAATCACGTGTTCAATGACAATATAATTGTTTGCATTAAAATTTGTACATTTTAAATCAAGTATATACACGTGTTTTGGGGTACAGGTTATCAGATTTAATATTTGAACATGTTATAATATCTACATACGTATTGTTCCGCGGTCATATAAAAGCCGATTTTGGCAGCGAAACATCATTCGGTCGGTGTCAGCATTTGGGATTCCCAAAATGCTGCTAAAAACTATTCTTTTGTTCGTCATCTGTGCAAGGCTCTGCCATGCCGTTCTATTCGACCGGTACACCGCCGAACCGATATCAGATGCACAGTTGAAATACTTCAAATCATTAGGAATTGAAAGGTAAGTTTTTGTATATATTATACTTGCTTTATATAGAGTTGTACTGCTGTAACACTTTGCAAGATTACCCAATTAAGTGAAGGCACCACGGTTCAACCGTGGTAACCCTGAAGAACCGAGGGTACCTACAATTGAATGCATAGGGGCTTAATTATCAAAGAGGCTGAAGTAAATTTTTATAATTGGTAATTAGTACCTGCCCTTTTCATGTCTCGAGCTTCAGGAAATATAGGTATATAAATAGTACCTTCCACCCCTACTTTACTTCCTAAGGGATGGAATTTTCCGACGGCGTAATATACCGCTTTCATTTCATTTTGGTAAGTATAAATGGTAGGTACTCTCAAAATGTCATATATTTTAGACCAGCCGGTTTGGTCCGCTGTGTTGATTATTCTGCTTTGATGAGGGACTTTTTGACATAAAAGCTTCTTTTTTTTATTGACAAACGGACAAATAGACAGACCGACGGACAGATTCCGTTTATGCCTTTTAACAAACCAAACCATAAAGATAATCGTAGCGCTTCTGGGGATTCTACTGGGGGCACTATTACTAAATCGTTTTTAGCAAGTAATAATATAACTTATCTTCTGCAAAGCGAAGGCGAAAGGCCAATTTGTCTTGGCTCACCGGTTCGCTACGAGTGGTTCGGTTTCGTGCTCACCCCGAGTCAGTCAAATAAAGTGTTCTAATCACATTCCAGCACTTGCACAATGGAGGTTGCTGACTGTGACCCGACCGAGCGCGCTCGCGTGGATGGATCCTGCAACAGCCTGAGCAATCCCGTTAGGGGCACGTTCTTCGAACCTGTCTACAGGGTCAGGATCCCTCACTACAGTAATGGTAATCAATAAAACACTACTATTAATTTATTTATTTATTTATATTCAGGCATCGCAGGCCCATAGATAAATACCTTATAAACTAACATACATATTAATAAAACAATATATACAATATTAATACTAATATTTAATAATTAGCGCTAGCAGTGTTTAAAATATAGTAATATAATTTAGCCCTTTTGTACGTCTCACTACTGGGTACGAGCTTCCCACAATCCGAGGGGGATTCAGACCATAATCCACCACGCTGGCTCCGTGAGGGTTGATGGATTGCAATTGTCTTTGCTCAATTTTTTTAAGACATGGTTTAATACAAAGTTTCCTTAAGCAAGTCATAAATTTATTTATACTTATAAATTATGATTCGCACATAGATTTCAAAAAATCCAGAGGTACTAGCGCGGCGTTTAAAAATAATACCTATTAAAAGGATTAATATCAATGTACTGGGCCAGGTTAGTGAAGTATGGCCCGACTCCCCCTTGCGTGGAGGGGGCGTACGTGTGCACATCCCTGTGTGTCACAGTACGTGATTATATAATTAGACTACTTCTATTAACTACAGTATTATTCAATTACAGGTTCCTATCCTAGGAAAGCATACGACGGATCGGAGTTGAAATTGCCCAAAGTTATCCGCAACGCGCTGTTGGCTGAAGGTAAAGCACTGAACATGGCATTTACTAGTGCAGTACCTACCTATGGAATATATACGTTCGGTGATGTTGCATCTATCCATGATCTCTGTAAGTATTTTTAATCGCAACATAATGCTAAGTGAAAACCTCAAGCGGCGCAAATATAGTGGCCTTCTTGGAGGTGACTTGTTTGAGCCTTTAGGGGTCGAAAAATTAGGCTAATGGGGCCCTAACGCATCTCCTCTACAAGGAGATAGCATAGCGTTCACCGCATCACGTAACCGGTGGCCTGGTCTGTTTTTCGCGCCACGAATAAGGCTCGCTATTCAGCGCGGAAAAGCGGTACTTTTGGTATCGACGACGATGTGGAAGCACTTTTGTAAATATCATTTTTGAAAAACCATTATTCTTGTTAGTCTAATAAAAAGAAAATTAAAAAATGCTAATGTAGAGTTAGATACTAGATGAAATTATGATATTATACCAATTCTTGCATAGTCCAGGGAGACCTATACATTTATAATTATGTTACCGTTAAAATGGGGAATATCTTAACATTGAATAACCCGTTAATTAGGTAATCTGCGGATTAAGGGGTACGATCCGTTACAGAGCGTAATTTTACTTAAAGTAGCAGGCATCGGTAGTGTATCTAGTTAATCTGTAAATAACCGTATACTGCATCTTAAAATCGCGGAAGAGAAAGGGCGAGACACTTTCTACCCTTTTTTTTTAGAATTATCACGTTGGTCTGCCCCATACGGCCTCTCCCGGGAGAGGCCTGGCTATCTATCAAAGATTTCCTCTCTGTAAACAATAAAATGATAAACGCTACTAACACGTAAATTAAAATTTAAGCACTGATTTGAAAATATTTTACGCGATAGTACTTATATTATCATTTAACATTTATATTTATTTATAGTACAATTCCTCCGAAATAAGACTGATTGCTGCACAGAAGAAGGCATGAAATCTCGTGAATGCAGCCCCGTATTTGTCCCTGAAGACGACCCGTTGCACCGGTTCACCGGAATCCGCTGCTTAAACCTCACCACACCGCTAATCTACTCTGACTTCGGATGCACCAACGATACTGTACCATCCCCGGTACGCACTTGCTACATATTATTGCACTCAATAGAATATTTATTTTATGCCATTCATCCAATTTATTGAAAGTTGCATTTATGTTATCTACCTACCATCACACCTTCTGGAAAAGCCTCGAAAGAATGTATGTTGCAGATTGAACGTGGAACTGGAGTTTTCGATTTGTCCGTTGTCTATAACGCCGGAGGTCAGGGTGACTCAGCCATCAGGTCCTATGAAGGTGGATTGCTGGCAACTGTAGTCGATGATGATGGAATAATCTGGCCTCCTAATGGCAACGGCTACTGTGCCGCAAACCAACCGGGAGAGACTAGATGTTTTGGCAATTGTAAGTACCTACTTATAATGGAAATTGATTAAGATTGTAATTAAAAATAGCTCTTTTTAATATGCTACTCCTGGGCACAGGCTACCCCTTACTGCGAGGGGGATTCAGGCCGTAATCTACCACGCTGGTCCAGTGCGGTATGCAGATATCACGTCTTTCGAAAACTGATTAAGTATACTTTCTAGGACATGCAGGTTTCCGCACGATATTTTCCTACAGTAAGCTGAGCTAGTGATAATCATATTAAAACTATGATTCGAACGCACATAAACTTCTAAACACCCAGTGGTGCGAGCAGGGGTTTGAACCGGAGAACCCTATGCACCCAAGACGCATGTATTTCCAATCGGCTATCACTGCACTGATATTAAGAAAAGGGCTTTATTATTAACAAAATTATAACCTTAAACTATTATATGATTTATGGTTAATGAGTGCAAGTTTTTAGCATGTCTTATATCTCGAAATATAATATGTCGATATAACAAATCTCACAAAAACATTAAACATATAAAGCTGGATATAAGTACTTAGTACCTTCAGAATTTTCTTAAAATCATGTTCACCTCGGTGTAAATTTTTTTTCACTAGATCCTACCGCATTACTATCAGGATCGATTTTGGGTATCTGGTACATGCGTCAACACAACCATTTCGCGAAACAGCTGGCCTCCGTGAACCCAGGCTGGGACGACGAGAAACTGTTCCAAACCGCAAGATACATAAACAGTGCGTTCGCGAATCAAGTGTACTTCTACGAATGGTGTAACAGTACAATGGGTAAGAATAAACAGAAACTTAGCTCCTTGTGTACACGAGATCACAATATCAACTTAATCACAATATCGCTCTGGATATCAAAAACCGAATATTTTTCCTAGAAGTAAACAGTAGGTATATACTTATAAATCGTCAAACATTTAACTAAAACCTACCGCCATTTGGAATGCTATATCCATAAAGAAAAATGGGCAAGAAAGTTCTGGTGTACAACACACCATTCGGGTTACAGATGTGGCCTATTGTAGACATATTTTGCTCTATTTTGTTTGTTATTCCGAAGCACTTTTAATAAGATCCGCAAAGTCACTGTATAGGTACCTAGTAATCTCAATATAGTAGGCAAGAACTTATATAATGAATCTGTGGAAAAAAATACTAATAAGGTAAACACATCAACACGGTATAGGGATATTTTTAATTACTTTGACTAACTAAAAAGTACTGGCCACTTTAAAATGTTTTTGATATCAAATTGTCCGTCATTTATTCTAGATTGATTCTAAATTTAAATAAAATAAAAAATGAAATGTGTTGGCGGTAAAAATTGAGTTGAGCTAGACGGAGGGAATTTTTTACTCAGAATAATTGTTAGTTTTTTGTTATAAACCGCAATTTAAACATCTTTTTGGTTCAACTTGGGTTGATTAGTGTAATTTGACATTTTATTGCAATGCAACGTCGATATTTAACTAGAGACGAGATGTTAAGAGCAGTGGGAATGATGCAGGCTGGTGCTTTTAATCGTGATGTCGCTGAGGCAATAGGCACCAGACAAAATGTGATTTAGAGGTTGTGGTCACGTTATCGTACCACGGGGGAGGTGGCGGAGAGACATCCAGGACCAAGCCGCATTAATACACCCAGACAATACCGTTTTTTGCAAATTGCTGCGAGAAGGCAACCAAATGTTACAGCGTTGCAATTGGTCCAAAGGCTACAGTCTGAACACCAGGTGCTAGTGAGTGACCAAACTGTGAGGAGAAGACTGCACGAAGCCAACCTTCATGCTCGGAGACCACTTCGAGTTCTAGCTCTAAGAAGAGGAAATCGTGGAGGAAGACTGCAATGGGCTAGAGAAAATGTAAACTGGGAACCTCATCAATGGTGGTTTGTGCTTTTCACCGATGAATCCCGATTTGGTTTTCATCCTGATTCGAGGAGAGTACGTGTCTGGAGAGTTCCTTGTCGTACAAGCCGGCTTCAACACCCTCAAAAAGTTCGTCCGTACCAAGGTGGTACAATTATGGTCTGGGTAGGAATTCGTTTTGGTGGAAGAACGGACCTCGTTTGGATACAGGGCACTATGACGGCTGAAAAATACCGTAATGAGGTTCTAGAACCAATAGTCTTGCCACATCATACACAAATGTGCCAAAATTTCCTGCTCATGCACGACAACGCCCGTTCACATACGGCCAGGGTGGTAACAGCCTGGTTGCACGAACATGATGTCACGGCCCTAGAATGGCCAGCGCAATCCCCAGATTTAAATCCCATTGAGCATGCATGGGATATGCTCCAAAGAAGAGTTCCGAAGCATTTTGCTTAAAATTTGGTAACAGAAGAACAACTTTTTATGCATTTTAGTAGGATCTGGGACAATATTCCTCAACAGGGTATTGACAACCTCATTCTGAGTATGCCCAACCGGTGCAGATGCGTTATGAATGTCATGGGCGCTTTTAGTGATTATTAACTTTTAATTAATAGCCACCCTTAAAATCTTTTTACTTCACTTTATTATTAAATTTAAAAAATAAACTTTCATTAGGTTCTGTTTTCACACGTGCGTTTTTGTCTCTGAATAAAAATCTGAAATTTGCTTTAAATTCAATATTTATAAAAAACAATGATAGATTATTAAATAAAATTTTCTTGGATATATATATATGTCTTAAGAAAATATTAACATATTTTTTGGAATTCATGTGTTTTTAAAATATCCCTATACCGTGTTGATGTGTGTATTAGTTACATCTATCGAAGTTATTAATCGGTTGTATAATATAGTACATGATTGCACTTACTATTCGCAGGATATAATAATTTGGTCAAAGCGGGTGTGTTATCTGACAATGACGGGTTCAGAGACGTCTACGACGAGTCCACTTACCCGCAAGTGAGTTTGGAGTACACATATGTACTCCGTTGGTTCCACACCATGCAAGACGCAACTGCTAAGTAAGTACACTCAGAAATATAGCCATCTGTTGCATTCCTCATTGTTCAACGAATTGCTCTGTGAGTTATTGAAATGGACCTGCCCTATCTGTCTCGCTAGGCTTATCATCGTTATCTGTGTAATCTATACCCCACATACACAATCGACTGGAAAAAACCTACGAATAAGCGACCATCCTGTTAGATTTAAATGCCTTCAATTACTTTGTTGGTACTCGCGCAACACCGGCTTCTAGTCGCAATCATGTGATGTGACTAGTATAGTTCAATGATTTTCTTGCCGCATGAGCTAGTGGCTCACTCTAGTTTCATAGTTATCAGGCCGCCCGAAGGCCTCCGACAGGGCTAAAAAACCGGGACTGACAGTTTAACCTCCTACGCTTATTTAAAAATGCCACTAGTCGCTCATCCCATATAAGTCTTTACAGCCTCGAGCGCTTCTGTTTTGGTAACGTGATATGCACGTATAGATCTTTCCGAGACTTAATACCATTTGGAGCACATTCGCTACCATATACTAATGTATATCGATAAAATTCATCCCTAAACACATTACAATCAGGAAACGCTTCTAGGACAGTATTGAATACACTCAGAGTTCGCGGAATCAGTTCTTCAAGATGGCACCGAGAACAATATCTGATCTCTATTACGGTGCTCGGTTATTGTTGGGTATTTATAAGTTACTAGCGACCCGCCCCGGCTTCGCACGGGTACATTACGGTTACATTATTGGAGTTTTAGTAAGGATCCCTAATTTTTTTTAAAATATAATATAGCCTATGTCACCCGTGGATAGTGTAGCTTCCCAACAGTGAAATAATTTTTCAAATCGGTTCAGTAGTTTCGGAGCCTATTCATTACAATCAAACAAACAAAGTTTTCCTCTTTATAATATTAGTATGATAAGTCCCCAACAATAACCGATACTTAATAAGTTATAACTGATGCTTCACAATAAAATATTTAACCATCATTTAACTTTTTTCAGTATGTACGACGCCGACGGAAACTTCTTAAAAGCATTCCCTTACGTCAACGGAACATTCAGACCTGGATTTTTGGGTATCGACCAGAACATCGTTAAGCTTACTCAGCATTTTTACAGACAAGAAACCGCTAAAGCGGACTTCATAGTTGATCCCGATGTAAGTGTTAAATGTACTTTTTTAAGCTAGAGCATGCGGTTAGTTTCAGTTTGAATAATTGTTTTTGGAATCGGTTTCTTCTTTCTTCTTGTAAAAATAATAAATTTGTAAATAGTTTCAAAGTGCTCTCCATTTTTTTTTTCGAAATAGGCAAGTATTTGACCACAATCTCACCTGATGGTAAGTGACGATGTGGTCTACGGTGGTGCATACTTGCCTAGAAGGTACCTGTTCACTCTCGACTTGAAAACATCCAGGTTATAGTCAACCGGGAACAAAGACGCCGGCAAGGTGTTCCATTCCTTGGCAGTTCGCACAATAAAAGTGGAAGCGAAACGCTTGGTACGAACTGAATGAATGTCCACTTTAACACCGGACATTAATGCCGACCGTCGACTTGACAAGCAGGCCTGCTCGTTTCAAGCAATAGGAATGCTTTATTACCTCTTAACTTGAGCTAAGCCGAGTCAAGCTGAAGAGATGAAGCGATCCTGAACCAAGCCCGCTTCATAGCATAGCCAAGTGGTCGGTCGACTTACAGACGGTGGAAGAACCAAGCTGAACCTTTTTTTAAGTTGGTTAATAAATAAACAAGCAATCCTTTACAATTCCAGTTGTCACAGAATGGTGTGCCATACCTCCAACGTTCGGTAGATATTACGGCCAATGATTTGTACAAATCCCGTCTCCTGGGCTTCGCTCCGTATACCGACTATGTAACCTTCTGCACTGGACACAATATCACCTCCTTCGATGATTTAGCTGAACATATGGATCTGGAGGTAAGATGAAGTTAATACACCGTAGATGTTTATATTATCGCAAGATAAATTGGCAGGCTATATTATAGAATGCTTTATAAAATATAAATATAATACATTATCCTCTTTATTAATGAACATGGAATAGCGGGCGAATAGTTTACACACCGAACTATCTCTTTCTGTCATCAGTAATTTCACATTCGAAAGAAGAAGACAAAGTATGGTGTGACTACAGCACCGCTAATCCACCTTTATTAAGAAGGGGTATAGGTATACCACCCCAAAGAAATTTTTTTTCGTTTAAAAAATAGATAACAGTGGAACACTCTTGTTATATGTTACTGATACCGCGGATACTTACTGCGTGTAAACTGTGACTCAGAATTTAATAACAGAAGATCCAACACGACCCAACTTGCGTGACCTTAAAATTGCATGCGCACCAGGTTACCTTTGAGATCACTAAATATTTTAACATAATTATATAAATGCAAGGAGATAATCAAACAAAAATGGTCGAACGCGCGTTTTGGAAACTACGTGTGCACGTCCCAATGCATCCATGTATATTTATATAGTACTAGCTGTGCCCCGCGACTCCGTCCGCGTTCTGTTGAAATTTTTCCTGAATTTTCTTGGCTATAAACCTCACGGAGCCCGAGACCTTTCCAACGAATGCAAAACCGTGGAAATCGGTTCGTGCGTTCTGGAGTTATAGCGTCAGGAAGGAAAACCCGACTTATTTTTATATAGTAGATAAAATATACGAAGCGATAGAAAATAAATTTGATTATATATTTCAGCGTATATGAATACTACAAGCGCTATCTATTGGCAGTTCTGAATATAATTCGGATAATTCCGCAGCCGGGTTGCAGTTTTTTAACGTTTTTACTTGTTCTCAGAGAATCGAGTTAATGAAGAAAATTTACAATCACCATACGGACATCGACTTAATGGCTGGCATTTGGGCAGAGAAGATCCTTGAGGGAGGCAGCATCCCTGCCACACTAGCGTGCCTTCTTATTGAGTTCCTTAAGAGGGCTGTTCGTTACGATAGACATTGGTACGAGAGACCTAACAGACCATACGCATTTACCGAAGGTAAGACGCTATTATACACTTCTCTTTTATCCCACTTGTCCCGGTTCTATGCTAACTTAGTCCAAAAGAAATTAATATAGCTCCAACACAACACCTATTCCGGTCATTCATATCACGTGTTACCGCCGCAAACTTGGACGGCCAATAATGAGACAAGAGTGAAGTGGCCTGATTTACCTTGCAGCCAAGCTATGGCATATATTCCCCAAAAGTGTGTCTGAATTTTGAAAATTTTGTTTCGGTAACAAAAGTTATTGGTGATGCAGTATGTCTATGATATCAATTATTTCACTTCTTTTAGCTCAACTAGCTGAGATTAGAAAATCTTCTTTCGCTACGTTGATGTGCAATGTCGGAGACAAAGTGAGCGTGGTCCAACCGCATGCTTTCCGCGTCATTAGCGATGAGTAAGTATTTTGTGACTTCTGCTACCGGCAGAAGGTACATATCGCCGCTTATGTTTTGGGTGCATGATATGCAGACATGTTCTTTCTCCTCTTTAATATTCATGGATTTTTTCGTAATGATGCTCATTGGGTACACCAATGGCCCGTCACGCAAATTTGAACCCACAAACTTCGGATCATAAGACAACGCCTTTTGCTTTGGGTAGACGGATAGGTACACCAAAGTTATTCAATACTTAGTTTCTGATCAACTCTACTTAGCTCCTACATGACTTTTCTAACCAATATTATCACTTGCTGAACAGTGTAGACAACCCGCACTAGTCTAACGTGGTAAATTAGGTAAGAATTCCTCTCGGATCTCTCCCGCATTGATAATTTTATATAGGGTTCCTTACCTCATATTGCTTTGGGATAAAATACGGTTGATAAAATGACTGGCAGCCAGCAGCTCTTATACATATTCTTTTATTTAATAAGCGGAGGTAAATGAGGCGACCCTATTGGTTGAAGCGAGTGGGCTAGCTAGCCCAGCCAGCCCGTCCGGCTCAAGAGGACGGGCACCCAACCAAGATATTATTATTAAGTCGTTTTTCTTTTCAGTAACCCACTGACGCCATGCAGCGACATCCCGAACATCGATATCAGTGCATGGTACGACGAAACTGCCAATGGCTCGGACAGCACTGATACGACCAGCGATGACACGGCCAGCGAGGATACGACCAGCGATGACACGGCCAGCGATGACACGACCAGCGATGACACGGCCAGCGCTGACACGGCCTGCGATGACACGACCAGCGATACAATTTCATAGGTCGATAAGGCTATGACTTCTTCTTTCGTATCGACCGCGTCAAACTACTACTACTAACTAATCTTGCAGTGTTGTCTCTGGATTATCATCATTTATGTCATATTATAAGTACCTACCTATAAATACCTTCTTTGCGTACCTGCTAATGACTGTACGACCACTTGTGATTTAAGTTGCTGAGTAGCTATGTAATGTTATTTTTTCTTCTTAGTTACTGCTTATCATTCTGCAAGTTATTACGTCTTTATTACTTTTATGTATATACCGAAACTTTTAAGTAAAGCTGCATTTGCACTTTTTTTCAACTATCAAGAAAAATAAGTAAGGAAGCACTTTTAACAGCGTACCATGGTCTAGTGGCATCAGTTCTGAGATCTGGTCTAATATTCTGGGGATTGTCGACCGATAGAGATCTTGTTTTCAAAATGCAAAAACGATGCATTAGATCAATGTGTGGCTTGCACGTAATGGACAGTTGTTTACCTCACTTTAAAATTCTTAAAATTCTGACACTACCTGGCTTGTATATTATGGAAACTGCGCTGTTTGTTAAATGTAATGAACATCTATTCCAGAAATTATCTGCAGGCAGAAAGGGTCCTATACGTGCCCAATATATAAATCAATCGTCCCAATCTAAATGTCGAACTGCACTTATGAAGAAAAGTTTATTTGGTGCTGCACCACAAATTTGTAATAAGATTCCTGATAGAATTAAGACAATGCCATTACTAACATTTAAGAATAGTCTGAAAAAAATATTGATAGAAAAATGTTATTATAAAGTTGACGAGTTTTTAAATGACAATTTTATATAATACTAGCTGTGCCCCGCGACTTCATCCGCGTAGTATTGGATTATTGGGTTAAAAAGTATCCTATATGTTAATCCCGGTTATAATCTATCTGTGTTCCAAATTTCATCCAAATCCGTTCAGTAGTTTTTGCGTGAAGGAGTAACAAACATACATACATACATACATTCATACATACATACATACATACATCCACACTCACAAACTTTCGGATTTATAATATTAGTAGGATAATATTAGAATTTGACATTTTATATTTTTATGATAATGTACATCCCAATGCATGATTTATTAATTAACTTTATTCATATTATATTTGTACGCCATATGGCAAAACATAGCGCACTTCCTAATCAACTAAGAACTGTATTCACAAACCTATGTTCACAAATAAATACATTCTATTCTATTCTTTGAACTAAATTTATACCTATATGTATAATAATAAACCATTCTTATTATTATACATATAGGTACCTATAAATTTACTATTGTATTATAGTTATTATAACCAGTATTTGTATGTAACAACTGAGACCGAGAATAAATGTATGCACGATTACATTGAGTAAATATTATGTAAGTAGGTACTATTTTCACTTTTGATTATCACTCACAACGGGGGTTGTAAACGAAACATCCCGAGTTGTATAATCATTAGAAGAAACTATTGTAATAGAGATGTTTGTATTTATATCATCGTATTTGTGTTATTTCATTTTAATAAACAGTTTACTTATGATTCATAAACATTATTTTTTATTGCCTTAAAGATGATGATGACCGTGGTGAGATTAGTTAGGCTATTGATAAATCTGTTGGTGGTCGGATGGGGTGCGGTAAAGAAATCTGGAAAAAATGATATTATTAGCATATACTTAGTATTGAGTAACTATGAAAGTCATACCAAGAGTTATGGCTTCACTAAATCACAAGTTACTGTCGACTGGGTTAAAGCAAAGTTGATTCCCTGTCGTTTCCGAACAACTCAATATACTTAGATGTGTATGTTAATGGTACCTATATTGAGTTTGTTGATAATGACAGATGACGACGCGTCTCAAAGTCAGATTTAAGAATTTTGAATAGCGTTTAAATAATGTTTGAGGCCGGTGATAACAATTTGATCTCGAATTTTAGAGCAGACTCTCGAGACAAATACGAAACTGAACAGATTAATTAATAAATTCGTTGAATTTGCTATTTCGCCTTCGGTTATTTTAAAGTAACATTTCCGACATAGAATTTACCACGATATTATAAAATGGGCGCCCGAATTTTGGCGAGGCTGGCGGTGACTGACCTAAACTCGTACATTGCGACGATAGTTTTCAAAATTGAGATGTATTTGGATCTATGATGTAAGTTTACATGATTAAAGCTCAGCCTAACAACATGTTTAAACTTAAACTGCTTATCCTCCGGGTACGGGCTGTTTGAAACCGTGCCCTGGCGCACTCTGAGTTTGGGGCCCTTTATAACGTAAATAGCACGGACTACTCTTTACCTACCTTAATAAGATACTGGACAGCTGATAGGGGAAAAATATCAAGATAAAGTCGCTGTATGCATTTTAACAGCTGCGTAACGGATATACATCTGTGTATTATATTAAACTAGCTGTGCCCCGCGACTTCATCCGCGTAGTATTGGATTATTGGGTTAAAAAGTCCTATCCTATATGTCCTCCTATATGTTAATCCCGGTTATAATCTATCTGTACATACATCCACACTCACAAACTTTCGCATTTATAATATTAGTAGGATGGGATGCATAGAGCCGGATCTTCTTGCCGGATCTTCTCAGTCGAGGTCGCGTTCCGATCCGGTGGTAGATTTACCCTCGCCACCTCTTCTGGCAGCGGCCCAAGCCGAGGTCGTGTCCCTTGTGGCGCCCTTGAGCTAGCTGCCCACCTGCCCCTCTGGCCGGAGCGCACTCGCGCTCGCCCTCTGTCCGGGTGAAGTTGTTATGGCCACTCTGGCCAACAACATATAGACAACTAAAAAAAAAAAAAAACTTTTATCTGGCTCATCGTATTGGCTTCTTGGTGCCAATCAGAAGTACTTTCACTGATTGTGGCAGATTATTTGTATAATAGTAATCAGGGCGGGGTGCGCCTATCTTTTTTTTTTATGGGACTAGTCCCGCCATGTGTGGCGACCAAAGCCAGGATCGACAATGGTGACCAATAATGACGTCGAGGTTTAACCCTTGACGAGTCCCGGGTAAAAGTCAAATTGACTTGGAACCAGCACGAATTTAATCGATAGACATAATAGGAGAAGTTGGAAGAAAAAATTTCCACTTCCCTCCAGTGCAAAAAAAGAGACAAAAATAGCTGGTATGGGCTGATTGCACTAGAAACAAGACCGTTACTAAGTGTTGCGCCTACCGTTACTAACTGATTATTTGCTGTAAAAGTCATTAAAAAAGTAGTCTTTACTTTAATTGGTATTATTGTGTACCTACTGTTGCTATCCCTTATGGGTGTGCGCATTACTGCACTTATATTCATTGACATTATTTCTCTAAGGTTTCAACTACTTAATATAAATTTAATACATTTTGACGATCGGTTGATTCCGTGGATTGGTCGTAGGCCGATCGACCCACCGTACCTAGTGGTTGCGGGTTCAATTCCCGTCGGGGCAAACTTCAGAAAAGGTATTTTCGTAATTTACCCTGTTTTTGTTTTAGTGATGCTCTTTGTGTCCAAATCCGTCGTAATGAATGAAACTGGACCGATTGTGTTGTAAGTACATTCTAAATATTTACACAGTATAAATATATATACCTATTAGGATTATAGGTAGGTAGCTATTACAGTCAGATGACGATATATATTATTATTTGTAAACTAGAATCACATGAGTGTATTAATCATCAATACTGCGCTGCGCTTGAAACAGATGGAAAAGAAGAAAGTGGCCAGTTATACTGATACTCGGTTATTACTCGTATAGCCGTCGATAGAATGCTAGCCCATCATACCATGGCCCTCGCTCTTCGACCTCAAACATAATTTATTTTCCAAAGCTGATACTAGATCGCGAAAGATGATCCTAGAAAAATCTAAAAGTCTAAAATAAAAATATTTTGCCTAAAACGGGAATCAAACACAGAACCTTATAACAAGCAACGACGCTTTTATTGACTACTGCCTTAACCACTGATGTTTTCAGCCGCGTATTTCAGCTAAATAAACATTAAGATAATTACTAAATGGTCCAGTATATTAAATTTGAAACACAAAACCTCATCTTTCTTAAAACGTGTCTTCGTTTACAACTTAGGTATGTATTTCAATGCCACAGCACTTGTCGATTGTTTCAGATGGAATACATTTATTTGGCTGAAAATCAGGTGCGTTCACATACCACCGAACAGTTTGTGCTCGCGCTGGCTCACCCAATCGCTGTCTTTTGCCTCGCCCAATGTTTTCTCTCGCTATCCAATAGCGATCTTACGGTATCCCAAGTTCCACACATCTTCGTGGTGCTACGAAGTGAAACAGAACGATATGGTATGCATGACAATAATTATATTTTCATTACTCATACTCGGTAAGTGGGTCTGAAGTTGCCTGAGGAGCGGGTTGAAAGTAATACTTTTCAGCACTAAGGAGAATCGCTTTTAACTGACAGCTATCAAGTTATTAAAAATAAACTAGTTCTATTTTGACATTTCTATTGAACCAGGCCAACGGAAAGAAAAAACAAAATAGGCGGCAAATGGCAATCCGATCTTCATTCGTTTTTTCGAGTTGTAGAGTATTGTTCATACTTATTGTATTATTTCTTTAGCTAATTCCTGTTTTTATTTTTACTTTCCTT
The DNA here is from genome assembly GCA_905147325.1 of Notodonta dromedarius. Taxonomy (NCBI): domain Eukaryota; kingdom Metazoa; phylum Arthropoda; class Insecta; order Lepidoptera; family Notodontidae; genus Notodonta; species Notodonta dromedarius. Next base: position 12,569,633 of record LR990164.1, on the reverse strand, counting down.
GTATTCGTAATGAAAAGCACAGGGTTTACCTCGGGTGAATGACTTATTTTGTCCCTTGAACTATTGGCGCCCTCGCTACGCTCGGGCGCCAAACCCCGTCTCGGGACTGAATAAGTTACCTTCACCCCTTGGGTAACAATGTACTATTAAGTTTCTGGTGACTATGTCGTTTTGACTGTATGTATCTAAAGTACCAGTAGGGTTCCGTAATAATTTCAACAAAAAAAAATATTATTAATTGTGAAGTGGAAGAAACATAGTATAATATGTACTTATTTGCTGATAGTTATGTTATTTATTTTGCTATCAACAAAACAACTACTCATCGACGCCAGGCCACTCGTCACTTTCAATGTTGAAACGGGTCAAATCTCAGGCTGTCGCATGTAGCATTTACCTAAAGCAGCCTTGCGAGGCCGCTCGCTCTGTCCGAACACGGCTATAGTATACGTGGCCTTAGTTGTTAATACAATACTCTATTATAATATTATTAATTTAGTACGAGTATTCGAAACTTTTGTTATAATGGCTGTGTATTTACTTACATAAAGCACCTGTTTCTACATAAAATTTATAGGTAATTTTTATAGAGTTTCATTGTTTTTTTTAAGAATAAAATCAATTGAATTCGTATATTTTGTTTGCTTCAAATCCTGCGATGATTGCTTCAACCCCTTCCACTGAACTGATTAAACTTTGCACATTATTATCCAGTCTCCTTGAATACTTATGGTAATTTGAACCTTCGATCTTTAATCCTGATGTTGAAAGGGTTTGTCTACTTAAACCGTCAGTCTGGATAGCCTGTTGATTTTGAACACATAATGAGGATAGGTTCTCTCTAAACCAGCAAGCAAGTAATCTATCAAGCAGAAACTTGGACGTTGAACTCCGGACCAACTCTACACTTGTGATTTGTGATTTTGTAGGGGTATAAGTACCGGTTAAGTATTAACGGTTTAAGTAGGCATTAGGTAAGCCTAATGCCTACTTAAACTGTTTATCTGTGGGACCTACTGATTTTGAATTAGTGTCAAAAAATAAGTACCTAACAAAAAAAATTTGGATAAAAAATTGAACCGACTTCAATAAAACCTGGGTGCACTAAAAAGGTAGAAATAACTAGGGACTTGAAAATTTCTTCAATTGGTTTTTAATTATATTATTATAGATAATATTTAGTTATGTTGATTTGCTACCATAGATGTCGCCAGTTTATTGTACTTGTCAATATGTGTCTGTTTTATTACTTCCGTTTCCCTCCTCTTCGTTCATCTATTGTTTGTGTAGCACGTTCGCTCATTTTTATATTTACTAAATATATTGTTTATAACGCATTACGGACTATAATTTAACCCCAGGGCCCGGCAAAAGTCAAGTAACCAGCACACCCTAAATACTCTCCACCTACTTCTTGAAGTTGTTTTAGTGAGTGAATAGGTAAAAATGATTAATTACAATACGAGTTCAAAATTTTTACATTGCCATTGTATCACCTCAGTCAATACTGATCTCATATTTTAATATAATTTTTGCCGAAGCATTGACGTGAAAGAACAAATAAAATGCAACTGTTTAAACTCATCAAAAATTATTTGCCTGCGTAACAAATAAGTGGACCAGCTTAACTAATAGTTGAGCAGGTGGGGAAAATGCACATGAGTTTTTTTTCTCGGCTATAAAAGCAAACTAAGGCGATAAAACATTATCATTACAAAGCAGCAATTGAGTTCTTCAAAATGCTGCTAAATATTGTACCATTGCTCGTTCTCTGTCCCCTACTCAGCGGTGCCACCGCTACATGCGATACGACACAACGATACGACATCTACACCGCCGAACCGGCGTCAGATGAACTCTTGGAGTACTATGAGTCGACCGGAGTGAAAGAGTGAGTTATCTTTTATAATAATTTATTTTGTTATCTCATATTTAGTAGTTTGTTCTTAGACAAAAATGCTTAAACCCAGGTCTTCCAAAGTATTTGAATTCATCCGCGATGCCACAAGATCTCTCTTCTAAGTCGTAGCACTCTTGTGAGAGCGGTCGTGGTCATGTTTCGGTCGGTTCTTGTGCCACCGCTGCTCGTACGATATGTCGCCATGTGGGTCTATGTTTGGCTAAGTACAAGTACATGTCGCCACAAGATAATTAATTATAAAAATAACGTAAGTACCTACCATGAAACAGGTTTAAAAAACTGTAACGCGACAACGGAAATACGCGAATTTATTCAGATCTGCCGATATATAGCGCTAGTTGTATTAATAGAAGCTGAAATAGTATTATATAAAATTGCTTTTCTGTCGCTTGGTATATTTTAAATTGTACTTAATTTATGTTTATAATTATGAACTCTGAATTTTCTCATCTTTCATGAGACACTCCCACTCGATGCAACAGCCGATAAAACATTTCAAATTCCCCACATTTTTGGATGTTACATCCGTCATATTGTTTTTTTTTTCGTATAAAATGTGGCTTTTGCCACTCAGACCATAATAATAAATTGAACACCTTATTTATCAAAATCGTATGGGTTGTTCAGGCGCTACGGTGGAACATAACAATGAAACAAACATACATACATGTGTACATTTGTATAGCATGTAATGTATGTAGACTGCTATAAAAAAGGTAATCAACTTAAAAAACCTGGGTGCACTAAAAGCTAGAATTAACTAGGGACCTAGTAATTTACTTATTTATTTATTTTTTGAGTTACATCATCTTTAGCATTTACTAACTCTCTATCCAGCGTCGTGCATTAGTAAAATAGGACCTTATATATTTAACTAAGTATAATATAAAGCTTAATATCTAATTACATTATACAGGTTGAAACAGAAAGAGTATACTTTTTTTTCAAAACTTTACTTTGTAATTCTAAAAGTATCAACTTTGGAGGAAACTTGAAAAACAAAAGTTATAGGAATACAGCTGTTGTCAAATTTCACAAGTCTACAAAACCTTTAGTACTTCAACTGTCCCACAAAGACGATAGTTTTATATTTACAAAGTAAAGTTGCAAAAAATAGTACTTATACCCTTTTGTTTCACCTAGTATATGAACCTATAAAAGTCTAAGCTTAAATTGGACATGAATTTTCATGGAAAGACCATTTCTGAAGAAGTCGGCAATAGAAAGAGTGCTTCTGAAGACAAACATTACGTGAATGTTGAGCAAACGCCCGTACAAAGTCGGTGCAGACGCCATAGCTCGTCTTTACCGAGTCTCAACGTGTTCGCTACGTCACTGCGACGCTAGACTAGTAGATACAGAGTGCAGCAAGTGTAGATTGTAATGCAGGGGCAGCAGCAGCCTCCGCTGCGACTGCCGCCATACCAACCTTCTCCTAAAGGTCCTCCTCATAACACTTCACACTGCCCACACTCGAACTATTGATTGATTTCTATTTATGGTCATTACAGTCCAAAATAGTCAGTTACATTTTCGGATACATTGCTTTGGTTCCAAGTACTTATATTTTTTTTCCAGCACTTGCACAAAGGAAATCAAAGATTGCGACCCGAATGAGCGCAGGCGCGTTGATGGATCCTGCAACAATCTGGATCATCCCGCGTGGGCCACATTCTTCGAACCTGTCTACCGAGTGTTGCCAGCTAACTACCACAATAGTATTAACCGTTCCTATTACCCAATACCGGATTTATCATTATAAAGATGGCCAATTAAACTCTACCAATAGGTCAGGTTAGGTTGGTTTGGCTATCTCCCCGTGGCAGACTGGGACCCATGCTGGGTTTGCATGACGGAAATAAAAGAAGTTTTGATATCAGTTTAAGTGTTTGCAAAGAGTCACTTGTCGCTAGCGTCTGCGTCCGTGTAAATATGGTAAATTTTCAATTCTCAGGTGGCCAAAGGTACTTGTAGTATTTACAACATTTACAGCAGTTATACTCAGTAACATAGATTTTCTCACGGTGTTTCCCTTGTTCCGCAAGTTATTCATAGAAATGTAGCTTCGCAGATAATAAATTATCTAAGCCATGATATGTGATTTCGTTTTTAAATGCTAAATTATTCAATTATAGATACCAAACCCACCAAATCAGTAGATGGCTCGGAGAAGAAACTATGCAGATCCGTCCGTAATACCATATTGGGCGAAGTTAAAGCAAGCAGCATGGACTTCACTCAAGCATTACCTGGATACGCCGTATTTAGCTTCATAGATATCGCTTCCCCTCACGATTTCTGTTAGTATTTTTTATTGACAGTAAAGTACAGTGGGTATGGTACCTACGTTGGTATTTTTGGGCGGAAACTGGAAATGTGAATGCGACTGGTATATTAATCGATCTCAAGTCTGAGACGCATCTTGGAAATGTGATTCTTATCTTATATCAGTTACAAAATGACATATCAAAAGCGTACTCTAGATCGCTCTCAGACTTGAGATCAATTTGTTAATACGGCCCTGTATTATTTTTTCTAAGACTTGGGTAGTTCTAATGTTGTTAGAATATTAAATATTTTCGTAAACCTGCGTGAGTGAAATTGATAAATCATGACTTTTCGGATCATTTCAAGAAATCCGGTGATTTGTAAGTTAATTATACACCGTTTTATTCATATGGATTAGGGGTAATAGAGCCTTGGCTACAATATATAAATATAAAGAATCAGATAAAGTCGAACTCGAACTACATACGTACATAATCGAATACTCGCCTGATACCTAGTGACAATAAGCAAAATGTCAAAGTAAATATTTACAACATAGTCTTTAATAATAAAATACCCAGTAGGGAAATATTGAAATAATAAAAGAAAAATAGAACCTGTAAATCCCATTGTACATAAAGTCCCTGATCATGTGAAGGGTAGCTCGCGGGCCGGGCCGGAAAGTTCCCGGGAGGAAAAATAAATAAATACCTAGTTACAACAATTAAATTAAATTTTCAGTATACTTCGTCCGAAATAAAACGGATTGCTGTACTGAGGAAGGAATGAAATCCCCTGAGTGTAGCCCCAATATCATCCCTGAAGACGACCCGGTGTACAGGCTCGCCGGGATCAACTGCTTGAACCTCACCACGCCGCTGACATACTCCGATTACGGATGCACTAAGGACCCTGTAGCGCATCCGGTATGCGTAACCAATATGTCCAAATCTTTTTGAGCTGTTCAAGCGTATTTCACGCTTTAGCTTTACTTCTTAAAAACGTCCAATAGATCTTCGCGTTGAGTCACGTTCGGCTCAAACCTTGGGCGGGTGACCGAAAAATAACATGTGATCGCCTACGTGCTTTGAATTGCATGTTAAGCTGGCGGTTCCGGGTATAATCCTAACATCTTTGACAGCCTGATGAAGAAAATCTGAAAAAAATGTCTTATCCTTGGGCCCTTAGGTTGCCGATAGACCCACTAGTTGGGTTTGGAGGGCAGGTGGCAATCTGTAGCATATTCTCTATCTCATAGGACTTCTATTTAAATAAAATTTTGCAGATCAATCAAGCGACGGGAACTTTTGACATGTCTAGTGTGTACGACAAAGACGACGCCGGTACCGACCGCCTCAGGTCTCATGAAGGTGGTCTTTTGGAAGTTGAATTCGACGAAAATGGAATATCTTGGCCTCCGAATGGCGCGGGCTACTGTCCCGCGAATCAACCTGGAGAAACAAGATGTTTCGCCTATTGTAAGTACCTATGTAAACTAACAGCAACGATTGACAGCCTATTGGAATTTTGTAGTTGATTTGTTTAAAAGTAATTAATTTTAATGATGGAACCAGCTATTTATGCTCTTTTTAGGGTTCCGGACCTTAAAAGGAAAAAACAGAACCCTTATAGGATCACTTTGTTGTCCGTCTGCCTGTCTGTCTGTCTGGCAAGACCCTTTTTCTCAGAAACGGATAGAGATATCAAGTTGAAATTAATATCAAATATCAAACGCTATGATCCCTTATAGGTGTAAAAAAATAAGCTTCTAAGACAACGCTATCAGAAGATACGGCCATTTATGTCGCATATTTGAATACTTTTCGGCAAATTCACTTATCAAAATAAAGAAATCAACGCACCGCCAAAACCGCCAGTGTTAGAATCATGAAATTTTGACAGTAGTTATTTTTTATACCGTAAATATCCGATAACGAGGGATTTTGTAAACTTCTACCGTGTATAAAATAGGGGGTCAAAGTTTTTATAGGTAAAAAAATAATGTCAACTTAGAGCCATGAAAATTAGTATTAAGGTTACTCATTACAAATAAAATTTTCAGCGAATTATAAAATTCCACCCCTAAGTGTGTATAATAAGGTTTGTATTGGGGTTCCGAATTTGTTTAAGCAGAAAACGTGGCTTTAGGTAGATCTTGCTGTAAAAACCTGAAACACTGTGCAGAAAATCTAGAAAAAATGGGCACACTTGACATTGCAATTAAAATTACAACAACAGAAATGGGTTCACTAGAGTTAAAGTAAAGTAAAGTTAATTTCCCGTCGTTAATAATGAGATTCAAAAATCAACCGCAAATACAACTTTGTTTATTGTATTTCACTATGTTGGTTATATATACGATAAATCCTCGCTATTGAAATGGGTCCGGAAGCCTTAATTGTGCATGTCCTGACATGCACTTGTCTGTTTTTTTTCTCATGACGTACTTTTGGTATGAGATGGGGCTTTTGCCACCCATCACATGAGCTCTCTGTTACCTCTCCTCCAGGGGGAATCAGGGTCGTCGCGCTACCGCTTTTTGTGGCTACCCCGGTGATAAACCTATCCGTTTGTCTACTTAAGCTATATCTACTTTGGTGACCAACTGTTTGGCGCATAACAATATCTACGCTATTATATTATAATTATTTTACTTTCTTCTTCCTCTAGATAACAACGTGCTTCTTCAATCAATGTTAATAAATATATGGGCAATACGCCACCACAATCAATTTGCGACAGAGCTGGCCGCCGTGAACCCGTGCTGGGATGACGACATGCTGTTTGAAACCGCGAGAGACATAAACATTGCCGTCGCTAACCAAATATACTTTTACGAGTGGCTCCCAAGCATGATCCGTAAGAAAGAACTACCAAAAATGTTTACTCGCAAATTAATATACTTTTAACTAAGTTTAAGGTTTGTCAGTCAAACCAAGATTCTGTAGTAATTGATTATTCATTATAAATGTCGTTTCGGAACAAAAAGTAATAAGAATATTGAGTTCAATTATTGTTATAATCAAGTAGATATTTGCGACTATTGTTATAATACTGATAAACTATTTGCAGCACGAGAACTATTGATCAAAACGGGCGTGATTGGCAGGCACCCAGGATTTAGAAACGTTTACGACGATTCCACTTACCCAACAACCAGTATGGAGTTCGCGTATGTCAATCGTTGGTTCCATTCCATCCAAGAGGGTACTGTTAAGTAAGTATACTGAGCAATTAGGACAAAAAGTAGCGGTTTCATATGTTTGTTCTGGACGGATTGCCGTTTTAAGGGTGCCGATCGACTTGAGCGGGGCGGGCTGGCTGGGTTAGCTGGCCAGCTCGCTTGCCGGTTGAAGCAAGCGAGCTTAGCCAGCCCGCCTGGCACCTATAGACGGGCACCTCAACGGTTACTTTGGTAAAAATCGCCACTATGCCGCGCTATTGCCTGAAGGACTAGCTACTCCCTGTATAGAGAGCCTGGCAAGGCCTAAAGAGACAACAGTCATTCGGCGGTATTTGACAAGGGGATACAGTCAAGTGTATAGAAATTATCGGTGCACGGTTAACTGTGTGGATAACCGCTTGGATATTAAATAGTCCGCTTGAAATTTGGTCCTTGGATCCGTTTTAGAGGTTACATAACTTAGCCTGGCCTATTGCGTCTGGACTAGTCTATACCTACTTTTTGAAAAATATTTGGTTTTATGAACAACTAACACACGCAGTCTTCTTGTAGGACAGTTTAAGCTCATTAAAGCTACTAGTTCACGGCGCAAATTCAATGCATTATAATAGGCATTGTGTTCCTATCCCTGTATGTGTATGTACTTTTATATTTTTCAGCATGTACGACCCTCAAGGTAACTTCCTAAAAGGATATCCAATAGTAAATATTACATTTAGACCTGGATTCTTGGGTGTGGATAATAATATGCTTCATCTATCGCATCACATGTTTAGACAACCGGCCGGTAAAATTGATCACGCAGCCGATCCTGAAGTAAGTCTATATATTTTCCCCAGTAAAAATTAATATATAGATTGCAAGATGAACAACTAAGAGCAACGGACCAGGGCCCTAACCACGCTAGCTACTCAAATCGTAATAGAAACGCAAACGCTCGCGATTACGTTTCAAATGCTCCGCTTTTGACGTTTTGCGGACACGAGCTTCACGATTTCTACCGACATTGATATGGTATGGTGTCAGCAAGTAATCGCGAGCGTTTGCTTTTCTATTACGATTTGAGTAGCTAGCGTGGTTAGGGCCCAGGTGGGATGACGATCTGCGAAAGACTGCAGGTAGATGCTGGATGCGGCAAGCTAAAGACAGAGCGCTATGGCGCTCATTAGGGGAGGCCTATTTCCAGCAGTGGACTAGCATAGGCTGATGATGATGATGAAGATTTACAAACTTACAGAGAAGAAGTATTAGAGCCTCAGTGAACTTATTTGACTCGTTTCGGCGATTATTGGAACAATCATAAGGGCGATAAGTATTTAAAGACCGGATTTACATTGGTTGTTGTTGTTGGATTGGATTGATAAGAATAGCGTCACTGGATTGACTTACTGGAACAATGTAAATCAGCTTTGACACTAAGGGTGCCAGTATACTTAATCCGGACGGGCTCTATAGTATCTTTACTCCCGATTTTTATTAAATCTGTTACTTGGCTCATGATTTTTCATTATTTTAAAAACATCCAATCGACATTTAATTTTGTCTATTTGCGCAGTGGTTCGGGTGTACACAGAAGTTCGATTCCCGTAGGGGCAAATTTCAGAAAGGGCCTATTCGTAATTTGTCTTCGACTGGTTGTCCCAGGGATTGTCTCTAATCCATTAACCAAAAAACAAGCGTTGCTTAGTTTAGGACCTTACAGTTGGTGTGATAGTCTGACGATATTTACTTATCCTCTACTGACAATTTCAGTTCATGAACAACGGTCTGCCCTACATTCAAAAATTAGCAGATATTATGACCAGCGATTTGTATAAATCTCGTCTTCTGGGCCTTGCTCCATACATCGACTATGTAAACTACTGCACTGGACACCTCATCACAAGCTTTGAAGATTTGTCCGATCACATCGATCCGGAGGTAAGAATCCTTCATTGAACTCCCACCATTGTATTTAATTGAGTTTTTATCATTATTTTTGGAATATTTTTTGTTTACATAAAAATATATATATATTAACATTTATTACACACAATACTAACTATAGTAAATCAATTTAAAGGGCTCAAATCTAATCTAGGTACAGTATAATAATTTAAATTCCTCCTTTTTTCCTCAGAGAATTATTCAATTAAAGCGGGTTTACAATTACCCAGAGGACATTGACCTCTTGGCTGGTATCTGGTCAGAGAAGTTCGTTGAGGGAGGCCAAATGCCAGCCACAATGGCGTGCCTCTTTATCGAGTATCTCTCCAAGGTGGTTCGTGGGGACAGACATTGGTACGAGAATTCTGAACGACCTTATGCATTTACTAAAGGTGAGATTTGCTTGCTTTAAGCTGTACTCTATGTCCTCTTGCCGCAAAATTGTCTTTGTACGATTATTAACTATTTATTTACATACATTCTTATGTTTACAGATCAGTTGCTCGAGATTAGGAAAGCTGACTTTGGTCAGTGGCTCTGCGATACAGCAGATGGTGTTACTGAGGTCCAGCCCCACGCTTTCCGTACTATTAGTCCTGAGTAAGTATCTGCCTTCACTTTTTAGGACTATCACCATATAGTACATTATGATACAAGTGATCTAAGTTGGACAGTACATACGAGGGTGGTTTGCAGCCCGAACCGAAGGCGAGAACTGTTATGGAGCCAAGTGTCATGGTGTTCATACGACATTTTGTAACTCACTTGCGAGGGAAAAAATATCATAATCTTATTATTGAAAACAATTAAAAGTCAAAACTTTGTTTGAATATCTAGGAGGAATTGCAGAATGATTTGAACTAGAATATTTATACGTATTTACAATGAAAACACCATAACAATTATTTGCTAAGATTTTAATAAAATAAACTGTAATGTTCTAATAAGTACAAGCACGGGTATGTAAAGTAAAAGGCACTAGTGTGTAATAAGCTCCATTATGAACCTAAATTCAGTGCATCTCTTCCGCCCATTACCGCATCAGAAGAGGTTTTCATAATATCGATCTATTGTTTTCTTCCAGTAACCCGCTGATGCCATGCAGTGAAAGGCCGGAAATCGATTTCACCAAGTGGGCCGATCCAGCGTGCAGTGCCGACTCAACTTACTGGAGTGATTCATCATCAGGAGCTGGAACTAGACCTTCCCAGGCCCGCGAGAACCGAAGACACATGAATCAACAACACAATCGTGATTGGCAGCCTAAGCGACAATCTCCTTCTAGGGCCGAAATATTATATAGGAAGCATAAAGAATCGCGCATGAGATCTTCACAGGAACACAAGCCAGAGGAATAATGTCTATGCTAGTACTCTTGACAAAATATTGTAGAATGTGAATAAATGAATGACCGACTTGAGTCGAACCACGAACAAACAATTAATTTTCATGGAAATAATCTGTTCTTTTTTCATATTCGTTGTTCAGACCATGTCTGTCTCCTTTATTGTGAATGTGTTATTTCATTTATGTTTCATAAACTATCACGTGAAGTTTGAAATAAATATAACGGTCATATATATAAATAGACTAGCTGTGCCCCGCGACTCCGTCCGCGTTCTGTTGAAATTTTTCCTGAATTTTCTTTGCTATAAACCTCACGGAGCCCGAGACCTTTCCAACGAATGCAAAACCGTGTAAATCGGTTCGTGCGTTCTGGAGTTATAGCGTCAGGAAGGAAAACCCGACTTATTTTTATATAGTAGATATATGAACATCGCTATAATCGTACACATAGAGTACCTACTTTGAAAACTTAAATTTACATTTTCACTATCTTACTACTGATTGGGTCAATGTACTTGACTTGACATATACTCGACAATGGGCCATTTGTGAGCTAGTCTCTTTAGACACACACACATCTCTTTAGATGTGCTGCGCTTTCTCCGATTTTACTTATGATGTGGTCGCCTCGAGAGTACCGTTAGGAGCTCACTTAGACATTATTAAGCACAATTTAATTTACTCATAGATTACTATTATTATAATTTTTTTTTTTGCAATTACAATTTGTTACAATAAGCTGAATATTATAACTACTATTTTGTACGTCACAGACAGTACCTTTTCAAAAGCATTACATATAAGGGTGTCCATTGACTTTAATCGGGGGGTTGCTTGGGCTAGCAGCCTGCTCGCTTCGACCAATAGGATGGCTTCGTTTTCCTCAGCTCATTAAAATGAAGTGATCCTGTTGGTGGAAGCGAACGGGCCAGATAGCAATGCCACCCTGCCAGGCTCAAGGTCCTTAGACCTGGATTCTTAGGTGTCGACAAAAATATATTCTATACAACACAGTACACGTACAGACAATGGCTGCTGAAATTGATTACAGACTTAAGCAAGATGTAAGTTTCATATATATATATTAATACGTGAAGCAAAAACTTTCAACCGCTTAATTTGAAAATTGCGCGGGCGGAGGAGTATAAAATTTGGCACACTTATTTATACTAGTATAGAGAAAGAGTGCAGAATGCTAATATTTTTATTTAATAATACTTAGAAATACATTAAAATCAATAAATAAAACATTACACACACTTCCATGAATTGACAAACACACATTTGTAACCTCCACACTGACTGACTGTCTGACTGACGAAACGTGACAGTTTTTGGAGGGCGGGACTTCCATAGCGCATTCAGCGTGCCAGTATCCAATAGCCTTTAACAATAAAACCTCGATAACCATTAAAATTAAAATTTTAATGAATAAGTATGGTAAAATTTCGACAATTATAAAGGGACTACTTAGAAGTAAATCGAATACCCAGTTTTTTTTATAATAATATAATACTTTCTTATGAAGATATAAGGCTAGTATGTTAGAGAAGAATTTAAGTTTCCTAAAACAGTTCAAGATAATATCAAAACAGGTGCTTAACGTAGCGTACTTGCTTAACTGCGGGACCACTACCGCATGTCGGATACCTACCGTATTAGTAAAAGCAAACACGCATTGAATCCCTAAGAGTAGGAATTTACGATGCTGCAGGCTACGAGTAAGATGGCGGGAGGAGATTTTACTACATGGCGAATTGGTCCCGGATGGCAATAACCTGCAGCGGGTACAAATAGGCGGAAATGGCCTAGGCCTCGCAATTGGATGGTACAGACTAGAAATTAAATAAAAGTCTGTGCCCTACATAATGCTTTCCATCAAAGTCTCAGATGTTGGAGTTGGGTTTTGCCTACGTTCAATAGTTAGTAGAAATTTTAACGAGCGATTTGCACAAATCTCGTCTCCTCGGCTTGAGTGGACGCAAGTGGCACTGGACACAATGTTAAGCTTGATTGTAATTATTATTAAAGTTTCCTTAAAAATTTACTGATAACGCTCACGAGCTTGAGCTAGTTGGATGATCACCGCCCAAGGAACAACGTCCGTTCTGTCAATGAAATTGTAAGAATCTCTTATAATTACAATTTCTTTGGTTCTAAAATTATTTATTATCAAATATAAATATTGTTAAAAATCATTACACGTGATGTCTTCAATTAAAATAATAATTATATGAGATAGATTAGTGAACCACGCTAATTATAGCCTGGGAAGTGATCCTACGGAATCTTAGGATCGTTATTTTCGCTATCTTAATACGCTGATTGGCCAAAGCAAGTATCCAAATAATTTGACGACCGCTTGGCGCAGTGGTTCGAGCGTAGGCCGCTCGGCTCACTACACCAGGTGGTTGCGGGTTCGATTCCCATCAGGGTAATTTTCGGAAATGGCCTTTTAGTAATTTGCCCTGGCCTGGGTGTCATTGGGATCACCCACAGTCCAATGTACGGTACCCATAGTACAAGCGATGCTTAGTTTGGGACCGTACAGTTGGTGCGTTCGTCTGGCGATATTTATTTATTTTTGAATCTTTCCCTCATCTTGACCACATGACCGAGGCATACTAAGATAATAACAGACTCTAACACTATCGACGGGATCTTAGCTAAATGCGAAAATACAAGTTCACTTTCATCATGCGACAGAGTACCTAACTAGTAGGTACCTACTAGACGGACAGTCTTCATCTGAGTAAACACTGAAATAAATAGATAAATAAACGAATTATGTATTTTACTCGTATTGGGACACAAAGCGTACGGAGGCAAGACATATTTATTTAATTAAATTTTATTATTCAAATATTTGATCTTATTGGGATCCCGAATACACCAATAATTCTCTGGATTTTACTATTTACTTTACTTTATTTGCACTGGATATTACTAAATAAACTGTTTTTTTTAAATTCCTGTAAACTAATGCGGCGATTTAATTTGCGTAGATTCATGTTTTATATTTATGCGTAACCCGTGAAACTAAATGTTTCTTGGCTAAAGTCTGTCTTTTGGAAGATCCATAAGTACTAAATTTTATTATTGCCACGCCAGGAAAATTAGGCATTGATGTACGGATATGCGCACATCGCTCATCTAGTGGTTTGATCTTACATTATTTTTAACCCCCGACGAAAAACGACGGGTGTTATAAGTTTAACATGTGTATCTGTGTATCTGTGTGTCTGTCTGTGGCAACGTAGCGCCCAAGCTGATGAACCGATTTCAATTTTGTTTCTTTTGTTAGATAGGTATTCTAATCGAGAGTGTTCTTAGCTATGTTTCATGAAATTCGGTTCAGCCGTTTGAAGATCATCAGCTCTTTTGTAGGTTGAAAAAGCCACATTCACGGCCAAAACCAACTTCCACGGCTCGAATCCGATCGAAATTTGGGCTCATTGGAATAATATATTTGCATCACTTGAGAACGGCTGAAATGATTTCGCTCTATTATATTTTTAAATGATCGTAATAGTCTGAACTGGCTTTTTACAATATTTTAAATTTGAAAAGTTCCCGGATTCTGGAAAAAAATGATATTTTATCAATTTTTATATGAGATTTGTGTATGAACTAAAGACGTTCCATAAGTCACGTGTCAAATATTACGCAATAATACTTCTAGAGGGTGCTGCTCCGCCATTGAGAAAACATACAGAAAATAAACTAATTTAATATAATTTTAGCGTTATTTGGACGAACTAGGTAAAGTATACATTTGATGAAAAAGTCGTCGCATCGGGGGTTTTTTAATTTTCAATTTTTTTTTACGATTTGTTATTATGATGTTGTTGAACATTACTTGCGTGTACTTACCCGGACCTATGCGAAGTTCTAGGGATCCTTAATTCCATCAAACAATTTTGGCAATGTATTTACTAAAATCAAAAGTTCGGTTTTTTTTGAGTTTGTAACCACCCTGGTCATTAAGGCTCTTTAAAATTGGTTGACGTATATAAGTCCAAACCACATGCAACTGTTTACACTCATTAAAATTTAAATTATACCTACGTTTTAAGTATGTTTTGTGACATATGTAACAGAAAACCAACTAAATTATTCGCACCTGAGCGCCTTGTTATGATATAAAAGCGAATTAAGGCAATGTAATTTCAACATTTCAATGGCAGCATTTGGGTTCTTCAAAATGCTGCTAAATATTATACCATTGTTCGCCTTCTGTACAGTGCTCTGCGATGCCACCGCCACATACGACCGGTACACCGGTGAACTGGCCTCAAAACAACTTATGGCGCACTTTGAATTGACCGGTGTGAAAGAGTAAGTTATCAAATCTAGTCGTTTTTTCTAAGAGATTTAAGCCGGTAAAGTTGAAATCGAATAGGTACTTACACGAGAACTTTCAAATACTAAGTTTAGGCGAAGGTTCTCAAAGTAAATAATTCGCCCACGTCTACATAAGACGAATACATTTTTATGTGTTTTGGTACGCTGGGTCCAGAAAAAATGTTATTTATTTTTTCCAGCACTTGCACAATGGATATAAAATATTGCGACCCGACTGAGCGCCGGCGCGTCGATGGATCCTGCAACAGTCTGACTCATCCAGTGAGAGGCACATATTTCGAGCCTGTATACCGAGTGTTGCCGGCTCACTACTACAATGGTAATAACCTATCACATTATACCAAGTAGATAATTATGGAGAATTTCTGGTAAACTCTACCAGTAGCTCTACCATAAGTTTAGTCATCGCTAAAGTCGCCAGAAATTATAAAATCTTAGGTGGCTAATAATAAGTGGATCGAACTAGTGCCACTGAAATGTAGACTCTAGAGATTTGCGAGCGTAAAGCATGTAAAAACTTACACCAATGGCTTTGGGTATTACTTACGATCGACCGTCGATCGACAGCGGTATGGTATCAGTCGACGTCGGTCAAAAGTTCCTAAACAGAGCAACGTTTGAATCGCCGAGAGTTGGCGTGGCGTCTTAGTAAATGCTCAAGATAATGTTCCTAGTTACCACAGAAAAATATCTGATGGTTTATTTTTTAACAGCTGACCTTTGATTAAATCACTCGCTACCAACCATCTAAACAAACCAACAGAAAATATTTACACCAATAACACTAAGATTTATTGAATCTCTATAATACAGTTTTTATTTTATACCAGGTTCCTACCCTACAAAATCAATCGACGGGACAGACAAGAAACTAGTGAGAACTATACGAAATGCACTATTGAGCTCACAGAAATCAAACAGTTTGGATTTCACTCAAGCATTACCTCCGTACGGCATATTTACCTTTGTTGATGTCGCATCCATTCATGATCTCTGTAAGCACTTTTTCATTGATATCGTAAGTCTAATTTCATTAAAACAAGCAAGCCGACACCGTTCTGTCTATATATTATACTAGCTGAGCCCGCGACTTCGCCCGCGTGGAATTTTGTACCTTTCTTAGGGGATGTCTACGTCATAGTAGCTTTATGCATGCTGAATTTCAGCCCGATCCGTCCAGTGGTTTGGGCTGTGCGTTGATAGATCACTATGTCAGTCAGTCAGTCACCTTTGAGTGATATATATATAGATTTTTTTGTCAGCTGATGGACATTTTCGTCATCAGTGGATACAGAGAAATCTATAGAAATTATCGGTACCCGGGTTAACTGTATCAATGAATACATGAATACTAAGTATATATTGTAGCTGCGATTCGTACGTGAGTGAGAGGTCCGGTAGACCAATCTCCTCTCCCATCCCCTCTGTCTCACTCCTCGTCAGGTCAGTAATGAGCGAGCAATACTTGAAACAT
The DNA here is from genome assembly GCA_905147325.1 of Notodonta dromedarius. Taxonomy (NCBI): domain Eukaryota; kingdom Metazoa; phylum Arthropoda; class Insecta; order Lepidoptera; family Notodontidae; genus Notodonta; species Notodonta dromedarius. The sequence continues at coordinate 12,553,148 of LR990164.1, read as the reverse complement.
ATTGTACTTGACACTAATCTATTCTGATTACTGAAATAAAATTATTTTCTTATACTTTTTCAGTATTCTTCTTGCAAAATAAAACGGATTGTTGCACTGCAGACGGAATGAAATCCCCCCAGTGTAGCCCCAACGTCATCCCTGAAGACGACCCGGTGCACAGATTTTCCGGGATCCGCTGCATGAATCTCACCAGGCCCAGGGTTTACTCCGATTTCGGATGCACCAATGACCCTGTACCATCCCCGGTACGCACTCGACAGAGTTGCCCGTCTTAAATTCAAGTTTTATTTCAAAAAGTTATTGGTGTGAGAATTCAGGAAAAACGCCTCACTGATATCCCCTTTTTAATTTTAAATCTATTTTACCTTTCCTGAAATATGATGTACGTATATCCAAAAGCTGAGATAATTCAAAAATGTCAAACTGGCGTTTGAAAACTAGAAAAAGTATATCTCGTAAGATATTTTGCTTGATTATTTTTTGCAGATTGCACAAGCAACTGGAGCTTTTGACTTGTCTAGTATTTACAACAAAGACGATGCCGGTGTCGAACCCATCAGGTCTTATGAAGGAGGTCTGTTGAAAGTTGACGTCGACGAAGATGGCATAATCTGGCCTCCTAATGGTGCGGGCTACTGTCCCGCGAATCAACCTGGAGAAACCAGATGTTTTGGCCACTGTAAGTATGTACACAAATAGCCACGATTAATAGCCGTCTCGTTGGTGATAGTCAATGGGAGAACACTGCATGAGAATTGGTATATAATCGTGCAGTATATATTGATTCACCAAATACTGTTCCTCCTCTAGATCCAAATGTATTGCTACAAACAACGTTATTACATATTTGGTATATCCGCCAACACAATCACTTCGCGACGGAATTGGCTGCTGTGAACCCGTGCTGGGACGACGACACGCTCTTTGAAACCGCTAGAGACATGAACATCGCGTTTGCAATGCAAGTCTTCTTCTACGAATGGTCCTCAGCTCTCATTGGTAAGATGAACCACATAAACAGTCCACCCACCATCAGTTATCAGTAGTAATGGCGTTACCTTCAAGTAATGATAGGTATTATTATTTACAATGTAGTGGTTAAAATGAAGAAATTACGAATAATGAATGAGGAATATTATGGAAAGTTTTTATATTGTAACGAATGAACGAATGCATCGCAGTAATATTTCTGTTATGTACTCGTATCTGTTTCTGTATGTGTGTATTGTTTTCATAGTAATACCGACTTTTCAAGATTGCTGTTGGAACCCATGTTCTTAATCAAAGTTAAACTCATAATTAACCCCAGTTAAGTAAAATTGAATAAAAATTAATCAAATTAATTAGTTAAGACAGGGCGCTATGGCGCTCATAAGAGGAGGCCTATGTCCAGCAGTGGACAAGCGTAGGCTGATGATGATGATGATGATGATGATGAAGTAAAATTGTACTTAGCTTTATTTTCAAATTATTATTTTGTCCATCGAATATGATATTTGCGGGCATTTTAATAACCGAATGATTTATTTGCAGGAAAAGAAAATCTGATAAAATCGGGCGTCCTTGCCAGCTGTTCTGGATTTAGGGACGTTTACGACAACTCCACTTACCCGTCAACGAGTTTGGAGTTCTCTTATGTAATGCGTTGGTTTCACACCATGCAAGAGGGGTCTGCTAAGTAAGTATACCCAGCAATAATAAAAACGGTAAAGGTTGGAACTAAGCAATGCCTGTACTATCGGTACAATTTACTAATAAACCCCTCGTATTGAGGAAATGCAAGGGCCCAGGAGTGGGACGTTAAAAGAAGGTCTAAATTATTATTATTTATCATATATAAGTATAGAGATTATAGGCGTAATATTCAATTCCTTCGTATACAACGATTATCTGTATAATATGCGCTTTAACTAGCTTATTTATTTGCAGAATGTACCACACTGACGGTACCTTCCTGAAGGAATATCCATTGGTCAACCTAACGTTTAGACCTGGCTTCTTGGGTGTTGACAATAATATCGTTCGTATAACTCCACACATGTATAGACAACCAGCTGCTGAAATCAATAATTACGGAGTTGATCCTGATGTAAGTTTAAAAGCACTTTTCCTGGTAAAGAATTTTACACAGGGTACATGATGAACAAACATAGAGGGAAGAAACTTTAGAGCCGGTCTTCATTGACTCGTCTCAATTAAATAATGAGGATAATAATCCAAGCGATTAACGTCCAGTATCACACCAAACATATCGTGTTCATTTGACCTGTGGTTTTGTACCGAATCGATTGATATATGTTTAAATAAGTAACTAGTGGACGCGGACTCGTAGTAGTCTTAATATATGACAGTAAAACTGGCCAAGTGCAAGTCGTGCCACGCACAATGTAGAGTTCCGTAGCTATTTCAATAAACAAATGATATTTTTGGCTAACTAGAATTATCTAAAAATTAACTGTCAATTTCAGCTTTTGGACATGGGTCTGGCCTACATTCAAGAGGCAGTAGATATATTGGCCAGCGATTTGCACAAATCTCGTCTTCTGGGCTTTGCTCCATACATCGACTATGTAAACCACTGCACTGGACACCGCATCACAAGTTTTGATGATTTGTCTGAACATATGGAGCCGGCGGTAAAAGAATAATTATGTTGAACTTCCACATGAGGTCAAGGAGTAGTATGGTCATGTTCTGGCTCACTTGTGATAGTGAAGTAATAACACATAATATTGGAACGCTCCTTTACGCGGCTTGCAGTAGGACTTAAATGGCCGAAATCGTCACGGTTCAAAAGGGTTATACGTAACTTTATAACGCCCACTATAGAAAAGTTATTTAAAAATGAACTAGATGTCGTAAGTGAGTTATTGAGGTGACTGACTGAATAGTGCGATATCGAAAAACTTAATATTTTGTGCATCTTCGTTCCTGACCACGCAATTTAATTTTTACTTCTAACCTTTACGTAAATAACACTAGTTATTTATTCTTCCAACAAAAAGCTAACTTTTAATATCATTGCTACGCTTTCGACGTCTATAACTACTGCCTTGTTACGTTCTGCAATATCATCATCATCTGCCATACCATTATCCCATTATCTGGGGTCGGCGCAGTACATTCTGCAATATGTAACAGGAAAATAATTTAAAGGGCCGTAACCGAATCTATCTAATGTATATGTGTATGTATATAATTAAGATATTCCTCCATTGTTTCCTTAGAGAATTTACCAAATGAAACGGGTTTACAACTACGTTGAGGACATCGACCTCATGGCTGGTATCTGGGCAGAAAATATCGTTGACGAAGGCCACATACCCGCCACACTCGCGTGCCTCATAACCGAGTACCTTTACAAGGCTGTTCGCGCCGACCGGCATTGGTACGAGAGACCCTCCCGACCATATGCCTTCACTTATGGTGAGGTTGGCTTCTTTCTTGAATTTTCATTTTATTCTCTTTCCATTAACGTACTTTTTAGGGTTTCGTAGTCCCTACCAGGAACCCTTATAAGATCATCCGGCCCGTCTGTCCGTCCATTCATCCCTCTGTCCGTCCGTCCCAGTCTTACCATAACTTCTACAGTTTTTTGTCGGAAGTTGACATAATTTGTTACAGATATACACATATATACCTTAAGAATCTCACTATCCAGAATATCAAATGTAGCAATATTACTTTTTTGAGGTCACTCCTCGAACATGGAAAGAAAGGATGTATATTTGTTGAAAAGGTCTTTTCAAATGAAATGGTGTTTCCGTACAACATTTTACTATCAGAAATTCCGTATGCTAGATTTATAACTTTTAAAGATTTAATAAAAATGTACGTAATTAATTCCGACACTCCTTACATTTTAATGATAATCGACCAAACTAGTTAGCCAAACATATAATTTAGTTATTGAAATGGCTACGGAACCTACATTGTGCGTGGCCGGACATGCACTTGGCTAGTTTTTTATTTCTCTAGTTAGATGATAATAACTGCTTGTTTATAAAATTCAATTGTTAACAGATCAATTGGATGAGATAAGAAAATCTTCCTTGGCTCAGTTGCTTTGCAATGTGGCAGACGGTGTTACAGAGGTCCAACCGGAAGCTTTCCGCATCATTAGTTCTGAGTAAGTAAGTCCTTAGGACCTGTCACAGTGAATATGTTTTATGTTTTATGTGGTAATAGTGTTTGGTCATCGAGGTGTTTCGCGTAGCCTTGATAACTATATCAATAATTTGATAACTATATCGATAACTACATCTATATCAATGAAAATCTGTAATCTCATTATGTGTTGTTGTGACTCATTATTTACCGGCCATTAGATTAGACTGTACGAGTTATCATCTTCTTTATATGACAAAGTCGACCAACAAGCATACATAAAACCCACTTGATGTTAAGCATTTACTGAAGCTATAGGCTAACTATGTATATAATCTATACTATACAGGTAACCTAAGACCTGAAGATGAGTGGGACAGAGGGAAGGGAAGAGAAAGGGTGGAGTTCCGGGTCTCTCACACATTGCACGAAACACAAATATTTTACCATTTGACTATCATTGTTTTTTCCTAGTAACCCGCTGACGGCATGCAGTGACATTCCAACCGTTGACTTCACCATGTGGGTCGATGCAACCTGTACTTCCACTTCAACTTCTTCAAGTGCTTCATCATCAGAAGCCAGAACTTATCCTTCTCAGTTCTTCATGAACCAACGACCCCTGAATCTTGCGCCCTGGAAACCTGCGCCATTCAAGCCTGAACGACACCTTCCCTCTAGGGCTGAAAGATTATATAGGAAGTGGAAAGAATCTCGAACATTTTTACGCCCATCGCGCAAGGAATGGCCATTCTAGTATTGCATTTCTCAACATTGTGGCATATGAATATAATAATGTTATAAGTATAAGTGACTGAGTTGTTTATTGATAAAAATCTAACCTAACCTGGCTAAAGTCTAAAATCTACTAGAACAACAAATTGCTAAATATCCACAGGTTGCTTTAAATCCGAATTAATAAGTACCTACTTGGTGGTTTACGCATAAAATAAAATTGAACTTTTAAACATGTGATGGAAAAAAAAAACATATTTTTTTTCGCCACAGTAATTCCAATGAAAATGTCCAATTAAAAATGTAATATCTCGAGAATTTGTTAAAAACTTGGCATCCCTGGCCCTTAATTCTGTGTCTTTTGCTCTTTCTATGTTGAGGTTCGTAAGTAATTGTCAGAAATATGGTTATATTGAATATATTATAATAGTACTGTTTTTATGTCTTCACTAGATGCATATTAGCCACTGCGTATGTGTATCCAAATCATGATTTTGGACTTTTATAACATTCTGTAAAGCGACTATTTCAACATCTACCTATACAAATAATTTTATTGTATAGGTCTCTAAGCCGGAAAATGTCCACTGCTGGTCATAAGTCGTCAGTAGTAAACATAAAACCTTAACATACTCTTCTCAACATCATGAGTTGTTAAAAATAATAATTTGCAAGCGTACCTACTAACAGTTCAAACTGTGTAAATACAGACATTAAGCAATTAAATGTCATTAAATATTTGTACAGTTTCTTTAAGTGAAGAAATAATGGTTATGAATTTAAAATAAGTTTTAAAAACTTTATTTCAATTATTAACGCTGGTGTTTAATACAAAGCGGCACTACCATGTCCAATCCTCCGTGAGGTTGGCTGAGGACCTGTGCTTCTACATTTTGCCGGCGATATTTTGGTCATGCGTTTTTCGAAAGAGGTACAGTAGGAAATCCTAATGAAATCTTTACGCTGCGGTTATTTTTGTGTTAAGGGTGACAGTCCACTTGGCTGTGCAATTAAGCGGCACCCGTGTCGTCCAATTGGATCACTTCATTTCATCAGCTTCACCCGGCTTAGCTCAAGGTGACGGGGAATGAAGTGACCCTATTGGTCGAAGCAGGCAGGCCTGCTTTATTGCACAGCCAAGAGGGCGGTTAGGTTACCCTAATACATACTGGTTGTAATATAAATGTATTTTCACATGATAGATTTCATGAATAAGAATTAAAGTGACAGAATGGTTTGTCGATGACGATACCTTGAGGAGAGACACCAACATCGCCTTCTACATGCAAGTGTTCTACTATGAATGGCTTACATATTTGATAAAACGTAATGTTTTATCCTACAATTTATTCCGTTGAAAGACTCCCATGTAACATCCAGTTTATAATATAATAATATCTAATAAAGCCTTTTTATTTCCGAAAGTACTGCAAATCCAAACAAAGTATTTATATGTTTTGTTACTATATACTGGTTCGCAATTCGGTGTGCCTCTTGTGGCATAGGCCTCCTCTAGCTCTCTTCATAGAGCTCTGTCATCTGCGACTCTGGTCCAATTTGGACCCAAGGTTAAGCGGATGTCATCTCTCCATCTTTCTCTCGGACGTCCTTGCCTTCTTGTATCCTCCCTTGGGTACCATAGAGTTACTTGCCTGCTCCATTTCTTTAATTTGCAGCGCAGTCAATGTTCGATACGAGCTACTATAGCTGTTACTTTCGTTTTAGTCTTTATTTCCAAATTACAGATTTTATCACTAAGTCTGACTCCCAAAATGCTTCTTTTCATTGCTCTTTGTCTGTGTTCGTCCGTTAGTGCCCATGTTTCGCTGCCGTATAGTTTATTATATAATTTTTAGGGTTCCGTAGTCCCTACGAGGAACCCTTATAAGATCATCCAGTCCGTACGTCCGTCTGTCCCGACCCGTCGCAGGGTCATAACTTCTACAGTTTCTGACGGAAGTTGATGTAATGTGGTACAAAAATACTTTAAGAGTAGATCTCAATTTCAAAAATATAAAATGTAGCAAAATTACTTTTTTTTTGGTACCTCCCCGAACATCGAAAGAGGGGATATTTTTTTTTTAGTTGCCCCATCATGTGGGGTATCGTTGAAAATATTTTTTTTGCGAGATGTTCAACTTTTAAAGATTTAATCAAAATTTACATCATTAATTCCGACACTTCTTACATTTTTCTATTGCAAAAACATTAATAGGATTATGCAGTCGAAAATGGATACATTGTTCACCAATTCCAATTAAATAACAGCAAAAAATTTATGTTTTATATTCATTAGTGTATTTCTTAGTATGTAAAGGTGTCGATAGATGTCGGTAGTAGTATGGAAACAACTTTAGTATTTCAACCTGAGTTGTAATTTTAAACAGATTCCCTGCAATAACCCGGAACCTTTCATTGTGCTTGGCTTGACGAGCACTTGGTGAATTTTTACAAATTTAATTTGTAAAAATAAGACACTTTGTTAAGATAGAGACTTTGCATTTAAAAATAGGTAATAAAGAAAACATAATAGGGTCTATACTTCCATATCGAAAAACCATAATAATCACATATCCATAACTATAGGGTGGTAGAGCCAAGCTGAAGCCAATTGTTCATACACGAGCTAGATCGACTGGGGTAGTACCACCCTCTCACTATATTATGAAAAATATTCCAACAGACCCTGCCTATGTCAATCAGATACTATAGGGGATGCAGGTGTATTATTACAATAAGACCAGAATTGAAATTAAAAATCGTTTCATTCCTCTGTAAAGATCCGGCGATAAACTTAATGGTAACTCTTTTCTCAATAAAGTAAAAGTAGGTGTAAATTATCAAACACAGCAACGCAATGTGAGCTAGCAACACCACAGTTACTACCTTATATATAATACCTACTCGTAATGAAATGAATTTGGAACACAAAAACTTGTAACACATTGCATCCCAATGTCAAATTTTCTCTTGAATTATTAATTATTTGCAGCAAACAGTTACAATTGTGTAAATATCATACATCACTTACCTAGATAAGTACTTATATAATTAAATTACTTTAAGTATATTTTTTTTAGTTGCTATAATATCCCATTTCCTTTCATTCTATCCATATCCATCCTGTATTTGGCAAACCTTACCAAACGTGATGGGTTAGGTTCAATGCCAGGATAAAACGCCTTTGTCAAAAGAAAACTCATATTACAATATTTTTTTATTTCCACGCTTTAGTATGATTTTTCCTTTATAATTATACCTATAACAAATAGGCAAATAACCGTACGATCCGCCTGGGGGCCAAATCCACTAATTTAAATATTTATTTATTGATAGGAAGACCAACAGCTAGAAATAACAATTATAGATACAAGTAAAAAGTCAAAAAGCCAATTATAGGTCTTCACGCATAGCAGTTGAAGAAGTAGCAAAGAGTAAACAAAAAAAAAATCTAAGTAAATACACACATCAAACACGGTATAGGGACATTTTAAAAGCACAATGAATTCCAAAAAATATGTAAATATTTTCTTAAGACATATATATCCAAGAAAACTTTATTTAATAATCTATCATTGTATTTTATAAATATTTTTCAGATTTTTATTCAGAGACAAAAAACGCAAGTGTGAAAACAGAACCTAATGAAAGTTTATTTTTAAAATTTAATAATAAAAGTAAAGTAAAAAGATTTTAAGGGTGGCTATTAATTAAAAGTTAATAATCACCAAAAGCACCCATGACATTCATAACGCATCTGCACCGGTTGGGCATACTCAGAATGAGGTTGTCAATACCCTGTTGAGGAATATTGTCCCATATCCTACTAAGATGCATAAGAAGTTGTTCTTCTGTTACCAAATTTTAAGGAAAATGCTTCGGAGCTCTTCTTTGGAGCATATCCCATGCATGCTCAATGGGATTTAAATCTGGCGATTGCGCTGGCCATTCTAGGGCCGTGACATCATGTTCGCCAGGCTGTTACCACCCTAGCCGTATGTCAACGGGCATTGTCGTGCATGAGCAGGACATTTTGGCCCATTTGTGTATGCTGTGGCAAGACTATTGGTTCTAGAACCTCATTACGGTATTTTTCACGTACTCTCCTCGAATCAGGATGAAAACCAAATCGGGATTCATCGGTGAAAAGCACAAACCACCATTGATGAGGTTCCCAGTTTACATTTTCTCTAGCCCATTGCAGTCTTCCTCCACGATTTCCTCTTATTAGAGCTGGAACTCGAAGTGGTCTACGAGCATGAAGGTTGGCTTCGTGCAGTCTTCTCCTCACAGTTTGGTCACTCACAAGCACCTGGTGTTCAGACTGTAGCCTTTGGGCCAATTGCAACGCTGTAACATTTGGTTGCCTTCTCGCAGCAATTTGCAAAAAACGGTCTTGTGTGGGTGTAGTACTGCGGCTTGGTCCTGGATGTCTCTCCGCCACCTCCCCCGTGGTACGATAACGTGACCACAACCTCTAAATCACATTTTGCCTGGTGCCTATAGCCTCAGCGACATCACGTTTAAAAGCACCAGCCTGCATCATTCCCACTGCTTTTAACATCTCGTCTCTAGTTAAATGTCGACGTTGCTTTGCAATAAAATGTCAAATTACACTAATCAACACAAGTTGAATCAAAAAGATGTTTAAATTGCGGTTTATAACAAAAAATAACAATTATTCTGAGTACAAAATTCCCTCCCTCTAGCTCAACTCAATTTTTACCGCCAACACATTTCATTTTTTCTTTTATTTAAACTTAGAATCAATCTAGAATAAATGACGAACAATTTGATATCAAAAACATTTTAAAGTGGCCAGTACTTTTTAGTTAGTCAATGTAATTAAAAATATCCCTATACCGTGTTGATGTGTTTATAACAAACTAAACTCTGCAGGAAGAGTCCGAAAAAAATAATTACATTAGTTAAGGTTACTACTTAAGTCCTACAGGAAGGTAAAAAAAATGTTTGGCTTAGGCACTGCTTAACCGAGTTAACACTAGAAGTGAAGAGATCCAGAACTCATTGCTTGCTTGCTCGCACAATGTAAGTGTTTTGCCTATAGTTTGTAGATGCATAAGGAATACGAATAGGTGGATTGAATCCAGGAGATTTAAGGGGTACATTAAAAGCGAATTTACTAAGTAGCTCAGGGGAATCAATTTTGTTACTAAGTATTTTTTGGACTTATATAATATGACTTATTGCAATTGAAACGCAACTGCATTGCAGCTTTTGACCATTTTCGTATTTCTCTAAAGTACAACGGTCCAGCTACAATCCAATTGCAGTCAAAGTTTTGTTTTGTTACGAGCGATCGAATGTGTCAGAAGTCGTATTCCTCTACCTCGATTAGTAGAATACGAAAATGGTCAAAAGATGATTGCATCTGATGACTGCATTGGCAGTTGCGAACAAAAATCTAAATCGGTCCAAAATTGAAGAAGATAATAATATGAACTTATAGGTGAACATAGGTACACTGAAAAACTATTCATAACAGACGAATATAGAAACTCCTCCTTTTTTGGAAGTCGGTTAAAAATAAAACAATAATATGGACATTATATAAGTGAACAATAGTTTAAAAAGGAAGTCGTATTATTAATTTTAACGCAAGTGTTCAGTTGTTTACCCATTGTATATAAAAAAATCAATATTTGCTACGTGTTCTTTAATTATTTATCGAAATGTGATGCACATTTGGGTTATAAAAATGGAATGTGAGACAGGAACATCATTCGGCGGGTGGAAGCATTAAGAATCGTAATAATGCTGCTGCAGATCATACTTTTGGTGTTCGCTTGTGCGAGGCTGGGCGAAGCAATTGTGTACGATCGGTACAGCGACACAGTGGCAACCGACGAACAATTGACTAAATATGAAGAATTAGGAGCTACCAGGTAAAATATTTTGTCATATCGCTAATTTCTGTGACTAAAAAATTCTCATAATAAAATAGAATTTTCATTACTCATACTCTGAAAGTAGGTCTGAAGTTGCCTGAGGAGCGGGTTGAAAGTAATACTTTTCCGGCCCGGGAGAATCGCTTTCAACTGACAGCTGTCAAATTATAAAAAAAAAACTAGTTCCATTTTCACATTTCTATGGAACCATGTTCAAACTTTTTCTACAGTCACTCAATTACAGCACGATGTAAAATTGAAATAACATAAAGTTAAGTATTCATTAAAGAATATATAATTTTAAAGACTTAATTATAATTTAGTTTCAAGAATTTCTTTAAAATAACATAGATTTGGGCAAAATATTTAAAGATGAAAATGAAAAATAATGGCTAAATAATGAAGTTGGCCGGCCAACGAAAAAAAAAACAAAATACGCGGCAATACGATCTTTATTTTTTTTTTCGAGTTGTGGAGTATTGGTCATACTTCCTTGTATTATTTCTTTAGCTAATTCCTATTTTTATTTTTAATTTCCTTGTATTCGTAATGAAAAGCACAGTGTTTACCTCGGGTGAAAGACTTATTTTGTCCCTCGAACTATTAGCGCCCTCGCTACGCTCGGGCGCCAAACCCCGTCTCAGCACAAAATTAGTCACTTTCACCACTCGTGTAACAATGTACTATTGCTTGATGACTGCCTGGTTCCAGTGGTCCGGCGAAGGCCGCTCGTTTTGATTCCCGTCAGGGCAAATTTCGGAATTTACCTTTTCGTGATCTGCCCTGTTCTGTAGTACAAGTGTCTAGGTATAGTTGGCCATATGTTTAGTTACTGTGTTAGACTAATCAAATATTCATGTGGGGAATCAAACTCAGGGTATTCAGCTTGTTTCCTTCTATTATATGGATGGCTTTCATAGCCTTCAAAATTTTTCGCTTCGCTAACTCTATGGCACTTATACATCTCCCGTCATCTATACAAATAAATAAAATTGGAGTGTCTGTTTGTAATATCAAAATAACACCTTTTCACTAAATGCATATGAAAGTACATACGACACCTATAACAAAAACGCGTTTTTTTTTGTCTGTCTGTCTGTCTGTCTGTGTGTTTGTTCCGGGTAATCTACTGGACCGATTTTGGTGGGAATTTCACTGCCAGATAGCTGATGTTTTAAGGAGTAACTTAGGCTACTTTTGTTTTAGAAAAACAAAATTTAAAATGTGTACTGTCGCGCGGGCTCGGAACGCGGGAGCGGGCTTTTTTGTTAAGTTAAATTCCACGTGGACGAAGTCGCGGACTCTGCTAGTCCTTCTATATTTCTCTTCGTTTACACTTTATCTGTAACTACTTACCTACCTACTTACCTTCCTACTAATATTATAAATGCGAAAGTTTGTGAGTGTGGATGTATGTATGTATGGATGTATGTATGTTTGTTACTCCTTCACGCAAAAACTACTGAACGAATTTGGATGAAATTTGGAACACAGCTAGATTATAACCGGGATTAACATATAGGATACTTTTTAACCCAATAATCCAATACTACGCGGATGAAGTCGCGGGGCACAGCTAGTCCTACTAATATTATAAATGCGAAAGTTTGTGAGTGTGGATGTATGTATGTATGTATGTATGTTTGTTACTCCTTCACGCAAAAACTACTGAACGGATTTGGATGAAATTTGGAACACAGATAGATTATAACCGGGATTAACATATAGGATACTTTTTAACCCAATAATCCAATACTACGCGGATGAAGTCGCGGGGCACAGCTAGTACTACATAAATGCATTTAATGCTTATATGCCTTTCTACGACTTACCTCTCTCTATATCTCTCATTGACTCCTTGATTTGTTAATTTTTGTCCAAAAAAACTTTGATACTATTTTGCAAGTTGTTGGCTTGTGAGTTTCTACTAAATGGTCTATGTCATGAAACTATTTAGATATGCAAAATCATGCTGACCTAATCCACTGAAGGGATAATTCTGGTCCCCGTTTAATGATTTTTCTTTCCAGCACATGTACAAAGGACATTGAACCCTGTGACGCGACCGAGTACCGGCGCGTCGATGGATCCTGCAACAATCTGGACAATCCGATGAGGGGCACACACTTCATGGGTCTGAGGAGGCTTTTGCCAGCCCACTATCACAACGGTAGCTATCTTGCACTAGTTTCAATAAATCAATATAACGTGTAAGAAAGCCTCACGAGGTTTCCTACACTTTTCAGAAAGTGATAATCACAATTTAAAAACAAATTCGCGCATGACATTTGAAGTTTCAGAGTTGTAAGCTGTGCCTAGAACCTGCCCACCTCGTTATCAAAGCGTGCGTTTGTCCACTTGGCTATTGGCTATGAATCAGATTTTCAGGCAGTACATAATATCCTTGATAATATTTGTGGTTGCTAGCACTGATCATTGATCTGAATCTTTCGATGGACAAGGATCGGCTAGATTCTGCCTATACAGTCGCATCCTGCTTTTTTTACTCCAATCGGAGTAAAAATCCCTCTGACCACTCTATCCATTAGGAAGGGCCGCTCTTGTAACTGAGAGGTTCCGTGTTTGATCCCCATCTTGGCCAACATATTATTGACGTGAGCCCATTTCTAATGCAATCATCAGCTTAGCTGGAGGGGCTAACGGGAATACTAGTAATGTGTTAAACTCACATTGCTAGTAATATTTGTAAATATACATACAATATAATAAACCAATTCAATTTCAGGCTCCTATTCCAGAAAAGCAGCCGATGGCACAGAATTGAAAATGCCTAGAGCTATCCGCAACATGCTATTGTGCGTAGGAGAAGAAAGCGATGTAGAATTCACTCAGTCCATAACTGGGTACGCTATTTTTGGCTTTGGAGATATAGGATCAATCCACGACATTAGTAAGTGTGATGTTTTTTTTTAATAGCCCAACGAGGCATACATACGTAAGTCACAAGTTGGATAAGAGAATGCATAATGATTTCAAAATTATTTCTAGAGTACTTCTTGCAAAATAAAACCGATTGCTGCACTGAGGAAGGAATGCAATCTCGGATGTGTAGCCCCAACATCATCCCTGAAGACGACCCGGTGCACAGGTTCTCCGGGATCCGCTGCATGAACCTCACCACGCCGCTGACATACTCCGACTTCGGATGCACCGACGAAACTGAACCATCTCCCGTGAGCATATTACTTACTTCAGACGCTAATCTGCAAGACTAGAAATAATAAAATATGAACAACTGAAAAAAGACCTTTAAAGTATTAAGACAAGACTTGGAATCACTGCTTAATATAAATACGAAAGTGTGTTTGATTGTTAGTTTGTATGACTGACTGAGCATCACGCAAGAACCTGCAGATCGAATTTGAATAAAATTCCATACAAAAAATTTTGCTATGTTCAGGAACACTTAATCAAAGCTGGAAAAGTATTACTATAAGCAATTTTATCCTTGAAATCCACGTTGGCAGTGGGCACATCCAGTTTCTCATAGTTTCTTATAATTAATATGAAAAGGGTCGGGCGAAGGGCGAAGCGGACAAGAAATATAATTTCCACTTAATACAATGTTCAGTACTACTTTACAGATAGAAGAAGCGACTGGTGTCTACGACTTGTCCCCGCTATATAATGCTTTAGACATAGGCGACTCGGTCTACAGGGCATTTATAGAAGGAAAAATAAAAACTGAGACCGACGCCAACGGAATTAACTGGCCCACTAACGGCGATGGTTTTTGTACGGCGAACCAGCCGGGCGAGACCAGATGTTTTGCAAATCGTAAGTTTCGATACTATTTACCAACGTAGACTGCCCACTTTATCGTGGTTTTCTGCTAAGATTCATGCTGAGGACTTTACAGTACAGTTCGTACCATAATAAAATAAATTTAGTTTCTAATAGCACCAATGCACGGTGTGTAGTGCCTATACATGCTACGGTCTACCGGAGAAGTCTACCACGCGTTCCGATCCGGTGGTAGATTTACCCTCGCCACCTCTCCTGGCAGCGGCCCCGCATGTTGGAGTGTGTACTTATAGGACACAGTTCAGTTCGCCTCGCTATGGCAGTGATATGAAACCGTACGTTTTCACTCAAAATAATTTATGTTCGATCTTGCGACAGTCGACTGCAAAGGTTCAAAAAGTGTCCAGTTTTATTCCAATACACGGTCCGGTCTAACTGCGCAGGAAAATCTGCACAGCTAGATCACTCCAGTAAACCGCAGAGTGTATGGCCGACTTGCTGATTTCAGCTTGAAAAAATATTTGAGTTGAAGTAATATACTAATAAATGTCGTAAATGGCGCTGTTCAAAATGTGTGGTCATTTTTCCACTGCAGTTGGCAACACTCTGTTGCCGGTTATGTTATTGGGTATCTGGTACTTGCGCCAACACAACTACTTCGCGAGCCAGCTCGCCGCCGTGAACCCGACCTGGGATGACGAGAAGCTGTTCCAAACGGCGAGAGACATCAACATCGCGTTCCATAATCAAGTGTACTACTACGGCTGGCTCGGATCTCTGATAGGTAAATTTTACCTTACCGCTTGCTTAATCATAAAGTAACAACCTGTTTATAGATAGAAGATATTTCAATAGAACATTTACACTCATTGCTAACTTCACAATAATGAGAGACTTGCATTCGCCTCCAATTTTAATACAATACAATATTGTTACGTGCACGTACTAGGGGTAGGTACAATTAATGCCGTTAAACGTGTAAAAAGGGTTTTATTCGCTCTCCACAAACTTGACAAATACAAACTACTACACTAGTTCACTAACACTAGTTACACACAACAAGCACTGTTCCGAATCACTTAGCAGACTCACAGTATTCCAATATTATCGCCTAGGTCACTGGTATATTACTCTTCGTTCGCTTACATGAGTTCCGTACACAGTCGCTTCCAAGAAATAACTAACTCGCTGCCCGTCGTTGACTCCTTATATATCGAATAAAGATGCGAGCTGGTGTTTTCCTGAACATTTTCGGTAGGTATGTAGGTAATAATAATCGCAATCGAATGATCCCGAGACCCATTGTCGGCTTCCCTTTGTATTCGTTCGCGAATAGGTATTCGCTGTCACCGCGCCGATAACGCAAGGGCGTTCACCTTATACCTACATACCTACGATTTCGAACATTCCATTTTCGAGATTCTTCATAATTAATGGATGGAGTACATCTAGACTAACAATGCGTTTTTGTATAAAGCTGATAAAATAAGGATCCTTCGAGATATTTGACCAAGTAGTTTCTAGGTCGCAAAATACCCCCCTCTTAGTCATGCTCGTCCCGAGCATCATTTGTTCCATGATACCGAGCCAATCTGTCCACATGGACTACCTTTGGCTTTCCTCGAAGTCCCTTCTTAATGCGATAGGTCACATCGTTGATCCTCGTAATAACTGTGTAAGGTCCTTCCCAGCGAGCCTGAAGTTTTGGGGACTTCCCTTTTCTGCGCAGAGGATTGTGAAGCCACACCAGTGTCCCTTCTTCAAAACCATTGGCGTTTGCATTTCGGTCATACCGGGTCTTCATCTTCGTACTTGACTTCAAGTTCTATTCCCGTACCATTCGATGCACTTCGTCCAGTTGGTCACTCACATAATCTGTAACAGGCTTAGGACTGTCGGGTGGCGTGGCTGTTATCGCGTCCACTGGGAGCCTCATTTCTCGACCAAAATTTACTTTGGCTGGAGTGTAGCTCGTACTGTCATGTACTGCAGACCGACATGACATCAGAAATAGCGGAATGTATTGATCCCAGTCCCGCTGATGATCGTCTACGACCTTGGCCAAGTGGTGTTCCAGGGTCTGGTTAAACCTCTCGACCATTCCGTCTGACTGCGGGTGTGCTGGAGTCGTACGAGTCTTGTTCATTCCGAGTAATTTGCACATCTCTTGAAACAGCGCAGACTCGAAATTCCGTCCTTGATCAGAATGGATCTCCATAGGTACGCCATACCGACAGACCACTTCTTGGACCAGTTTTTTCGCTACGGTGACTGCTTCCTGTTTGGGTGTTGCAAATACTTCCGGCCACTTAGTAAAGTAATCTTGCATTACTATAATGTATTTGTTCCCATCCTCAGTCATCGGAAACGGCCCAGCAACATCAATGGCGATGCGCTCCCATGGGGCTCCACAAAACACACTGTTGCTTCTTCAAGAAATCTAGTCCCAAAATGCAATCATCAGTAATATTTGCAATCAACACTGACTGGAGGTAGACTCGGTCTCCAATTCTTAACTTAATATCTGTCTCACCGAGGACGGAAACTGGCTGGCCAGTAGCTGTTTGCAGACGGCATGACTGTGATCACTTTTCCCACATTATGGTGCGTTTCAGTAGTTCCGGCCTCACAATTGTACGCGATGCTCCAGTATCAACAGTTAAACTACAAGTTTGGTTGTCTAAGGTGGCCTCGATGATCAGACTATTTCCATTGCAAACTTGAGTTATAGTGACTGTTGGGGCCTCAACTTGACCAGCCAGCGCCCGCCCCGCGTCCCTGGCGACTTTTAGTTTGACGGGACACTTGGTTCCGCTTGGGTCTTGGACTCGTCCGTGGCCTTTCTCTTCTTTGAAGGGCATTCCAAGCGAATATGTCCCTTACCACCACAGCCATAACAAGTTGGGACGAACCGAGGCTTCTTTTCTTCTTTATCTACTTCCTTAACCTCCCTGACCTTATTTAATTTCGTGTCCTGCCGAACAGCTTCCACCTCGAGAGCATAAGCCAGTGCGTTTTTCATGGTTTGGTGGTGTCCCAGCCGTACAAAGGTCCTGACTTCTGTTTCTCGAATGCCATTTATAAATAACTCCAGCATGTTCTCTTCAATCATCGCTGGTTTGGATGAGTATGCACGGCGAACCAGCCTCTCCACTTCCAATGCCCATTGTTGGAGACTTTCGCCAGCCTTTTGCTTTCTCTCGTGGAGTTGCGCTCGATAAACATGTTCCAGGTGTATCCAATGCATCCATGAGTTTCCAGAGTCCTTCCTTCCAGCGGCAGATTTCCCAAAACCATTAAGGCATCCCCCCGTAAGGCAAGCGCCAAGGCCGCAAAGGACTGCTCGCTGCTCCAGGAATTTCCCACTGAAAGTATTTCAAAACTGGTACTTAAAGGCTGTCCACGAAGAAGTTCCATCGAAGCGCGGGAGGTCGAGCTTTGTGGATGATGGTGAAGCTACTGAAATAGGTCCTTCAGTCTTCAGTCTTACCATTTCCTTATTCATTACCTCTAAGCTGCTTTCGAAGGTCTCAGTCTTTAGGGTGACCTCCTTATTAAGCACAATCAGGCGGTTTTCGAGGGTTCCAGTCTTTTGATTAACCTCCTCGTTCAGCACCTGCATGCGGTCTTCTAGTGTCTTCACTTTCTCACCCAGTATAGTGATTCCAGCGTCGATTTTCCCAAGACCGCTTCCTGATTGGCTTGGATTACCTCTTTGAATTCCTGCCGGCTAGCCTCTTGATTGGCCTGCATCATCTCTTTGAACTCCCGCCGACTAGCCTCTTGGTTGGCTTGGATCATTTGCAGACTAGCCAGCAACGCTGCCATGTTCAGTTCCGATGAATTTCCTGTTGGTGCTGCCACAGCTCCAGCAGAAACACCAGCATCAGCTTGACGCTCTTCATCTTCATGGCTACGTTGACGTGCAGCATCCATCTCCACTTGACGTCTGGTTCGTGGAGTACGCCCTTCTTCCTCTCGCGGTAGTAACGGCATCCCACTTCTGACACCAAATGTTACGTGCACGTACTAGGGGTAGGTACAATTTACGCCGTTAAACGTGTAAAAAGGGTTTTGTTCGCTCCTCACAAACTTGACAAATACAAACTACTACACTAGTTCACTAACACTAGTTACACACAACAAGCACTGTTCCGAATCACTTAGCAGACTCACAGTATTCCAATATTATCGCCTAGGTCACTGGTATATTACTCTTCGTTCGCTTACTTGAGTTCGTACACTGTCGCTTCCAAGAAGTAACTAACTCACTGCCCGTCGTCGACTCCTTATATATCGAATAAAGATGCGAGCTGGTGTTTTCCTGAACATTCTCGGTAGGTATGTAGGTAATAATAATTGCAATCGAATGATCCCGAGACCCATTGTCGGCTTCCCTTTGTATTCGTTCGCGAGTAGGTATTCGCCGCCGTCACCGCGCCGATAACGCAAGGGCGTTCGCCTTATACCTACATACCTACGATTTCAAACATTCCATTTTCGAGATTCTTCATAATTAATGGATGGAGTACATCTAGACTAACAATGCGTTTTTGTATAAAGCTGATAAAATAAGGATCCTTCGAGATATTTGACCAAGTAGTTTCTAGGTCGCAACAATATACACTCAAAGAAAATTCTAAACGTGGCGACTAAAATCCCTTAACAAATGGGAGCCGTCTAAAGGCCTCAGATCCCGCGTCAGAGGAAATTTGAACACTTTACCAAGTCACCGACAAAGGAACTTAGACGGGATATATTGTCGCCTCGTATTAGCGCTGTAAACTTTGACATTGTTCACATGACAATGCAATATGATGGGTAAAGCATCGATAGGTAACTTTGTTCCTTCGTATACGGGGTATTGTAATTTTGTTTAAGGTTTAATAACGGTGTGTTTTTACTGTATTGTCACCTCGACAATGTACCTCTGACGCTTCGTTTGGTGCAGTTGTGCCTTTGTCCCTACGTCCAAGGTAATATGTCCCTATCACAAAGGTACATTGTCTTCATGTCTAAGGTGCGTCGCCACTTCGGCAATGTACCTCTGACGCTTCGTTTGGTGCAGTTGTGCCTTTGTCCCAACGTCCAAGGTAATATGTCCCTATCACAAAGGTATATTGCCTCCATGTCTAAGGTGCGTCGCCACTTCGACAAAGTACCTCTGACGCTTCGTTTGATGCAGTTGTGCCTTTGTCCCTACGTTTAAGGTAATATGTCCCTATCACAAAGGTACATTGTCTCCATGTCTAAGGTGCGTCGCCACTTCGGCAATGTACCTCTGACGCTTCGTTTGGTGCAGTTGTGCCTTTGTCCCTACGTCCAAGGTAATATGTCCCTATCACAAAGGTACATCGTCTCCATGTCTAAGGTGCGTCGCCACTTCGACAAAGTGCCGCTGACGCTTCGTTTGGTGCAGTTGTGCCTTTGTCCCTACGTTTAAGGTAATATGTCCCTATCACAAAGGTACATTGTCTCCATGTCTAAGGTGCGTCGCCACTTCGACAATGTACCTCTGACGCTTCGTTTGATGCAGTTGTGCCTTTGTCCCTACGTCCAAGGTAATATGTCCCTATCACAAAGGTACATTGTCTCCATGTCTAAGGTGCGTCGCCACTTCGACAATGTACCTCTGACGCTTCGTTTGATGCAGTTGTGCCTTTGTCCCTACGTCCAAGGTAATATGTCCCTATCACAAAGGTACATTGTCTCCATGTCTAAGGTGCGTCAACACTTCGACAATGTACCTCTGACGCTTCGTTTGGTGCAGTTGTGCCTTTGTCACTACGTATAAGGTATATATTATTCTGTCACCACGACAAAGTTCGAAAGTTCGAGAAGACGTCACTGGGTTTTCCTGAACTTGTCGTGGCCACAGTGTTACGCATTGTCACGCTATCGTAGTGATAGCAGACCTGCAAAATAAATGAAAACACTTAGACAGTTTAAATACAATTATATTAATTATTAAATAAATATCATTAAACATAAGAGAGACCAAGTGAAGTGTACGCGTCCACCTTAACACTTACATAAACAATTATTATACTTAGTTATAGAATGAACAATGAAAACAGAAGGGTCTAATATTTTGGAAGACCTACTTTACAATAAAATTATTAAAATACAGTTAGTTAAGTCTATGTTCATTTTAATTAGTACAAACTACATAAACAATTATTAGACTTAGTTACCTATAGAATGAACAATAAAAACAGAAGGGTATAATACACTAGCGAGCAAAAAAATCGACTCAAGACATGCACGGCTACTTGGGCATACATAAATAAAAATCCATTAGAAAAATGGTTATTTATTGTATACCATTTATAAATATAAAGGCACAAGCCTTAGCTTTACAGTCATACCAGATTTGCTGGTATTTTCCCCGAATTCGTGGAGTTTTTCAATGTTTTCCTTGCCACGTACCCCTTTCCCCTTTTTCACTTATTGCACTGGCCACTATTGTGCCCTGTATTCTGGAATTTGTTATGATTTTTTTCACATTTTCAGCAGAACATGTGAAAAAATCATAACAAATTCCAGAATACATCCAGACATACAGAAGAACATCGAATTTAGTTATTATTTTAAAGGCTGCCCGTTGAACAAACATCCAACAAGAGGCGGCATCGGCAGAATACTCAATATCTAGAGCGAAATATTTTTTTAGGGCCGTGGTGAGCGCTGATTTTATGTTAGGGAATTGGTATCTCACGGTCTTCGACACTACAACTTCGTACTGTGTAATAGTGGACCATGAAGATCCCACCGCAATGATTAACAATCCAAAAGGGATACCTTTTCTCTCTATTAACTTGAGACGATCATCGATGCACCTTTCAATGTCTCCTGCTGAACTCACATAACTGATGAACGCTCTTGATACTTCAGAGCGAGCAGGCTTCCATTTCTTTCCTTTGGAGTTTGCTGGTACGGGGGCTATTTGCTTGAGCAGGTACGGAATACACCGAAGCGCAGCGACACTTCCTTGTTCCTCTCCAACTATTAAGAATAAAAAAATATTGAAATGATATAATCTTAGTTACAAGCACTGGTGGTCTAGTGGTAGCGGCCCTGTCTTCCGATCCTACGGTCATGTGTTCAAATCGGTACTAGGCCAGTACTCTCAAAACGGTGAAGAAAAACATCGTGAGGAAACCGTCATGTCGTAGAACCTTTTAACTTCAAAAACATGTTTTAAGTGCACGAAGGGAGCATTTTAAATCCTTTCACCACACTGGTGAAAGAGACGGCAAGAACGGCAAGAAGATCTCCGTTACAATGTTTATTACAAACTAAGTAACTTTAGCGGCATACATAATTAACTTAAATTTAAGTAGTAATTAATAACAAATAAAAAGTATTAAGTGTAGAAATTTCGTATGACATCTTGAAACTAAAATGTAAAATTGAACAAATACTTACCAGTTGCTAAGTCCAGGAGGTCGGTGATAGCCGGTTCAGCTCTAATATCAGTCCCTTTCTCCACTAAAAGCTCCAAAAGTCTTTTTTTGAGTAGCGGGAAACGCTCGTCAAAGGTGGCTGACGCTAGTGGGTAGGTGTTTTCGAAATGATTCGCCAACTAAAAATTAAACAAAAAAGGTAAACATCAAAACGTTAACCCATTCGGTCACAAATACAGATTTTACTTTTGTTAACTATCTACTAATTACATTTTCACTAACCAATTAGTGACCGATCGGTAGCCGCAGAGCCAAAAACTGGTTAAAATAATCGTCGATTGACTTATTTTTTAATATTTCATGTCTTGCTTGAAATGTAGCCATCCATTTTACAATAACTCCTTCATAGGGCGATGAAGACGCCTCTAGCCATTTTATTGATGCATCGGAGTCTTCGTCTTCAAGAGGTAAGTTATGGGCAGGTGGAAGAGGTCGCAGCGTTTTGAGTTCCTGGCATCTGTTGTTCTGTCGCTGTTGGTACTGCTTCCGCTGCTACTGCTTCGTTTGCGTGAGGCGTCTTGGTTAAGGGAACGGCGGTGGGTAATCAGTCTATTGTGCAGCAGGCCGGAGGCAGCTAACGCTTGTCGCTCAGTTACCCGGTAGGGCACATAATAAACATCGGCGTGCTCCCCTTTAAATAAGGTGCATATTTCATTGGCCCAGCTGCTCCAAACCTCTTGTCTTATTGTATCTTTAATGCTAGGCAAGATGCGGAGTTGGTGCTCCACGATCAACTGCTCTAGACGTTTTCGATCTTTGGGAGTGAGTGGCTGACCCTGTTTCCGCAACAGACACTTTCCGAAGGTTGTGAGCTCTAGTAACTCTTTCAGATGCTTTTTGTCTTCCAAAGGGCCAATTTTTTGCACGAACTGCCACTCTTCTTGTACCCAATCCTAAAAGAGTATTAATAATAAATTTAATTTAATATCATTTTCAATACTTTTTTGGCGTATTCCATTCACTGTTAATTTTGTTATTTTCGTCCACAAAAACTGATAAAAACGATAATTTTGATCACTTTCAGTACAAGTTGGTGCGAGTGGAACGAGATTTGTGGACAAAAATAACGAAATTAACAAAATTAACTGTGAACGGAAATTATAATCAAGCCGCTCAATCCTCGATGATGCCATACATGTATGAAAATTGGCAACCTTGAGACAATAATAAATGGTACAGGTACTTACCAGTAAATACTTGATACAGATGCTCCAATCCAGCTTTTCGTAAAAACATATGTAGTTCCAGAGAAGACATATTTACACTCACTGGTTTTACTGTTTTATACCAACGTTTTAAGTGATAATATATCACTTTTTTGAAGACATGCAGTGGGCTAAAGACAAATTAAATATAAAAACGCGTGCCGCTCTGCTGACTTGCTGAGTACGACTGGCTGGCTGGACTGACCGAATGAAAATGAATGCATGCAACCAACGACGTATGTATTGTCGCGTCGTTTATTCGTGTTGTTCAAACTGCAATGTTGCCAATTAACTTATACGAAGTCGCAACAGAACTATAACGCTGCGTTGGTGTACCTAAAATTATGACAGAGGCCTTTGTGAAATATTTTTTTGGTGGGTAGGTACTTATTTCACATTTTGACAAAGGCCTTTGTGAAATATTTTTTAGGTAGGTAGGTATAGAATTATTAACAAAAAATCAGAAACATAGTATTGTAAACAATAACGTTTCACGTCCTAATATAATATTACATATTCCTAAAACGCTGGATTCCTAGGAAAAAGGTACCGTCATATAAAGGCCGCACTAAAACAAAAAAGACGGTGTCCTAGAGTTGTGTAGCTCGCGAGCTAATGACACAAAAGATATATATCGGTACCAAAGAGCTAATCTCTCTTTAGCTCATCTGATTTCAAATTATATCTCTATATCTCTACGGATATGGTTTCAATTTGAGTTACTGAACTAAGTGATTGACATGTATTAGACAGATGACATAGCTCACTAGCTCTTTGGCTCTGATGAGATAGAAATTGCACACGACGTAAAAAAGAAAGAGACTAGCGATACAAAGCACTGCGTTGGCCGGCCGTCCGTTATTGGATAATAGATCGTTGGAAAATCGACCTTTAAATCAAATGAATAGAGTACACATTTTGAGACTTTGTTTTTGTAAACATTCAAAGATGCTTGTATTATTTCAAACCGTTTTGTTTTAGTTACTTACGAATTACGCCTATGACTGAACTGAGTAATAGTAATTTAGTTTTTGGTATGTAGTGTATCGGATTGTAATAATTTTATTTTGTGTAGATAAAGACTGTTAGTAACATATACGTGATCTGTTGCTGCGTAAAAGAAGGGCAAACCAACAAACACGCTTTCGCATTTTATTACCTATTAAACATATTGCTAGCACGGTATATAGTATTGGTTTTTACTTATAAGTAGGTCTTCTGAGCTATAGCGTTGTAAAAAACACATTGCTAGTTCGCTCAGTCTTCAAACAAATCTTTATATCACTAGTGAGCTACTCTACTGATATAAAAGAGTGATATATATCACTGAGCTGAAAAGATATATATATATCGGTTCAGCTCAGTGATACATTCTGCGCATCTTTACGGTGTCCAAACCGGTCTCTAGGCAACCGCACCATAGTTGACAGCCAATGTTCTAGTGCGGCCGTTATATATGATGCCACCGTCCTGGAGGAGTCCAGCGCTTAAGTATTTTTATTAATAATCATTTAACCGCTCAAGCCTCGATGTGCCATAAATGTATGCAAAATTGGCAACGCTGAGGACATACCTATTAAGGTGAATGCTCCAACCAGCCCGCGAAATTCAAATTTTCTTACGTTTCTTGCAATTTGCAGGCCAGTACTAGTTTGTATGTTGATTAGAATATTAATTGCGGCTGTAAGACGTATGAAGTTACAGAATTATAATCATCAAAATCATCAATTCAAGCCTCCAAGTTCATAAAGGTGTAAAAATGACTTTTTCAAGTTCCTTGAAAGTGTATTTTTGACACCCGGTTATAAGTTTGACCATTGCATCATGCATGACATGGCTACTGCTCTCAGGGTGGGTATCTATAGGTAGGTAGGTACTCATTCTAGACTGGTCGTGTCTCAAGACAAACAATACTTACTTAGGTAGGTAGGTACCTACTTTCCTACTTGCATAACTTTTTGTATACTATTGGTAGGCTGGTACCTTACCGTACCTATCCCATTATGCCAACCCAACACCTGCTTCAGATTCTAAGCCCTACCTAGCCCTACCAGATACATACCTTACCTACTTGACAGACTAGAGTAGACTAGGTACAATTATATATATACGTAGGAATGTAAGTAAGTGGGTATGAATAAAATAAGCTGACTATCTATGAATTTTATAAACTAGGTAGTTATGTACCTACTAGACGCTACATAGGTACCTACACAGGAAAATTATTACGAGGACAAATTACTTTTATAAAATACTCTATGGCGGAGTATATGTCTAATAGAACACACGGCCTAAAAGCTATGTCATAGTCACAAAATAATATTTATAAAATTCGACAAAGGAATCTCTTTAGTTGAATAAGGTTTTTATCTAAGAATTTGTTTTTTGCCATAGACGCAATGGCAAGCTAAGCTATAATAGAGTAACAAAGCAATAAATTTCCTCTGTTTCCCCGTTACAGTTTACTTATATAACGCTTTTAACGGATTGTTTAGCCTTTTATGTCGTAGTAAAAAGAAAAAGACATGACGCTACGTGTGAAGTAGCATCAACGCAGCAACAAAAAGCCGTTGAAAATAAAAACTTTGTCGTCACGCAAATGTTTACCTGAACGCACCGTTTAAAAACTGTGTCAGAAGTACAAAACGAAATTTCGTAATAGTTATTTTGTCAGCTGAACAACTTTTCATATTAGAGTGTTTTGTCGTAGGCACAAATCTCAAGTTAACGAAGTGACAAAGTACTAAATGCCATCTGTTTCTGCGTTAGTTTGCTTATGTGGCTGCGTCAAATTGTACATAAAAAATAAAAAAATATTACGCTACGTTCAAAAGAACGTTTGCGCAGTGACAAAAAGTCGTAAAAATGCGTTCGACAAAAAATAATTGACCGTCGCGTTAAACTTTCCACGAACGCATGGCCTAAAAGCTACGTCAGGAGCACAAAAAAAAATCGACAAAGGGATTTTGGACCTTTAACGGCCGTTTTTTTTTTGAGTGTAGTACTTACCTACATACCTCACTTGATAGTGTCCAATGTATCGTTCAATTTATCGGTATTATGTAATACCGACCTAAACTGATTAATTGTATACTAGTTTCCTATATGTATATTTGTGCCAAACATAATTATATTTTTGGGACTTCCGATAGTTATGTTAATAAATGATTCGCAGGTAAAGAGCATTTGATCGAACAGGGTGTTCTCTCTAACTGCAGCAAGCACAGGGACATTTACAATAGCTCCATGTACCCGCAAGTGAGTTTAGAGTTCACGTTCATTCTCCGTTGGTTCCACATCATGCAACACGGATCTGCATAGTAAGTATTTATTCCACTTTTCCCTACGTCATCAACTCTAAGAATTAGAATTAGAACCAGGGGTGCCAGCAAGGATAACATATTTTATACGCCTACATCCCTAAAATTATTAGAAATCAAATCTTATAAGATACAACAATAAAAATGTTCCTAACCTAGTTTGTAACAAACAACCATTGTTTTTGTTACTCTAATTTGCTTTGAATATTATTATTTTTATTCCAAACAGTCAGCTCCTTTTCAACTGACTCCAAAAAGAAGGAGGTTCTCAATTCATTCTCAGATATGTGGATTGTGGTATATGGCAATGCAATTATTTATAGGGAACGGCAACGCTTAGCATCAGGGCCATAACCACGCTAGCTACTCAAATCTTAATAGAAAAGCAAACGCTCGCGATTACGTTTCAAACGCTTTTGACGTTTTGCTGACACCATACCATATCAATGTCAGTAGAAATCGTGAAGCTCGTGACAGCAAAACGTCAAAAGCGGAGCGTTTGAAACGTAATCCCGTGCGTTTGCTTTTCTATTACGATTTTAGTAGCTAGCGTGGTTAGGGCCCAGGTGGGTCGTACGCTTGTTTGCCGACTTTGCTACACAACCAATAATATAAATAATAATTCAGGGGAATAATATTATAATGATTTTGAATAAATCCCTGTTATTTCAGCCTATACGACACTGACGGTACCTACTTGAGACAGTACCCAATAGCCAACTTCACGATGCGACCCGGATATTTAGGTATTGACCAGAATATAGTGTACTTCACACAACACATGTTTAGGCAATCGAGCGCTCCATACAAACACATGGTTCATCCTGATGTAAGTTAAAATATAAAATTACTTACATTTACAAAAAAAATACTGAAATCATAATTCCATCAGAACTTAATAGTTCAGATAATATATTTTATGAGTCAATCCCTAGTTATAGCTATCTTTCGTACGATGAGTGACGGAGCCGTAATCCCGTCCGTCCCGCTTTCCTGTCCCACAGCCATTCAAGTCGGCAACTTGGCAGCAATGCCTTTGGTATCGCAAGATGCCTTTGGTACTCGCATGGTATGGCATCACGCAATGGAGCCGACTACAACAAATTAGGAGGCTCAAAAAAATTCGCATCCCCAGTATTCATGGACCGATTTTCAACCCCAATTAATATAATCATCATCATGCTGTTATTTCCCGAAGAGATGGGTAGAGGTGGTGATAAGAATAATAATTTCCATTTAGTGCTGAAGGCAGTGGAACATCCATATTCAGTCAACAGTCAATGGATAGCAGCTTGTCCCTATAGACCGATTTCTTCGTTTGTAACAAATCCCTATCGGAAAAAATATGCACTGCACCTCCGGCTGTCACTTCAGAGATTGACAACATGGCGTATTATTATTTTTAATATATGATTATTATTGAAATTTCAGATCGCAGAGAACGGTCTGCCTTACATTCAACGTTCTGTAGACATAGTTACGAGCGATTTGCACAAAACCCGTCTTCTTGGTTTGGCTCCTTACATCGACTACGTACATTTATGCACTGGATATAATGTCACAAGTTTCGATGATTTGGAGCTGTTTATGGAGGAAGAGGTAACATCCTACTTTATTAATATTATAAATGCGAAAGTTTGTGAGTGTGGATGTTTGTTACTCTTTCAGGCAAAAACTACTGAACGGATTTGGATAAAATTTGGAACACAGATAGTTTATAACCGGGATTAACACATAGGATACTTTTTATCCCAATAATCCCGAAATTTTTGTTAAGTTAAATACAACGTGCCACTACGTGGACGAAGTCGGCGGGCATAGCTAGTATTTAATATAAGTAGTTACTTTCAGGCGACGCGTATGCTGACACGCAACACATAATTACAAAATTGGCAGAGCTGCCATGGTTACGCAGACATAGTTCGGTAGCGTATGCTGTAACGTAGCTAATGACACAGATAATATGATCAGATTTTTCCAACTAGACAAATATTAATGCCATAATTCATAAAAAATACAATAATCTGTGTCATCGATACAACGGGCGCACAGCAGGACATACACACAATTTACAGTTCACGTGCCCGCATAAGCAGCGTACGCTGCTTGTGCTGGTTTAGGCGTTACAAAATCGACTCTAACCTGCGGTACGTGACTTGCGTCGCCTGTGTGTCAGTATGCGCTCATACTTATTATTATTGTTTTTTTTTTAAAGATTACTAGAAATATGAGGTTATCGCAAAACTAGAAGTCATTTAGCTCTATGAATAATAATGGTCGCGCTAGGAGTGGGATAGGAATCGAATCCGGAATCCCTCGGTCAATTACTTACATAAGTACTAATTATTCTTCGGCTAGCTGGATTGCAGTAACATAAATATAATGATACTTAGCAGAAGACTATGGTGCTTAATCTTCACATACGTGTGTACCTATAGGTCGATTTGAATTTTCGCAGAAAGTCAATCAATTGAAATTGGCTTACGATGACGTCAACGACATTGACGTTTTGGCAGGTTGTTGGTTAGAAAAACGCATGGAAGGTGGCAGTATCCCTCCCACTGTCGCATGTATCATGACCGAACACCTTAAAAGGGCTATTCAATCTGACAGACATTGGTATGAAAGACATAACCGACCGCATGCGTTTACTGAAGGTAATTATATTAATAATGTTACCTCTAACCCATCAGCAGTAATGTGTAATAGTAGACAATAATTTAATTACAAAAAAAATTGTGTGTCAAGCAATCTTTTACCTAATTATCAAATAATGAAATTATAACGTTGTCTATAGACCAAATGTCGGAGATGAGGAAGGCTACACTAAGTCGGTTGATCTGTACTAACGCCGACAACGTGACCGAGGTCCAGCCAAACGCCTTCCGTACTATTGACCCTGACGAGTAAGTATTCTTCAACTCAAGTACTTAAGAAAGTCAATCTTAGCCTTTTCAGATAATATGCCTGCCTATAATGGTTTACACTCTGCAAGCGTTTCCATGCATAGGATCAACCAAAGTCAAATGATCTACTTATTCACGGCTCATGTTATAGTACATTACTGCCGTGGTCTGTTATGAGTGCGTCGCTGGGCACGGTGTTGATGGGCGAGAGCGTAGCATAGCGCAGCGTAGCGCAGCTCCAGGCCACTACAGCGCGGTCAGCATGCAGCCCTTGATGGACAAGCTCAACAAGCTGAAATATATATAAATATAGCGCGGACATCACGGCTGCAATGATGACCAAGCTTGAAGGCCGAGAGCGTAGCTAAGCTTAGCTTGAGGGCATCATAGCGTGGCCAGCAGTGCATCATTGCAGACCAAGGCTTGTAAAGTGCTTTACTCAAAAATGTGACTCATTTAAATAAAACTAGCCAAGAAAGTAAAAATCTGATTGTCTTAAATTATGGAATATTGAAAAAAATTCACGACGCCGCACTTTTCTCTTTCATTTGATTTTTAGACCACGACCAACTCGATTTAAACAAACAACTAATCAGCAGCACCGAAGGCGTGGCCATCTCGTTTTGAACCAGCCAATCAGCTTTTTATTCATAATTTAATAGCATGACATTAAGGTGAAGGCGCCTGTCTAGCCCGCGAAGTTCGAATTTTTTGTATTCTTTTAGAAATTTTTCAAAATCTGACAATAATAAAAGACAAATTTTGTAATTCGCGAAAAAGACCGTGTGCAGTGCATTTATTAATACATTTATTTTACTCTAAATATTATCACGGTGGATATGATACTAGTAAATCACTAAATATACAAAAATTGCCAGATTATCTGGATAGCTGTCGTTCTTAAAATGTTTTAGAGTTAGTTGGATATATTAATAAATGCACTGCACACGGTCTTTTTCGCGAATTACAAAAATTGTCTTTTATTATGGTCAGATTTTGAAAAAATTCTAAAAGAACTCAAAAAATTTGAACTTCGCGGGCTAGACAGGCGCCTTCACCTTAATGGTAATTGCGGGCCGGTATGGTAATTGCGGGCCGCTACTACAGAAATTTCGGGACACTTTTTTTGTAGCGCCACAACGTCGACTTTGCTCGAAGAAACTTTGCAAAATAATGTCAACATTACTAGATTTTTTGAGTAAATAAATTAACATAACTTATTTTCTATAAGGGCTAAATCAAGTTTCCCATTTAAAGTGGTTTTAATAGCAATATTATTAGTAAACTAAGTGCCTTTCTTTGATGATACCTTAAATAGGCATGTTAATTAATTTATCTTCACTGCTTACGATGAAAATTATTGTTATTAATTTTAAATTTCAGTAACCCGTTGACGGCATGCAGTGACATTCCAAGCATTGACTTCACCAAGTGGGCTGACTCGACTTCCAGTTCTGACAACTCAACCACCTCTGATGACACAACTTCCAGCAGTGATGCCTCTAGTTCGTCATCATCTTCGTCCTCCAGTGGATCATCTTCCAGCAGTGATGGCTCTGGTTCGTCATCATCTTCGTCCTCCAGTGGATCATCTTCCAGCAGTGATGGCTCTGGTTCGTCATCATCTTCGTCCTCCAGTGGATCATATTCCAGCAGTGATGGCTCTGGATCGTCATCATCTTCGTCCTCCAGTGGATCATCTTCCAGCAGTGATGGCTCTGGTTCGTCATCATCTTCGTCCTCCAGTGAATCATCTTCCAGCAGTGATACCTCTAGTTCGTGATCATCTTCGTGCGACCTCCGATGACACAACCGTAACCACATCAGCTTAAGTTCTATATACACTTCGACTGCAATTATTGCAGAGGTTTAAATTAATTTCCTATTATATAAAAACTTAATCTAACTTGTATTAACTGTGCAACATTGTGTCAATTTAAAATACAGAAATAGTAATTTTTTTGATCAATATCAATATAATAAATCCTAATTGACTGACTGAGTCATCACGCGGAGTCATACATAGTACTGTGGAAACAAATAAAGAGAATCACAACAATTTGACAACATGCTTTTTATTATGACGTAGTAAACAATAAAAATGGTGTCAAAAGGGGATTAATATAGTACTCACGGGAAAAGTGTCAATATACCTACCATATGCTTTCAACATACAGCTCGTTAGAATCCTGATATCTCTGGAGAGTTCATTTTACTAAAAAGTACCATAAGCTTCGAAGAAACGTAATTCGACAATCTGAAATTCAGTATTCTGTGGTAGACTCATTCATATTAATTAGTGAAATCGCTTTGGAACTGCAAACCTATACAGGTTTTAATTATAGCTGCCGATAACACCATTGATTACATTCAATACCAATGCAATGACGTCAATTCCTTTATAAATAACCTATACCACACACGAATATAATCGTGACTTTGCCCCGTTGTTTTTAGCATAATTTAATAATAATCTTGAATGTTTATAACAATTTAGATGCTTATCTAACTACCTTTTTGATTAAGGAATTATTTATTTTGTTCTTGTTTTTGTACCAAGACAATAATTGTTAGCTACAAGCTATGCGCCAGCTATAATAGCCATACGAGTATATACTTATATAGCTGGCACATACAGAAAAACATAACAACATAATGTTACATACAGAAAGTCATACCATATTAAAGTATCATTTTGCACTTTAGTAACATAATAATATACTATAATTTTATGTATTTATCAATACAAAACAATGTACACCTTCAAGGGCTATATAAAGAACGCAAGCCTCAGTTGATCAGCAGTATCGAAGAGCATCAGTGCAACATGTTGTGGCTCAGTAGTATCTGCATATTTTTGCTCTGTATAACATTTTCCTATGCAGTCTTATACGATTTCTATACCGGTTTGCCAGCAACCCCAGATCAGATAAATTATTACGAGCAAAGAAATACAATAAAGTAAGTATTGTTTTATAGTTTGTAGTTGTTAGTTAGTTTGTAGCTTAGCGGTTGAAGGCGTCCTCTTACAGCAAAAGATGTGAGCTTTTGCGGTGCCCGTCTGCTTTGAAGCGGGCTCGCCTGCTTGGACCAACAGGATCACTTCATTTCCTGCCAATTTGAGCTTAGCTGAGTTGAATAAACAGCTTGGAGTTAACATTAACTGAGTGTATTCTCGAAGCATTTCTTTCTGTAATGGGATTTGTTCATCATAATATTTTTTTATTTACCCCTTACCTGGGTGATCTTTAAAATTAATAATGGTATTTTACGAACAAATTTCCAATTAATCAATTTTGTTATTAATAGTTTGAATGTCGGAATGCGGAATATATTTGATTTTCTACTGTGTCTACAATTGCGGCAAAATAATCAGAATCGTAATAGTGAAATCATAGGTTAAATGATTGCAAATGATTTCTATTTTTTCTTAATTTTAATTATTATAATTATTCAGTACGTGCACCCTCAACATCAAGCCCTGCAACCCGAAAGAACGGAGACGCGTCGATGGGTCTTGTAACAGCCTCGCTCATCCAGCCAGGGGTACTTTCTTAGAGCCTATGCCAAGAGTGTTGCCACCTTATTATTTTAATGGCAAGTATAATCTTAATATTCAGGATTAAAACAGTACTGGTTTTTATATAAACCGAGTTTCCTGGGTTTATACTATCTACTAGCTGAGCCCGCGACTTCGTCCGCGTGGAATTTAACTTAACAAAAAAGCCCGCTCCAGCGTCAAGGCCCGCGCGACAGGACCCATTTAAAAAAAAAAATGTTTTTCTAAAATAAAAGTAGCCTTAGTTACTCCTTATAACATCAGCTACCTGCCAGTGAAAGTCCCGTCAAAATCGGTCAAGACGTTTCGGAGAGCACCCGGAACAAACACACAGACAGACAGACAGACAGATATTTTTTTTAATCGCGTTTTTGTTATAGGTGTCGTATGTACTTTCATATGCATTTAGTGAAAAGGTGTTATTTTGATATTACAAACAGACACTCAAATCTTATTTATTTGTATGTATAAGATTACCAGACTGTTTAATAAGGTACCCACGCTTTACATGTGTGAAACTCAAGTACTTAATTATAAAAGGGTAGAATATCAACTAAATAATATTATACTCTCTGACAATGTAGCATCACGCCTGTGTCTCCAAAGGGATAGTCAGACGTGGACTGCAGTGCACGTAAATTTTGCTGATGGTATTTTAGACCTAATTTACTATGAAAAAGAAAATGACAATATTACAAATGGTAATGTTGGGCTAAGTGAAAGAAATAAAAATGGCGAAATCATTTTTTATCCTATCCTGGCCACTTTCGATGTGGTCCATTTCCAATGCCGTCTACTGTCCTAAAGTCGTATTTTTCTTACGACATCTATTATAATTACAGTTATTACTCGTCTGCCTGTCTTTTATGCAGTAAGTAAAAAACGCAATTCAAGTTCTTCCAATGTTTTTAATTTAATAACAGGTTCATATTCAAGGAAGGCGGTGTCTGGGCATGACCTCCCTTTGCCGAGGGATTGTCGCATCTTCTTGCTATCAGAAGGAAAGACTATAAACCCGAATTTTACACAGTCCATTCCTGGTTTTGGTGTATTCATGTTCTCCGATATCGGATCAGCACACGACATAAGTAAGTAAGCTCCTTTTCAGTTACAGATGTCCAGGGCGTCCGTGTTACTTAACTTACCATCATGGGACCGTCGACCAGTGTGGGCAATAATAATAATTAGAAACCTTATATCCTAGTCCACTAATCAATTATTCACAGTCCGTTGGTAACTAATGCCGGTAATTTTAAGATGCTAGGAAATCACGTAGGTATTCTAATAGAGACACGTGTATTAATATATACACGTTTCCCGATAAACGTTCCATTTACTCTATAATTTTTGTAATTGAATTTGCTATTCAGTTAACTTCGTATTCAACACTCCTAATTGCTGCGAGCGCCAGGACGAGTACATGTGCACGCCGAACATCATCCCTGAAGACGACCCCGTGCACAGGTTCTCCGGGATCCGCTGCATGAACCTCACCAGGCCCATCACGCATCAGTCACTTGGCTGCACTAATAAATCCTTACCTTCACCAGTAAGTTCTTCTTCTTTCTTTAAAAATATGGGCCCACCCAGTTTTATAGGTATTCTACCAGTGTCAAGTAACAAATAGCGATAACAAACACAATTAATGTAAGTTCTTACTGCAAGTTCTTACTTCTATTTTTTACTGCATAATAATTCGGCATTTGGCATGCTGAATTCAACATTCGGTGTCAGTTATTGACATTGACATCGGCTTTTGGCTCACGGTACTCGGGATTCCACATTCGGCTTTTGATTTTCATCCTTCGGCATTTGGCATATTTATCTTTATTATCTTTGACATAAATTTACAGATAGAGCAGGCCACCGCTGTTTTCGATATGTCAACGGTGTACAACTTCTTGAACGAAGGTGATAAAGTAATAAGATCCTTTGAAGGTGGTAAATTGATTATGGAACTAGAAGATGGTAAAATATGGCCTCCAAATGGCCCCGAGGGCTTCTGTCCAGTGAATGAGGCAGGCGAGACAAGATGCTTTGGAAAATGTACGTGAAGGAAAAAAAAATACTTTTATTTTTAGCTGACAGTACCAATGTTCTTTGCAAAAGAAAACAAGGTTGGAGTGTAGCCTTAGGGGCGCTACGCTATGACTTAGGTTTAGGTTAGGTTAGAACAGTGACCAAAACGCGCGAGCCGAGCGAGCGAAGCGAGCGTGCCGCGGTAGCGGCCGGCGAAGCGCCAGAATCCGAATGTGTCATTAGGTTATGTTAGTTCCCAGTTAGGGGGGCTATGGAGCCATGCAGGACTTAGACGAATTTTAGAGATTTTTTTTTTTCGTTTTGATCACTGTTCTAACCTAACCTAAACCTAAACCTAACCTATGTCATAGCGCTCCTAAGGCTACACAATGACCGAACACAATCTGGGGGGCGATCGCGCTAATTTTAAACGACATTACCAAAACAAAACCACAACCAAAAACGTTATGTTATGCACATTTCGTATCGCGCTATTATTTTAACGGAAACGAATTAGCTTTATTTTGGAAGATACGTTTATCAACGTATTGCTTTACTTTTCGACAGCGTTTAGAACCAAAAGCGTTACGTTGGAATCGGCTATTCCGCTGCCAAACGAACGTTTTTGAATTAGTTCGTGACGAGCAACTTTTCAAGTTATGTTTGGTGGATTATTGTAACTAAAATTTAAATTGAAGTGTTTGTGTAATATATAAAAGCTTAAAATGCTCGAGATACATCTTATCAAGCTACAAAGTGCTTATGAGGTGGACGTAGCTGAGGGTAAAGCATCGGCCCGCAGGCAGAATGGCTCAATAAGACGGTCATTGATTTCTAAATCGGAGTCAAAGCTTAGAAAGCGATATCGTCTTTCAACGGAGCTGTTTGCCGGGTTGGCGGAAGAATGAACTCCTCTTATACCTACCTGCCTCTCGTTCTGATGGTCTGGATGAGGATACGAAGGTAAGCATTTGTGAAATGTGCCTACAACCTATATGAGGTAGGTAAT
Organism: Notodonta dromedarius; assembly: GCA_905147325.1. Classification (NCBI taxonomy): domain Eukaryota; kingdom Metazoa; phylum Arthropoda; class Insecta; order Lepidoptera; family Notodontidae; genus Notodonta; species Notodonta dromedarius. The sequence continues at coordinate 12,517,145 of LR990164.1, read as the reverse complement.
CATAACATTTTGTTGTTGTTTGGAATTGCCAGGGGTTCATGGTTGTGTAGATGGCACCCATATCGCTATCACAACTCCAGCAGAACATTAAGGAGTATCATTCTCAGAATGTTTTAATAGATATTCACAAATCACACATCATAATGTGTAATTATTATTTATTTGTGACTATAATGATAATAAATTATAATGATTAGTGACTACAATGAAAATAAATATAGGTTATGTTTTAATTGTATAATTTTATTTTGTAGATTTGCACACGAAGATTCGACGACCGCACCGGGGTGATATAACCTGCGTCGGCCGCGGCCGGGGTGGCGACTCAGTGACGACGTACTCCGTCCATGTTTTCTATAAAACCATAATAAAACACTATAAAAACACAAACACCACATTGTTTTTATCAACTTCAACTCTTGCTTAATAGCTTCCGTGGAAGCATGATCACAATTTTCTACAATGTCAATTAGATTATCAATCACTGGACTTTCACTCGGAGATTAGAATATTGGCCTATACATTGTGCTCAAAAACCAAATATTATTTATGCACTTACCTTATGAATATTAATTATTTTACTTATTCTTCTCCTCCAATAGGTATTTCGCCAGTGGCATTTAACAAATAGCAATAACAAACATATTTAGTACTTGAAAAGCAATTTTTTGGTTATCATAAAACGAAAACAGCTTATATTGTTTACATTTGACTGCATTTGACCATAGTAAATTAGTGCTGCCCACTTTACGAAATGCATAATCGACCATAAATTACAGAAGTAACGCCTAGTATTTACCTAATACGCGGGTAAGCTCTAAACGTTTCACGTTTGGTTGTGGTTTGGTTTTACTTTGGTAACGTCAGCGATTTAAACGTTCAGAAAAATAGCGCGATACCATTTTTGACAGCGGCCAAACCAAATCTAAACCAAAACCAAATACGTTCCGTTCGAATGGTTAAACCTTTCAAAATTAGCGCGATTGGCCCCCAGTATTCATGTTTATAAAAATATTGTGTACTATGACGTCATAGGTATCTTATAATGGATAATCCACAAACAAGTAAATTACGCGTGGTGCAACACGAACACAAAACGCAACGAAAAAAAGGTCTTTACATTGGCGGCATTGATTAATGCTTTAACTTCAAAACTAGTTGACCAAATTGGATGAAACGAACAAACAGGTCCTTCTAGTCATTAGAACCCTATTATTAAAAAGTTTCAAGGGATTTGTCGACACATCGATATTCTCTATCTACAAAATATAAATACGATACATAACTTCTGCTTTCTTCTTAGATCCCAACTTAATTTTATCTATAACTCTGTTTGTGGTGTGGTTTGCGAGACACCACAACTATATCGCGACTGAACTGGCTCTCGTGAACCCGTGCTGGGATGATGAGAAGTTATTTCAAGTGGCGAGAGATATCAATATAGGCTTCAATATGCAGACGTTTGTTTATGAGTGGAATGCGCTTTTAATCGGTAAGTTTTTCAACTACGGTCGTCTTCACATCTCAAGAAGCATTTCCAGTATAATTCGGGCTCTATTATTGACACCTATGATAAAGAGAGCTTAGCTTGTGCTGGAAATATTTCCCGAATATAAGTTGTTTTTTTTTAATGATTGTGCACTAGTGTGCAAAATCTGCCGCGTCTCCTCTAACATAGTCAGAGCCCTTATTATTATGTTTTTTTTTATAAGCACTTATTACACACTAGCATAATAGCATAATATTGACGACCGCTTGGCGCTGTGGTTCGAGCGTAGGTCGCTCAACGTGGTGGTTGCGGGTTCGATTCCCGTCGGGGCCAATTTCCGAAATTTTTGTAATTTACCCTGGTCTGGGTGTTACTGGGATCGTCCCCAGTCAATTGTACCGGTACCCATAGTACAAGCGTTGCTTAGTTTGGGACCATACAGTTGGTGTGTTCGTCTGGCGATTTATCATACTAATATTATAAAGAGGAAAATTTTGTTTGTTTGATTGTAATGAATAGGCTCCGAAACTACTGAACCGATTTGAAAAATTCTTTCATTGTTGGGAAGCTACACTATCCCCGGGTGACGGCTATAATATATTTAAAAAAAAATTAGGGATCCTAACTAAAACTCGAATAATGTAACCGCAATGTCCCCGTGCGTAGCCGGGGCGGGCCGCTAGTATATATATTTATCTGCGGTGCGGCCGGCGTAGCCTTTTGGTATATCTGAGCATAACTTATACCTCTGTAACAAATTTCAATCCAAATCCATTCAGCCGTTCTTGCGAGATGCGCAGTCAAACTCAGAAACACTCTTACATTTATTAGCAGTAAAAAGATTTGAGCGAGCCGAAATGTCGCTCAGTGGCCATCAAGCCCTTTGTATTAAATTATGGTTAACTTTGGCTATTTTTTTTTAACCGACTTCCTAAAAAGAAGGAGGTTTTGTGTTCGTCTGTAAGTATGTATGTATTTTTGTATCCGATTTAAATTCGGTCTTTACACTACATTAGGACTATTTCTAAGGTACCAAGTCGTACCTACCCCTACTTGAATTGGCGCCGATTCCAAATGAAATAAATTAAAAGGTTCCTAGTTATTTCTAGCTTTTTAGTGCACCCAAGATTTTTTTTTAGGTGACTTATTTTTTTATTAAAACTTTTTTTATATTTCGCAGGTCGTGAAAATTTGATTAAACACGGCATAATATCTAAGCACGGTGGATTCAGGGATTTGTATGACCGTAAGAAATATCCTATAGTGACCTTGGAATTCAGCTACATATTGCGCTGGTACCATACTGCTCAAGACACGACAGCTAAGTAAGTAAAAGATAAACTTATCTTTATCAACCTATTCAGCCGAAAGACTGCTGGATAAAGGCTTCCTCCAAGGTTTTATGTTTGCAGCAAATGGTTCGCTGTTTTTTTTATGTATCTACTTAATAAAGTTGCCAAACAAGCGTACGACCCGCCTGATGTTAAGCAGTTACCATTGGCTACGCTTGCAATAGGTACCAATGGCATTGCTCGCACGTTGCCGACCTGCAGGGGAGTGGGATAGAACGAGGGGACGGGGGGGGGGGGGGGGGGTTGGTCTTTTGTCTCTCTCACTCATAGTACGTAATGCAGCTATAATAGCTTGTTTACGCCAATCTTCTGTGAGAGGGTTGGACGTGTTTACCGTGCCACCAGATAGGCAGAATAAATGAACCCTTCCAATGATCCTCACCTCCGAGCGCCCTCTGCCCCGAGTGTCGTGATATCGGAAGTATATATTTTTTAGAACGATCAAAAACGTTATTTTACAAGAATCGATACTAAATCAGATAGACTTTGACATGGACGATCTAAGGAACCCTATCATTGTTGACGTGTTACTGAACGTAGCAAATAAACAATCAATTGCCGCTCGCGTCTTATACCCACCTGTACCGGAACGCGACACTTGGAGCATTCAAATCTTATACGCATACGCAGGTGCTGGCGACACTTTAGGGGTTAAATTTAAAAACTAGCTCTCAACAAGCGCATCGTTGGATATGCAATCTGTTCGGCTATTCAATTGCTACCTCGGTTTACTATAATTCTTCCTGTCAATCGCTCTAGCTAAATCATAATATTTTTTACAGAATGTACGAAACTGACGGCACTTTCCTCAAAGATTATCCTATGGTGAACTTGACTTTAAGAACTGGTTTTTTGCCAAAGGACAACAACATGGCTTATTTAACTCAAGGTCACTTCAGACAACCGTGCAAAAACTTCGACCACACTGTGGAATTCGATGTGAGTGTTATTGACACATTTTAAAGAGCTTGATGAAGGTTGAACCTTATTTGTATCTAGTGCACTATAGAGGTTATTTAACATCACCTTATTGACCCTCTCCTCAGTCTAATACTGAATCATTAATTTCAGCTTGCTGAACGAGGTCTGCCGCTAATTCAGTTAGCCGTCGATGTACCAGCCAGCGATTTGCATAAAGGTCGCCTTCTTGGCCTTGCGCCTTACGTCGACTATTTGCATTATTGCTTCGGTAGTAAAATATCCACTTTCGACGATTTGGCCGAACATATGTCACAAGAGGTATAATTGACTCCATATTGATCCATAATTAACTTAATACAGAAAAGTACCAAAAATATTACTTAGAAACAAATTGAAAAGTCATCGCAAAATATATTAATTGCTGAAATCCTAGAATGATATGACCTAAAATCAAATTTTTTGTTCATTTTATCAGATGATGCATGAAAAATACGTACTTAAACTTATGGTTTATTTCAGAGGATTGAAGTAATGAGACTGCTATACGAAGATGTTGCAGATGTCGATCTAATGGCTGGCATGTGGTCGGAGAAATGGATCGATGGTGGGAGCATCCCAAGAACTCTCGCGTGCCTTACCATGGACCAATTGAAGAAAGCTATAATATCCGACAGGCATTGGTACGAGAGGCCTAACAGACCTTATGCTTATACTGCGGGTAAGAAAAATGTCACATATGACTAGAAACGTAGCTCATTTAGTTTATAAGTTCTGTCTTATATAGGTAAACCATTAGGAGATTTGACGCATACCGAACTTTAAGTTTAGAGCGTCTTTTATTTGTTGGAATATTATTATTATATATGTCAATAGCAGGTACTTAAATATAAGGTAGCGCCTGTAACATACAAAAGTAAGGAGTAGGAGGATTAAGCCAGAATGAAAATAGATGATAAGGCAAAGAATTGACTATTAATGGATACAAAATGAGATAGTGCAAGACCGGTCATTGTGGCGAACCTTGGCGGAGGTATAGTCTAGCAGTGGACGTTTTTCGGCTGAGATTATGATGATGATGATGAGTGAGTAAAGAAGACAGGAATGGACGTGAGTTGGGCAGAAAAGCATAATGAATTAAGGAAAAAAACATACTGCGATGACCCCAGATAATGAGAAAATTCAGAATATGCATTACATCGCCATACCGCTCTAGCTATATATATGGTGACTGCAGATGTGGTGTGCTTTCTACTGATAATAAATTTCAACAGGCAAGCGTTTTATTTATTCAACAATATTTTGCAGCACAATTGCATGAAATCCGAAAGTCGTCTCTCGCGTCGCTACTCTGTAGTGTTGGCGATGGAGTCTCCGAGATTCAACGACACGCTTTCCTTAATAGTGGTCCTGAGTAAGTAATTTTTTATGAAATTATAATGCCTTAAACTGGGATGAGAGTGAGATTATAAAGTAAGCCTCTCGGAGTGAAAAAATAATAGACACTATTACGTTGCTCAGTTTAGGACCATACATTTGGTGTGTAGGTCTGGTGTGTAGGTGTGTAGGTCTCAACAACTCAAATTCCAATTACTAACAGCTGTAATAACTTAAGATGATAGGTGTACAATGTTATAGTTGCACCCGATAAATGATGAATTTAACTTAATTATGAAACAGATATTTTAAATTTTATTCTCTAGTCTTCAGTAACAATAATGACAACTTGAAAGCGTACTGGAATTGAGATTAATTTATGAATACCAGCCTAGTAATTAATTATATAATATTAATATAATAATTTAGCCCTTTTTGACGTCCCACTCCTGGGCACGGGCCTCCCCTCAACACTAGGGGGATCCAGGCCATAATCCACCACGCTGGCCCAGTGCGGGTTGGCGGATTTCACATGTCTTTCGAAAATTGGTTAGATCTTCTAAGACATACATGCAGGTTTCCACACGATGTTTTTCCTTCACCGTAAGTAAGTGAAAATCATATAGAAATTATGATTCGCACATAGATTTCGAAAAATCCAGAGGTGCGAGCCGGGGTTTGAACCCAAGACCTGGTGGCCGCAAGACGCGTGCTTTAACCAATCGGCTATCGCAGTAAGTAATCATATTATAGATAAATAGCTTACGTCGCAATGTTTTATTGTGTTTCAGGAACCCAGTAGTGGAGTGCAGTGAGATAGCTGGAATTGACTTCAGCGCGTGGTCTGACCCGGGTTGCCGTAAATCAAACAAGTGGCCGGGATGGTTTTCATAATAGTTCATATTTTTTTTATTATTTCCCGTTATCAATATTGTAGTTATAATGAATAAAGTAGCTGTTACAACTGAATTATTTTTTCGGACTATCGAAACATCCTTTATTTCACAGACAATAATAAATAAATAATAAATATCGCCAGACAGACACACCAACTGTATGGTCCCAAACTAAGCAGAGCTTGTACTATGGGTACTGTACAATGGACTGGGGGCGATCCCAGTTACACCCAGACCAGGGCAAATTACGAAAAGGCCATTTCCGAAATTTGACACGGCGGGAATCGAACCCGCAACCACCATGTGCAGTGAGCCGAGCGGCCTACGCTCGAACCACTGCGCCAAGTGGTCGACAATAATGACAGATATACATTTCCGTCGAACACCTTATGATCTACCCGTTAAATAAGGCAGCACTGTTTTTTATTATTATTTACTTAGATACCTACTAATTATAGGAATAAAAAAGGAAGGGAAAGGGGGTTGGGCTTCCGGCTCTCTGTCTTATCGTACGAAACGCAGCTATAATGGCTACCTACTTCACGCACTTCGCCCGTCGAGCCAGCTCGTGAATGACCTATTTATAGTCAGTTGGTTCTACCACCGCAGTAATGTGAAAAATGGTGGTATTTTTTGTAAGAAAACGAGCCAGTAGTTCATAATAACTATGCCTACAGTTAGACTGAACTTGTAGAATTTGCAGCACAACTGAGAGGAATTGAAACAAAGTCATCGCGCTTTCTTTAATCTGCCGCGTACGTAGCCTTAAGTACACATATTTTAATAATAAGTCGTTATATTTTGATGTGAAACATACATAACTCTAAATTGAAAATTTAAAAACCCCCGATGCGGCGACCCTTTCATCTACCTATATACTTTACCTAGTTCTTCCAAATAATTAAGTGAGCGCGATTTGCGTAGCTCCCGTAGCTCAGTATTCATAGCTCATCTCGCAAATTCATCTGGTACAACTAGTATCGATACCAGAGTATGGAAGCGCCATTTACATAATTAGTTTTGGCTTCCTCATTTATAATCTAAGATAATCAATGACGAGCCGTAGAAGTTCACTTTGGCCATGAATATGGCTTTTTAACCAACAAAAGAGCTGATAATCTTCAAACGGCTGAACCGATTTTCATGAAACATAGCTAAGAACACTCTCGATCAGAATACCTGTCTAACAAAGGAACCAAAATTAAAATCGGTTCATCCGCTTGGGCGCTACGTTGCCACAGACAGACACACAGATACACATGTTAAACTTATAATACCCCTCTTTTTTCGTCTGGGGTTAAAAAAGGGGACGCACCTTTACGGCACCGTAAATGCCCATAAAGCTGCCCTGTGCCTGCGATTGAATCACGTCCTAAGTGCGTTAAATGTGCATCATCTGCGCCGAAAATAAACGCCGTGTGAATGCGCCCTAAGTGCCACTTATATTCTAGGACAAATCTTAAAATTTGCTTTCATTTACACGGGAATCGAACCCGCGACGACGTAATCCAGTTAGGTGAGCGGCCAGGACTGATACGGTCCTTAATAAACCCGACAAAAAAGAGGGGTGTTATAAGTTTAACATGTGTATTTGTGTATCTGTGTGACTGTCTGTGGCATCGTAGCGCCCAAGCGGATAAACCGATTTCAATTTTGTTTTTTTTGAAGCGAAGCTTCTTTACGGACGTTCGGGGCGCTCGCTGCCCGGCCACTAAAACGGTGAAAAGCGTTACGCGTTACGCGTTACACGATGACGTCAGAGCTGCGGCACCCTAAGCGTTATACTAAATATCGCTTGTCATAACGCAATAGATAGAACATTGGTAATCATTTAAATATATCTAAAAATTAAGAATACTTCACAATTTCGCGTGTCCATCAAGCGTTCACCCATCTTAGTACTGACCGCGCCCGACGTTGCTTAACTTCGGTGATCGGACGAGAACCGATGCACCCAACGTGCTATGGCCTTTGTTGATATAAGCTCTGAATAAAGTAACCCGTATCTACAATTACATAATTTGGGTTAAGCGCCATCTTACGTTTAATCCGATAACTATATACTGACCAAGTTCACAAATAACACTGCCATCTGCCACTGCCATCAACACTCTTACTTACATACTAATTATTCTTCGGCTAGCTGGATTGCAGTAACAGAAATATAATGATACTTAGCAGAAGACTATGGTGCTTAATCTTCACATACGTGTGTATAGGTCGATTTGAATTTTCGCAGAAAGTCAATCAAGTGAAAATGGTTTACGATGACGTCAAGGACATTGAAGTTTTGGCAGGTTGTTGGTTAGAAAAACGCATGGAAGGTGGCAGTATCCCTCCCACTGTCGCATGTATCATGACCGAACACCTTAAAAGGGCTATTCAATCTGACAGACATTGGTATGAAAGACATAACCGACCGCATGCGTTTACTGAAGGTAATTATATTAATAATGTTACCTCTATCTCATCAGCAGTAATGTGTAATAGTAGACAATAATTTAATTACAAAAAAAATTGTGTGTCAAGCAATCTTTTACCTAATTATCAAATAATGAAATTATAACGTTGTCTATAGACCAAATGTCGGAGATGAGGAAGGCTACACTAAGTCTGTTGATGTGTACTAACGCCGAAAACGTGACCGAGGTCCAACCAAACGCCTTCCGTACTATTGACCCTGACGAGTAAGTATTCTTCAACTCAAGTACTTAAGAAAGTCAATCTTAGCCTTTTCAGATAATATGCCTGCCTATAATGGTTTACACTCTGCAAGCGTTTCCATGCATAGGATCAACCAAAATCAAATGATCAACTTACTTAATCACGGCTCATGTTAATAAATTAACTTAACATAGTTTCTATAAGGGCTAAATCAAGTATCCCATTTAAAGTGGCTTTAATAGAAATATTATTAGTAAACTAAGTGCCTTACTTTGACGATACCTTAAATAAGCATGTTCATTTTACATAATTTATCTTCACTGCTTACGACGAAAATTATTGTTATTAATTTTAAATTGCAGTAACCCGTTGACGGTATGCAGTGATATTCCAAGTATTGACTTCACCAAGTGGGCTGACTCGACTTCCAGTTCTGACAACTCAACCACCACTGATGACACAACGTCCAGCAGTGATGCCTCTAGTTCGTCATCATCTTCGTCCTCCAGTGGATCATCTTCCAGCAGTGATGGCTCTGGTTCGTCATCATCTTCGTCCTCCAGTGGATCATCTTCCAGCAGTGATGGCTCTGGATCGTCATCATCTTCGTCCTCCAGTGGATCATCTTCCAGCAGTGATGGCTCTGGTTCGTCATCATCTTCGTCCTCCAGTGAATCATCTTCCAGCAGTGATACCTCTAGTTCGTGATCATCTTCGTCGGATGCGACCTCCGATGACACAACCGTGACCACATCAGCTTAAGTTCTAGATACACTTCGACTGCAATTATTACAGAGATGTAAAATAATTTCCTATTATATAAAAACTTAATCTAACTTGTATTAACTGTGCAACATTGTGTCAATTTAAAATACAGAAATAGTATTTTTTTTGATCAATATCAATATTACAAATATAATAAATCCTAATTGACTGACTGAGTCATCACGCGGAGTCATACATAGTACTGTGGAAACAAATAAAGAGAATCACAACAATTTGACAACATGCTTTTTATTATGACGTAGTAAACAATAAAAATGGTGTCAAAAGGGGATTAATATAGTACTCACGGGAAAAGTGTCAATATACCTACCATATGCTTTCAACATACAGCTCGTTAGAATCCTGATATCTCTGGAGAGTTCATTTTACTAAAAAGTACCATAAGCTTCGAAGAAACGTAATTCGACAATCTGAAATTCAGTATTCTGTGGTAGACTCATTCATATTAATTAGTGAAATCGCTTTGGAACTGCAAACCTATACAGGTTTTAATTATAGCTGCCGATAACGCCATTGATTACATTTAACACATTGGTGTTAAAGGTAATGACGTAAATTTCTTTATAAAGTAATTTATACCACACAAGAATATAATCGTGACTTTGCCCCGTTATTTTTCGCATAAGTTTAATAATAATCTTGAATATTTATAACAATTCCTTAACCAAAAAGGTAGGTAGGTACACAGTTTCCATCACACATTGCTGATATAGCTTGCACATAGCTTGGAGCTAATAATGATTTATTTGGAACAAAAAAAAAGAAAAAATTGTATATTTATAAATGACTACAATATAATGGATCTTATCCTATTACAAATGAGATAAAATTTAAATGATACATAGTTTTTTTGTGGATTTAAATAAGAGGCTCAAGTGCTTTAACTATTTATCGTACAAGTATCTGTTAGAGTGAGTTTGTTTGGTGCAAATATAATACTTTATTTGTTATATTATGTTTAATATAGTTAAAAAAACAGTTCATGGACATTCAACCGAAACAAGAAAATATAATAATTGGAGTCACTACAACAAACCACCCTATCCCCGATACGACTAGTTTGTTGAATAACCAATCAGAGCATATAAAACATTATCATCATCAGCTCGAAGGTTATAGTTCTTCCCAAAACTTCCACACCGCATAGAGGTCCTTTACCACTCCCTTCCCCCACCATCTTTTTGCGACGCTTATAAAGGCCATCCTAGAGTAAGAATATAACGAATCGACTCGTTTGAAGGAAAACTAAAAGTAACATACAGAAAGTCATAACGCAATAAAGTATAAGTATCTCTAATAACATATCATTTTGTGTCTTTATCAATGAAAAAACAATAATTATACATTCAATGGTTATATAAAGAACTAACGCAAGCCTCAGTTGATCAGCAGTATCGAAGAGCAATTGCAACATGTTGTGGCTCAGTAGTATCGGCGTATTTTTGATCTTTATAGCATTTTCCTATGCGGTCTTATACGATTTTTATACCGGTCTGCCAGCAACCCCAGATCAGATAAATTATTACGAGCAAAGAAACACAATAAAGTGAGTATCCTACTAATATTATAAATGCGAAAGTTTGTGAGTGTGGATGTATGTTTGTTACTCTTTCACGCAAAAACTACTGAACGGATTAGGATGAAATTTGGAACACAGATAGTTTGTAACTTGGATTAACACATAGAATACTTTACTTAAGTCTTTACGCGGACGAAGTCGCGGGCAGAAACTAGTTGTTTTATATAAAAATAAAGTTTTATAGCCTTTGTAGTTTGAAGCTTAGCGGTTGAAGGCGTCCTCCTACCGCAGAATATGTGTACTTAGCTTTTACGGTGCCTGACCACTTGGTTGTGCTTTGAAGCGGGCCCGCCCGTTTGGACCAATAGGATCGCTTCATTTTCTGTCAATTTCATCTTAGCTGAGTTCACATAACATAACTCAGAGATAACATCAACTGAGTTTTCAATTCTCTAAGTATTTATTTCTGTAATGGGTTTGTTTCATTTATAGGGTTCCGTACCCCAAAAAAAAAATGTTTGTCAGACTGACACACTAATTGTATGGTCCCAAACTAAGCAATGCTTGTACTATGGGTACCGTACAATGGACTGGGGGCGATCCCAGTGACACCCAGACTAGGGCAAATTACGAAAAGGCCATGGAAAAGACCATTTCCGAAATTTGTAAATAAGTAGTTTTTTATTAATTGTTGGAATCTCGGGACGCGAGATTTAATAATAAAATAATCAGAAACGTGTTAGTAGTGTCATCATTATTGCAAATTATTTCGATTTTTCTTAATTTTAATTATTATAATGATTCAGTACGTGCACCCTCAACATCAAGCCCTGCAACCCAAAAGAACGGAGACGAGTCGATGGGTCTTGTAACAGCCTCGCTCAACCAGCGAAGGGTACTTTCATGGAGCCTATGCCAAGAGTGTTGCCGCCTTATTATTTCAATGGCAAGTATAATCTGAATATTCAGGATTAAAAGTCTCGGTTTTTTTATCTGAACCGAGTTTCCTGGGTTTATACTATCTATAACCAGACTGTTTATCTAGGTACACCACCAATATCAACTAAATAATAAAGCATCACGCCTGTATCTCCAAAGGGATAGTCAGACGTGCACTGCAGTGTACGTAAATTTGGCTGGTGGTATCTTAGACCTAATTTACTATGAAAACAATGACAATATTCAAAATGGTAAACACAAAGACAATTTTACAAATCAATAAGTAGTGTGTTGGGCTAAGTGATAGAAATAAAAATGGCGGATTATTTTTTGATCCTATCCTGGCCGCTTTCAATGTCGTCCATTTCCAATGCCGTCTACTGTCCTAAAGCGGTATTTTTCTTTCGTCATCTGTTATAACCATTATTACTCGTCTTCCTGTCCTTTATACGGTAACAAAGACAATTTAACTTCGTTGTTTTTCTAGGTTACTTCATCCAATATTTTTAATTTAATAACAGGTTCGTATTCAAGGAAGGCGGTGTCTGGGCATGACCTGCCTTTACCGAGGGATTGTCGAATCTCCTTACTAACAGAAGGGAAGACAATAAACCCGCATTTCACACAGTCCATGCCTGGTTTCGGTGTGTTCATGTTATCCGATATCGCATCAACACACGACATATGTAAGTAAGCACCTCTTAATTTACAGATGTCCCGGGCGTGCACCTTACTTAACTTACCATCATGGGACCGTCTTCCAGTGTGGGCAATAATAATAACTGTGGTCGCCCGTGGTCGAAATTCGACCATAATTCAGTAAAATTTTAATTTTAAACGTCAATAAGGTTCTATTGTCAAAGACTATTTGATACTGATACGCAGAATGCACTATGGAAATCCCGCCCTCCAAAACTGTCACCGTTTGTTAGTCAGACAGTCAGTCGGTGTGAAGGCTACAAAATGTGTGTGTGTCAATTTGTGGTAGTGTGTGTAATGTTTTATTTATTGATTTTAATGTATTTCTAAGTATTATAATATAAAAATATTAGCATTCTGCACTCTTTCTCTGTATAAACGACAAGTGTGCCAAATTTCATACTCCTCGTTTGAAAGCGGTTGAAAGTTTTTGCTTCACGTGCCTATTAATATATAGATTTCAAAAACATATATCCCAGTCCACGTATAACTTATTCAGAGTCCGTTGGCAACTAATGCCGGTAATTTTAAACTGCTCGCAAAACAAGTAGGTATTTAATACAGACAAAAATTACGTTTATTAATAGTCTCTATTACCCCAAAAACTTTCCATTTACTCTAGAACGTTCATAATTGAATTTGCTATTCAGTTAACTTCGTATTCAACACTCCTAATTGCTGCGAGCGCCAGGACGAGTACATGTGCACGCCGAACATCATCCCTGAAGACGACCCCGTGCACAGGTTCTCCGGGATCCGCTGCATGAATCTCACCAGGCCCATCACGCATCAGTCACTTGGCTGCACCAATAAACCCTTACCTTCACCTGTAAGTTCTTATTTTTTACTGCATAATAATTCGGCATTCGGCATGCTGAATTCAACAGTCGGTGTCAGTAATTGACGTTCACATTGACACTGACATCGGGTTTTGGCTCACGATACTGTGGTTTCAGCATTCGGCTTTCGGTTTTCAGCTTTCGGAATTTGGCATTTTTAACTGAAATAGTTATCTCAGAGATATTAATTTATAGATACAGATGGCCACCGCTGTTTTCGATCTGTCAACGGTGTATAACTACTTGAACGAAGGTGATAAAGTAATAAGATCCTTTGAAGGCGGTAAATTGATTATGGAAATAGAAGATGGTAAAACATGGCTGCCAAACGGCCCTGAGGGCTTCTGTCCTCTGAATGAGGCAGGCGAGACTAGATGCTTTGGAAAATGTAAGTGAAGGAAAAAGTAGGTATGCACTTTATTATTTTTTAGCTAACAGTATGTTTCTTTGCAAAAACATCGGTATATGTGCAATCGCTTTTTGAGATATACTTAGATATTCATTTGTGTACTGTGACGTCATAGGTCTCTTATAATGGTTAATCCACGAACAAGAAAACTAGGTGGGTGCCGAAATATGTTAACACGAACACAAACGCAACGAAAAAAATGTTTTTACATTGTCCGATTTTATTAATGCATTTAACTTCAACTTGACCAAATTGAACGAAACGAACAAACATGTCCTTCTAGTCATTAGAACTCCATTATTAAAAAGTCTCAAGCGACTTGTTGACACATCAATATTCTATATCTGGAAACTATAAATACGGTACATAACGTCTGCTTTCTTCTTAGATCCCAACTTAATTTTGTCTATAAGCCTGTTCGTGGTATGGTTTGCGAGACACCACAACTATATCGCGACTGAAGTGGCTCTCGTCAACCCGTGCTGGGACGATGAAAAGTTATTTCAAGTGGCGAGAGACATCAATATAGGCTTCATTATGCAGATGTTTGTTTATGAGTGGAATGCGCATTTAATCGGTAAGTTTTTAATCTACGGTTGGCTGCATATTTCAGGGACCATTTCTAGTATAAGTTGTGCTCTAAATAATAGAGCCACCTATGATAAAGAGAGCTCAGCGTATGCAAGAAATAGTCCCTAAATATTTGCAGTCCACCGTACCTAGGGGCGGATTTGAACTTTATGGGGCCTGGGGCTAAAATTGAGAAGGGGCCCCTTCACTGCTGCTGTCCACTTAAGGACAGGGAAAAAGACTATTTATCAAATATTAAAAAAAAAACATTTATTAATGTATTATAAATTATTTATTAACTTTATTAACTTATTATCTTTGGAAAACATTTTACTTTTGTTCAAAATTCTTTGAAACAGGTTTAAAAAAATATATTTTTGATTCGAGACAGCGGCCCCCTCCCCCCCCCCCCCCAAGGTGGGGCCCGGGGCTATAGCCCCCCCTAGCCCCTCCTTTAATCCGCCACTGACCGTACCTGGTCCTATTGTCACTCCTAATTTTAGTGCACTTCCACATAATCTTACCGTCCATCAATAAGTACTAGAAAATACTTACTACTAAAAGCTCTGCTATCTGCTAAGTAAACATATTTATTACATACTAGCATAAAGTGCCGCCTGCGTGTAGTCTTTTGTTATTTCAGAGAATAACTTATACCTCTGTAATACATTTCCATCCAAATCCGTTCAGCCGTTCTTGCGGGATGCGCGGTCAAACAAAGAAGCACTTTCACATTTATTACTAGTAATGGCTAATAGTTTTTATATTTGGTATTCGGTTTTTACGGATCAGGTTGGAGATAGAAGAAAAAAATAAATGTAAAATTGACAATTTGTAAGTGCCCCCGTGGGCCTAAACAAAATAAACGGTTTGAATTTGTAATTTGAATATATTCTCAGGTCGTGAAAATTTGATTAAACACGGCATAATATCCAAGCACGGTGGATTCAGGGATTTGTATGACCGCAAGAAATATCCTATAGTTACTTTGGAATTCGCGTACATAATGCGCTGGTACCATATTGTCCAAGATACGACAGCTAAGTAAGTAAATACAAACTTTTATGGGTTCATCATCATCATTATCATCATCTATCACGAAGTACTTTGTTATGTACTTAACACAATCGGCAAGCAAGCGTACGAACCGCTCTTTAATGTTAAGCAGTTACCTCGCATAGCTCGCACGTTGCCAACCTGAAAGGGAGTGTGATAGAAAAGGGGAAAGGGAGGGTTGGTCTACTGGATCTCTGACTCACGTACTGCACGTACGAAATGCAGCTATAATAGCTAGTTTACACCGATCTTCCGTGAGAGGATGGTGGTACGTTTTTACCGTGCCACTGGATTAACATAATAAATTATATCCAAAACTATCTCTCAACAAACTTCTTCAATAGCGATCCGCCAATCGTTCCTCAATATATTCCCTTCCTGTCTATCGCCCTGGCTAGTTCATATTATTTTTTACAGAATGTACGAAACTGACGGCACTTTCCTCAAAGATTATCCTATGGTGAACTTGACTTTAAGAACTGGTTTTTTGCCAAAGGACAACAACATGGATTATTTAACTCAAGGTCACTTCAGACAACCGTGCAAAAACACCGACCACACTGTGGAATTCGATGTGAGTGTTATTGACAAGTTTTAAAACACTTGAGAAAGGTTTAGACTTATTTGTATCTTGTACTGTACACTATAGAGGCTATTTAACAACACCTCCTTGGCACGCCCCTCATATTAATATTAATACTGAATCATTATTTCAGCTTGCTGAACGAGGTCTACCATTAATCCAGTTAGCCGTCGACGTCCTAACCAGTGACTTGCATAAAGGTCGCCTTCTTGGCCTTGCGCCTTACATCGACTACTTGCATTATTGTTTCGGTAGTAAAATATCTACTTTCGACGATTTGGCCGAACATATGTCACAAGAGGTATAATTGACTCCATATTGATCCATAATTACCTCAATACAAAAAAGTACCCAAAGTATTACTTAGAAGAAAGTTATAAAAGGCATCGCAAAATATGTTTCTCCCAGAATGATTTCACCTAAAATCTAATTTCTGAATCATCTTATCAGATGATGCAAGAAAAATACGTACTTAAACTTACGGTTTATTTCAGAGAATTGAAGTAATGAAACTGCTATACGAAGATGTTGCAGATGTCGATCTAATGGCTGGCATGTGGTCGGAGAAATGGATCGATGGTGGGAGCATCCCAAGAACTCTCGCGTGCCTTACCATGGACCAATTGAAGAAAGCTATAATATCCGACAGGCATTGGTACGAGAGGCCTAACAGACCTTATGCTTATACTGCGGGTAAGAAAAATGTCACATAGGACTAGAAACGTCGCTTATTTAGTTTATAAGTTCTGTCTTATATAGGTAAACCATTAAGAGACTTGACGCATCCCGAACTTTAAGTTTAGAGCGTCTTTTATTTGTTGGAATATTATTATTATATATGTCAATAGCAGGTACTTAAATATAAGGTAGCGCCTGTAACATACAAAAGTAAGGAGTAGGAGGATTAAGCCAGAATGAAAATAGATGATAAGGCAAAGAATTGAGTATTAATGGATACAAAATGAGATAAAAGACGGATGGAATGAGTTATGAGTGATATGGTGCGTGCATGGAATCCGCTGGATGCGGGCAGTGCAAGACCGGTCATTGTGGCGAACCTGGGCGGAGGTATAGTCTAGCAGTGGACGTTTTTCGGCTGAGATTATGATGATGATGATGAGTGAGTAAAGAAGACAGGAATGGACGTGAGTTGGGCAGAAAAGCATAATGAATGAAAGAAAAAAACATACTGCCCTGACCCTAGATAATGAGAAAATGCAGAATATGCATTACATCGTCATAACGCTCTAGCTATATCGATGGTGACTGCAGATGTGGTGTGCTTATTCTACTGATAATAAATTTCAACAGGCAAGCGTTTTATTTATTCAATAATATTTTGCAGCACAATTGCATGAAATCCGAAAGTCGTCTCTCGCGTCGCTACTCTGTAGTGTTGGCGATGGAGTCTACGAGATTCAACGACACGCTTTCCTTAATAGTGGTCCTGAGTAAGTTAATTTTTAAGAAATTATACCTAATGTGATGAGAGTGGATTATAACGTAAACCTCTCGGAGTAAAAAAAAAACTTGAGAGGTGTCAAGGGACACCCGGATGGAACGAAGTTGCAATATCCGGAACTTGTGCAGAAACACTGTCAGAATTCATTATTGTTATAATTTTTTATCATTTATTATGTACAAAAAACCTGTATACACTCGACCGACCGACCGACCGAGCGACCAACCAACCGACTGAGAGAGAGAGAGAGAAACAGACAGAGAAAAACACGCACGCCGCACGGCTTACAACTATAGCAAAAAGTGTCGCCAAAATGTGTCGTTACACACAAAATGTGTCGGTACACACTTATTTTTTTCCGTCTAGACCCCTTTCGCAACGCGCGATAAGGAACTTCGTTCCAATAAATATAGACACTATTACGTTGCTCGTTTAGGACCAAACATTTGGTATGTTGGTCTGGCGGTATGTATGTTGTGACGTTTGTTGAAAATTCAACAACTTAAACTCCAATTACTAACAGCTGTAATAACATAAGATGATAAGTGTACAATGTTATAGTTGCACCCGATAAATGATGAATTTAACTTAATTATGAAACAGATATTTAAAATTTTATTCTCATGTCTTCAGTAAAAATAATGACAACTTAAAAGCGTACTGGAATAGGGATCAATTTATGAATACCAGCCTAGTAATTAATTATATAATAATAATATAATAATTTAGCCCTTTTTGCTGTCCCACTCCTGGGCACGGGCCTCCCCACAACACTAGGGGGATCCAGGCCATAATCCACCACGCTGGCCCAGTGCGGGTTGGCGGATTTCACATGTCTTTCGAAAATTGGTTAGATCTTATAAGACATACATGCAGGTTTCCACACGATGTTTTTCCTTCACCGTAAGTAAGTGAAAATCATATAGAAATTATGATTCGCACATAGATTTCGAAAAATCCAGAGGTGCGAGCTGGGGTTTGAACCCAAGACCTGGTGCCCGCAAGACGCGTGATTTAACCAATCGGCTATCGCAGTAATTAATTATATTATAGATAAATAGCTCACGTCGCAATGTTTGAATTGTGTTTCAGGAACCCAGTAGTGGAGTGCAGTGAGATAGCTGGAATTGACTTCAGCGCGTGGTCTGACCCGGGTTGCCGTAAATCAAACAAGTGGCCGCGATGGTTTTCATAATAGTTCATATTTTGTTTATTATTTCCCGTTATCAATATTGTAGTCATAATGAATAAAGTAGCTGTTACAACTGAATTATTTTTTCGGACTATCGAAACATCCTTTATTTCACAGACAATAATAAATAAATAATAAATATCGCCAGACAGACACACCAACTGTATGGTCCCAAACTAAGCAGAGCTTGTACTATGGGTACCGTACAATGGAATGGGGGCGATCCCAGTTACAGCCAGACCAGGGCAAATTACGAAAAGGCCATTTCCGAAATTTGAGACGGCGGGAATCAAACCCGCAACCACCATGTGCAGTGAGCCGAGCGGCCTACACTCGAACCACTGCGCCAAGCTGTCGACAATAATGACAGATAGACATTTCCGTCGAACACCTTATGATCTACCCGTTAAATAAGGCAGCACTGTTTTTATTATTATTTACTTAGATACCTACTAATTATAGGAATAAAAAAGGAAGGGAAAGGGAGTTGGGCTTCCGGCTCTCTGTCTTATCGTACGAAACGCAGCTATAATGGCTACCTACTTCACGCACTTCGCCCGTCGAGCCAGCTCGTGAATGACCTATTTATAGTCAGTTGGTTCTACCACCGCAGAAATGTGAAAAATGGTGGTATTTTAGGTAAGAAAACGAGCCAGTAGTTCATAATAACTATGCCTACAGTTAGACTGAACTTTTAGAATTTGCAGCACGACTGAGAGAGATTCAAACAAAGTCATCCTGCTTTCTCTAATCTGCCGCGTACGTAGCCTTAAGGCTAAAGCGCCCATCTAGCCCGCGAAGCTCAAATTTTTTGAGGTTTTTCAGAAATTTTTCAAAATCTGACAATAATAAAAGGCACATTTTGTAATTCGCGAAAAAGACCGTGTGAAGTGCATTTATTAATATATCCAACTTACTCTAAAACATTTCAAGAACGACAGCTATCCAGATAATCTGGCAATTTTTGTATATTTAGTGATTTACTAGTATCATATCCACCGTGATAATATTTAGAGTAAAATCAATGTATTAACAAACGCACTGCATACTGTTCTTTTTGCAAATCACAAAATGTTGTCTTAAATATTGTTTTCTTATATTTACGCGAATACTACACATTAAAATAAAACTATTTTACACAACACATACAAAGGATTCATACCATTTTGTCAGTGAGATTAAACATCTACATCTTGCTGACAATGAAACTATGGTCAGTTTTGATGTTCAGTCTTTGTTTACCTCTCTGCCTGTAGCAGACTGCATCACTATAGTATCAAAGAAGCTAGCAGAGAACAACATGCCGGAGGAATATGCTGAACTTTTAAGACATTGCCTCACATCCGGGTATCTGTTGTGGAATGAACAGTTCTACAAGCAAGTAGATGGTGTAGCGATGGGCTCACCTGTTTCTCCTGTTGTCGCCGATATATTCATGGAAGACTTCGAGGAGACAGCCCTTCGCACTTCACCTGTGACCCCAAGATTCTACAAGCGGTACGTAGACGATACTTTCACAATATTACCATCTGACAAAATAACAGCATTTCTCGACCATCTTAACTCCATACACTCTAAAATCAAATTTACAATGGAGTTAGAGGACAACAACACTCTAGCATTCTTAGATGTTTTAGTAATCCGAAATCCTGATAACACCTTAGGCCACACCGTGTATAGAAAAAAGACCCATACTGATAGGTACTTAAACGGTGATTCTCACCACCATCCAACACAGTTAGCTACCGTGGGTAAATCTTTGTTTCAGAGAGCACAAGGGATCTGTGATGAGCAACACCTGGCTGCCGAGATCCATCATGTCAAGCAAGTATTGCATGACAACAAGCTTCGGATCCCCCGCCGCCATCACAGTGACCGAGTGAAACCAGCCACAGTCGAGCGTCTACCTGCTGTACTACCATATATAAGAGGTGTCACAGACAAGATTGGCTACATCTTGAAACGTGCTTCAATAAAAACTTATTTCAAGCCACCAAAGAAGATAAGTCAGTTCTTACCACCTGTCAAGTGTCACATTCCTCTACAAGATGCAGGGGTATACAAACTCGACTGTGAATGTGGGCTCTCCTACATAGGGCAAACTAAAAGATCAGTAAAAACCCGCGTAAAAGAACATATAGCTGACGTGAAACACCGGCGCTCCACGAAGTCTGCAATCTGTGAACATGTACAGGACCGCACCCGCCATTATATCAGATTTGATAAACCACAGATCCTCGCAAAAGAACACCGATTCCGACCAAGGATGATACGTGAGGCCATTGAAATTAAAAAACATCCTAATTTCAATAGGGAAGATGGCTGGGTGCTACCACCAACTTGGGATCCAGTAATTAATATAATTAAATCCAAAACCAAGTGTACCATTGCAAGACCTCGACACACTGTGAGCACTTTCTGCGTGGATCGGACCGCAAACAACAACTAAATATGAGGGTACCCAGTTACTAACTATGACATCAGGACGTCTAACACCTCAGCCCCCCTGTGACCATGGCTGCTGTAAAGCAACCGAAACGTCGGGAACATAAAGTTAATAAACGCGATAAAATCCGAAAAATAGTTTTATTTCAATGTGTTGTCTTAAATGTTTTCAGATTTTGGATAAACTATAAAAATACTCGAAAATTTTGAATTTCACGGGCTAGACAGACGCCTTCACCTTAAGTAGGAACATTTTAATAATAAGTAGTTACTTTTTATGTGAAACATACAAAAAAGGAGACGCACCTTTACGGCACCGTAAATGCCCACAAAGCTGCCCTGTGCCTGCAATTGAATCTCGTTCTAAGTGCGTTAAATGCTCATCTGCGCCGAAAATAAACGCCGTGTGAATGCGCCCTAAGTGTCCCTTATATTCTAGGACCATCATTCTATACTAGTCAGTATGAATGGACAAATCCTGAAATTTGCTCTACACGGGAATCGAACCCGCGACGTCTTAATCCAATTAGGTGAGCGGCCAGGAATAATACGGTCCTCAATAAACATAATTTTAACCCCTTACAAAAAAAGAGGGGTGTTATAAGCTTAACATGTCTGTGTGTCTGTCTGTGGCATCGTAGCGCCCAAGCGGATGAACCGATTTCAATTTTGTTTTTTTTTTGTTAGATACGAGTAGGTAATCTGATCGAGAATGTTCTTCGCTATGTTTCATGAAAATTGGTTCAGCCGTTTGAAAATTATCTGCTCTTTTTTTTTAAAGTCGTCGCATCGGGGGTTTTCAAAATTTTTAATTTTAGTTAAGTATATGATAATAATGCCAAATTAAAACATATTAACAGGATACAGAAACAGGTTATAATCATAAAATTACCTGTTATTAGACTAGTTTGTAAATTATATGGGGTCAAACACCTTGTTATTATGTCAGAAGTAATCAAGTTGATTAGTATACAGATACATCAGTTTATTTTCTTAAATAAATAAATAGGAACCACTGGAATTAATGTTTTAATTAGATGAAAAGCCAATGACCTCTAACTCCTCGTATACACTGACGCAATAGTTGTATGGGTATAAGTATGCTGCTGTCTCAATTTTTTAATTTGGACTTTTTTTACTTCGTATAGTATGGAAACCATTTATTTACTTATAATAATTATTAATAACTAACTGACCCGACAGACGTTGTCCTGTCTTAACTTTGAATATTGAATTCGAAATGTTCCGATCAACTTTCTTCTATTTTTCTTTCATGAGAACCTTCCCTGACAATAATAAACACAACAAAAAAAGAATAAGTGAAATCATTCCATTCGTTCACGCGTGATGCGATCACCAAGGACCTTTGATAAAGGAAGGAATGGATACAGTACTTCATACTTTATTATTATTCAAATGCGATCTCGCGGCAATGACAGTGTGTGTAAAGCGCGCCGGCGCGCGGGGCCCAGTGTCAAAACTGTGCAAAACGACGTCAAAACTATGGATACGCCTCACGATTTCAAGTCAATTACATAAGAATATTATAACGTGGCGGGTTATATTCAAAATACCGTTTTCGTAAGAGAAAAAGTATTAAGCAAATATGGAAATACTTTTATTTTATTTTATCGGTCCACAAAAAATACATTAAATAATAAATACATGAGATAAAAAAAACTGGGACTTTAAAATTAAATGTGACATTTAATTATTAGCGGCACGACGTCCTTATGATGTGTACAGTGTTAAGTTAAACAGTTTTAGAGAAGCAGCCCGGTAAAAAATTTAAGAAATTATACACAAGCAAAGACAAGTGATGGAAGTGTTCATTATATTGCTTGGCGCAGTATCGCTTGGCTTGGTATTGTGACGACTGTTTGGCACAGTGGTTTGCACGTATACCACTGGGCTCACTGTACCGGGTGGTTGCGAGTTCGATTTGCGTCCCAGGAAACTTCGGAAATGGCCTTTCTGTAATTCGCCCTGGTCTGGTTGTCACCGGGATTGTCCCCAGTCCATTGTACGGTACCAAGTATGATATCGGTACATAGTACAAGCGTTGCTTAGTTTGGGACCATAGTTGGTGTGTCAGTCTGGCGATATTATAGCAGGTGCGGTATTGAGCATAACCGCCGATTACTCAAATATAAACCAATATATTTAACCAGTTTTATTTAACATCCGGTGGCCTTTGTTACTTGTGTAAAAATCCGATTCATCAAAATATAATGAAGAAATACAAGTACGTTTTGTTGGTCTCCAATCGGGTGCTCCCGTAAAAAGTATGGCATTAGTCCATTTTTCACGCCTCTCTATAGATTGAGGAAATCTATGGGAAAATGTTGAATTCACTGTCGTATCTCAAATTAAATGTCTTAAATTGCCCTGATAATAATAAAAACTTTTAGAGATTTTCGAGTTTAAACTGTCGAGAAAAGTACCCTAAAAATATATTGTCATCGGAAGCGACATTGAACATATTGTGTTAAGAAAGCAAAGATAGAGGAATATACAACGACCCTTAGGTAAGCGACTATATTGGACGACTGTGCGACTGCTATGTGATTTGGAAGTTTTGTGTGTAACAAATGTTACTATACCTACTAGTGCGTATAAGTTAAGTTTGTGGAGAGCGCAATAAACCGTTTTCTACGAAAACGGCATTTTAATACGAAACAATATAATTTTATAGAAGTCGTATCCACATTATCCAACTACATAGAATGTATGAAAATATAAATTTTACTTTTTCTTGTAAAATATTGTATTTTAAGGGGGACTCACTGATAAAATGAAATGCCATTCGCTTTCATATGCTTCCAGTTCTCACTTTTACTTGTTTTAATGATGCAAAACGGTATTTTTTCAATATTTTACGCCGCGGTTTTGACAGCTCTTGTGTCAATGGTCGATTGCAGACTAGCGGGCGACTGCGCGAATTTTGAATCATGCGTATTTTTTGGTGGAACATTGCGTGTACTAACATGCGGTATCCTTTACTTCTTTTATCAAAGCCAAGGACATTCATTTTTATATAATGTATAGAAGTATAATTTACACAGTTTAGGAGGGTTTTTGTAGACAATGCTATATCGTGATGATAAAAATAGAAATATTACTACATGGAAGAACAAGATGAAGAAGTAAATTCATTTATG
This sequence comes from Notodonta dromedarius, assembly GCA_905147325.1. Lineage (NCBI taxonomy): Eukaryota > Metazoa > Arthropoda > Insecta > Lepidoptera > Notodontidae > Notodonta > Notodonta dromedarius. Next base: position 12,492,789 of record LR990164.1, on the reverse strand, counting down.
TCGATGAACTCACCACACTTCACATAACAAGTTTACAATATAAGTACCTTTATTTTACCTTAACTTTAACTAAGACTTTAATTAACTAAGCCCACTGGTCGCAGCGTGTAATGATCGCTGCCATGTACAGTGCTGCCGAAAAAGGTTTTTTTTTTTTTTTTTTTTTTTTTTTTTTTTTTTTTTTTTTTTTTTTTTTTTTTTTTGATATGACTATACGTTGTTGGCCAGAGTGGCCATAACAACTTCACCCGGACAGAGGGCGAGCGCGAGTGCGCTCCAGCCAGAGGGGCAGGGGGGCAGCTAGCTCAAGGGCGCCACAAGGGACACGACCTCGGCTTGGGCCGCTGCCAGAAGAGGTGGCGAGGGTAAATCTACCACCGGATCGGAACGCGACCTCGACTGAGAAGATCCGGCAAGAAACTCAGCGGGCTTGTCGGGTGCCAAGGTGCGTCTAGGTAAGTAGACGCACCTTCTAGCGGAAGCGGGGGTACGTCGACCTCGCCGGCGAGGTCGGTGTCTGGTGGGGAGTGTGCGTGTGTCGTTCTCTTCGACATCTGAGTCTAGGAGAACGGTGAGTGGGTCGGGTGGGTCCAGCAACACATGCCGCGGCCTGCGGCGGCATGTATCTGGCGCGGGTGTTGGTGCATAATCGGCGGCGGCGACGATTAAGGGATTGGTGTGCTCAGAAGCCCTCAAGAAATAGCGTTCGGACGCTATTTTGAAGTGCTTCTGGATCGAATCGAGGCGTAAGTCAGAATGAAGGTCTACGTTCCTTACGAACCACGGGGCTCCGACGGCTTTGCGAAGGAAGCGGGACTGAATGGCCTGGAGGCTATTAATGTGCGAGTTGGCCGCGTGGGCGAACACAACGCTCGCATAGGACATGATGGGACGTATGCAAGCTTTGTATAGTGTCACCTTATTTCTAAGGGACATTTTACTCCGCTTGCATAAGAGATAATGAAGGCGACCGAGCACAAAGGCGGCTCGATTGCGGACGTTTCTAATGTGAGGACCGAAGGTCATGGAGCCATCGAGAGTGACCCCGAGATATTTAACTGACTTGGACCAGGGGATAGGTTGCTTGTACAGAGAGACAGTACCTAAGTTGGAGCGAGTGTGGCGTTTGGAGGGGCGTCGAGAGGTGGACCTGGCAAAAAGCACGGCAGCGCTTTTGTCCGGGTTCACCTCTATTCGCCATTTCCTAAACCACTCTCCGAGAGAAGTGACAGCGCGTTGGAGAACGCGTGTGATTTGGGCCTTGTTTCGGTGGGAGAAATAAAGCGCGGTATCGTCCGCGTAAAGAGCGAGTTGCACGTTATTCGTGCGGGGAATGTCGTTTGTGAACAGACTGTACAGGAGGGGGGAGAGCACGGAGCCCTGAGGGACTCCTGCCCTAATGGGGTGGGGTGGGGAAAGCGTGCCCTCGACTCGATATCGAAAGGTACGGTTTGACAAGAAGTCTCGCAAGATGAGCACGAGACTGTCCGGCACGCCTAAGAGATACAGCTTGTAAATCAAGCCGTTGTGCCAGACTTTGTCAAACGCCTTAGCGACGTCAAAGAAGAGAGCTCCCGTGGAAACGGGGCGACCGGGGAAGTGGAGACCTTTGAGAACGTACTCCGTGATGCGGTGTACTTGGTGGACACAAGAGTGGCCGGCCCGAAAGCCGAACTGCTCGTCTATAAGGAGATGATTAGAATAGATATACTCTTTGAGTCTTGCTAATAGCAGGCGCTCATAGAGTTTGGCAATGGACTTGAGGAGGCTAATGGGACGGTAGCTCGCAGGAACATTGCGGGGCTTACCGGGCTTATGAATGCCGATGACTATTGCCTCCTTCCACGCATTGGGAAAGATGCAGTTCGTCATAGCGGCATTGAAGATAGTTACTAAGAGACAGATAAGTTGGGCGGGCAAGAGTTTGAGAACTCTGTTGCTAATGCCGTCGGATCCCGGGGCCTTCTTGGGGTTGAGACCCTTAATCAAATCCTTCACCTCGGATTCGGTTACCGGAGTGATAGTGGTAGTGAGGGGAAGGGAAACCCTGCGCTCGACTTCCCTATCAACGAGTTCCAGGTGGTCGGGATCAGAGGATAGGGTGCTAGGGGAGCACTGGTTCTCGAGAGCGGAGGCTAGAAGCTCGGCCTTTTCGTCGTCATCGAAAGCAGGGGGGTCGCCTGAAGGGCGTAATAGGGGGGGCATTGTGGCAGTGGAATCGGACTTTAAGGCTCTCGCCAGCTTCCAGAAAGCTAGATGCGAAGGCGAGATTCCTTCGAGAAGGTCACCCCACCGCGCATCCCTAAGCTCGGCGATGCGACACTTTACATCACGCTGTAAAGCGCGCATGCGAACACGGTTAGCTTCGGTGGGGTAAGAATCATAGGCTCTGATGGAGGCATTCTTAGCTCGGACCAGTGCTTTGATATCGTCCGGCAGGACGAGGCGATGGGAATCACCTACCTCTACCTGCTTAGACGAGTGGCTGATGGCCGACTGGAGATGGTTGGAGAAGGCATCTACAGCCTGAGACGTGTCCTGAGGGGACATGAGGGGTTCAGGGATGTTGGCGAGGTGTGGAGAAGAGACATCCGCTAAGGAAGTACTTAGCTTTTGCCAATCCATCACAGAACGCGTGGTCGGTTGAGATAGAGGGGAAGGTCCGAGCTGCATGAGGACGGGACGATGGTCGGAGTCGAGCTCTTGGAGAACTTCCAAGGAGCGCAACCGTAGGGTAATACCCTTGAGGAGGGCAATGTCTAGGACATCAGGGCGATGTGCTAGGTTGGTCGGGAAGTGAGTGGGGTGCATGGGGGCGATGACGTCAAAGTCGAGCTGATCGACTAGGGCGTCAAGGCGCCTCCCATTTGGGGTGGTAAGGAGACTATTCCACCTGACATGCTTACAGTTGAAGTCGCCAGCCAGTATGACTGCGCTTCCCAGATCAAGGAGTGCTTCGATGTCACTCCTAAGCAGAAGCTTGTTAGGTGGAAGGTAGATGGAGGCTATGACCACGGCAGGATGGCCAGTGAGGGAAAGACGGCAGACCGAGGCTTCTATGTTGGTGAGCGCAGGGGGGTCGAGGGGGATGCCGAAAAAGGTCCAGCTACAGCATTATAAGTACTGTAGAGGGGCCCACAGACAAATCACGCAAGGTGACAGAATTTTTTGATAAATTGCAAACAGAGTGACGTATTTCAAAATCAATGCGTTGCGATCAAATAAGTTATAATAAATTACAATTTCGTTGGTTGCGATGCACTGACTGAATTTTTGTTTTTTACAACTAGTACATATTTAATGTGTATTAATGTAATGGTATACAATTTGATATGCGGCGCAGTCCGCTATATGCGCTAAGTTTAAAATAATAATGGAGGACAGTTTTATTGCACCGTACAAAAGTGACAAGTTCTACGAGTATTTACCGTCACGACTCATTGGGAAAAGCTCAAATTAGATAAATCTACAGACTAAGGAAGTTTGAGAGCGATCTTGGAAATGTCATTCTTATGTCATTTCAATACCAAATGTCGTCAAAAGCATACTCAAGACCGCTCTCAGACTTGAGATTGATTTATGAAATACAGGTCTTAGACAATTGCCACAATGGAACTTTTATTATTTTTCAAAATTATTCCGTAGATCTTGCATATTTATTCTTAGCCAGTTCTTGCTTGAAATCCCAAGGGAACGACTCCAAGATGGAATCAGGAGAGCAGGTTTCATCTTTCCAAGCGAGGTAATTTATTTTTTCTATGTAGTCACACTTGATCACTGGGTTTCTGAAAAATATTGTCAAATATCATTACCTATTCATCTATTCCTGGTAAAAAAATAAAAATAAAATCAAAAGTCAAACACCAGTCAACAACTATTGTTTAGTCGATAAATGACCGGTACTTTAAATGTATGTTCAATTCTATATGAACAACGTTTCTACAAATTATTAAGTCCACAAATGAACACAGGGTCTACAAATGACAGATTATTAAAATTAAGAATTAATAATTGATTCTACAAGCTACTGAGTTTGTATAAATGCAATGACGAGGCATATACATCTATATTAATAATTCCGTTCAGGGGTACGGTAGACTCGATTGAAACCTTACCAGAATAATAAAACATAAAAAAATAATGATTTCGAGTCGACAACATATATCCGCAAAATTATATTGGATATTATATATATTGGCAGGTCCGTCAAGTTTGGCACAGTGCCGCTATATTTTCTATGAACGAATCCCTGTCAGTTAGTGTCAGTGTCCTCAGTGTGTAAATGAGTTTTTATTCGTAATACCTATTAAACTGGGTGGAAGACCATATATTTAAAGAAAGAAGAATCTTCTTGATTGAGCTTTCAGAACAAACAAATTCAGTCTTCATGTTTTTTTCGTATTAATTTCATTTAGGCTTGCTTTGCATAGTGATTTACTTTGTATGGATTGAGTACAAACATCATGCCGAAAATCAAACTAATACCTAACCTACATAATTTTGTTAACTGCCGAATCTCCTTGCATTTGGCAAACATTGACACAACTTTTATGATTTTTGAAAATTGCAATTGTTACCCACCAAAGTAAAGAAAAAGACTGAGTCCTTAAAACAGAGAGGTTTACAAAGAATAAACCTTGAAAGCTCTTTATTTTGTTAATTTATGTTAGTTTATTTTGAAAGTTGATTTTAAATAAAAAATGTTTATGTAAAAACTTTTGCAGCTTTATAGTATTATAATTATTAAACATACCTAATGAACAATGCTATACGAATCTATGCCTTGCCTAATATTCTTTGAAAACCGATAACTACAAAAATAATCTACCTACATTTTATAAAAGATTGTGTATTATGAGTCACATTTCACCCGAGCGAAGCCGGGTTTTCATCTAGTAGTTCAATAATTAGGCTACTTACCCAAGACCACTCTTAAAGAAAGCGCGAGGCTGTATACGAGTGACTGTGTCTCCAACATCACACAAAAACCGCGCTGCGCTCGCTTTCCTTATTTCTGCCAATTGTTCTGTGAAGATAACGAATATCCAGCTTTATTTAGTGAAATTAGCCGTGTTCTGACTGAGCGAGCAGCCTTGCGCACATCCAATCAGATTCACAGCCGCGGGCGAACAGCAAAATGGCAAAGACAGCAATGGCCCAAGGCCACGCAGACAGAGCGTTTGCCTCGTGTGAACCACGCATTAACTGAGCCTCGCTAGGCAGCTCTACGAGGTTTGTCTTTACTTTAAATAGCTCAATACATTTTTATACTCATATATTAATTTGAGCATATACTATAAATTATCAATTCCTACTTTTTTTGTGGGGATGGGCTCACCATTAGTCACGACGCAGTTTTTTTTATAAATATAACTATTAAATAAATACCGTCAGACTGACACACCACCTGTATGTCCCAAACTAAGCAACGCTTGTACTATGGGTACCGTACAATGGACTGGGGGCGTTCCCAGTGACACCCAGACCTGGGCAAATAACTGAAAGGCATTTTTCCGATACTATTTACATAACAATTCGGAAAACAAGCATACGTTCCACCTGATGTTAAGGATGCTTGCTTGCAATACCAAAAGCATTGCTCGTACGTTGCCGAACTGAAGGGGAGTAGCATAGAGGGAGGGTCATGTTCGAGGTGTTGGGCTTCTGGCTCTCTCACCCATACTACTCCACTTTATGCCAATCTTCTGTGAGAGGGTGGCAGTGCCCGGGTTGACCCAACTCCGACGTGACTTGTTATCAATTAGCTACATCCTGGCTCTAACAACGCTTGGTGCTCCATAATATTTTGTTGAAATATGTATGTTTCTATTCTGTTTAATTTTTTGACCTTCTATTAACCTGCCTTCGTTCATCGCGTAGCATTACCGTTACATGACATTGACACGACTTATTTACTGATCATTATAACAATATGTTGTTTCAGTTGCTTGTACATTAACAACATAAATAACTGATTATATTAGCTGTAAGCATGTACAAATATTTTCCATAACACCGCACGTCAATATTAAATTGTAAATTATTCATAATATAATTATTTGAGTAACAAATGCCAACTAGCTTTACCTAGTATAAAATATAAATTGTTATTATGTTATACGTCATTCCATTGTCTTAAAATGATAACGTCAAGAATTGAGAGTTTGCGGGTTCGACTCCCGTCAGGGCTAATTTCGGAAATGACCTTTTCGTAATTCGCCCAGTTCTGGGTGTCACTGAGATCGCCCCCAGTCCATTGTTCGCGTCCGGTAGGTACCCATAGTACAAGGGTTGTTTAGTGTGGGATCTTGCAGTTGGTGTGCCAGTCTGGCTATGTTTATATACTAGCTGAGCCCGCGACTTCGTCAGCGTGGAATTTTTAACTTATCAAAAAAGCCCGCTCCCGCGTTCTGAGCCCGCGCGACAGAACCCATTTTAAAATTTTGTTTTTCCAAAAAAAAGTAGCATAATTTACTGCTTATAACAACAGCTATCTACCAGTGAAAGTCCCGTCAAAATCGGTCCAGCCGTTTCCGAGATACTCTTTGATTTCATGTGTTTTTATTTTTTTACGCGGAACCCCAATTGTTTTTCTAAAATTAAAGTAGCCTAAGTTACTCCTTATAACATCAGCTATCTGCCAATGAAAGTCCCGTCAAAATCGGTCCAGCCGTTTCGGAGATTACCCGGAACAAACACACAGACAGACAAAAAAAAATTAAATCGCGTTTTTGTTATAGGTGTCGTATGTACTTTCCATTTAGTGAAAAGGTGTTATTTTGATATTACAAACAGACACTCCAATTTTATTTATTTGTATAGATTGTTCAGTGAGCTTAAAATAAAAAATAGAATACATGGTCTCTGTTAATTAAGTCAAGTTTTGGTACCCACATAGTATTGTTTTATACTCCAAGTAAACTTACCTATGTTAAAGGCATTCGGTCTGTTCGGTCTTTCGAACCAGTGTCTATCAGTGATCACGTTCCGTAGTAACTGGTCTATCACCAAGCAGTAGAAGGTCGCAGGTACGTAGCCACCGCGAATGTACTTCTCAGACCAGATAGCCGCCATCAGATCAATATCCTCAACGCTCTCGTAAACTTCTTGTAAGATTTCTACTCTCTGAAAGTTTAGAAATAATCTAAGAGAATGCACTATTACTGCTAGTTTTTTAATGTTTATCTATTTTTGTCAGGCATGTGATGGGCAGTCTTGCTGAGGGGCGTTAAGTACTTATCATACCAATCGATTGAATGTTGATCTATCAAGAAACTGTGGAGTAACGGTAGATCGATATATGGCCCATCCGTCGAAAAACACTCGTTTTTGTTAAAACTATGTATCTAGTAATAAATGTATTACTTACATCCGGGTCCATGAAATGAAGTAAATCCTTGAAACTGCGGATCTTTTTCCCGAAACAGAACTCTACGTACTTGACATACGGCTGGAATCCGAAGTACCTGTTCTTGGCTAAATCGCTCGTCATGATATCCGTTGATTTTTGGAGATCTCCGAGACCAACTTCTGTGATCTAAAACATAATTCAGAATTACCACGGATATAAAATATGAGTAGGTAACCCGGTTATAAAACGTTGAAAAACTATAATAAAATATATAAGTAAAGGTTTAAAACATATAACCAAGTAACTACCTACGTATAATAAAGTAACACAAACAAAATTAAAAACAAAAAATGAAGTGACATAATCAAGTCTTGTAGGATTATCTAAGTTTATTAGGAAGGAAAAGAAATACAAGTTGAACGGTTCTTACATCGGGATCGGCGATGTAGTCCAACTGAGCACTTCCCTGCCTGATGCTGCCTTGCGTGATCATGTCTATGTTGTCATCGAGCGCCATATACCCCGTTCTCAATGTGAGGTTGACTATTGGGAACTGCTTCATGTAGTAGCCATTTTTATCATACATTCTGAAAGTAGTAAGTATACTTAGTTATGGCCTTCATCAACCGTTATAATCGTCAAATGTTAACCAAATAAATCAGTTCACGTGGTATCGACATAAAAAAGCGGGCTGACAGCGAGGATAATGACTAATGACAGCACTTGGGTGAGGCACAAGTGAGGCATCTTGAACTTTTCCCACGTCCGAACTACCTATGTCTCTGACGCAGGTTGAGTCGAGATCATACCTAGAGGTAGTCTATCTGAAGTAGTTAGGTACTGTCTCTGAAGGATAATAGATTACAGATCGCGATAAAACTGCCACACCACAGCATAAGTACTTGCTATTCGGCTCTCATTTTACCAATTCTTTGTTGTTAATCTATAATTTATTATGTATTCAAAAAATACTTACTTTAAAGCACCATCTTGAAGCGTATGCACCCACCTCAATACATAAGGATACTCTAAGGAAACTTGAGGGGTGATTTTGTCATTGTATATATCTCTGAATTCTCCGTTTGGTACAATCGCTTCGTCTTTTACCAGGTTTTCATAACCTATGAGAGATATCGGAATCAGAATATTATGTTTATTGTATGAATATACTCGTATATTTAATGTCACAATATTTTTTTGGGATAAGACCTATGTAGAATGCCAAGGCTTCAAAGTCGGATGGGCAGGAAACTCAATATGTGTTTGACAAGATTGTTATTATAATCTCAAAGAAATTATTTCTTACCAAGGAATGCAGGCATCAGTTCGTAATAGAAGATCTGCAATGCGATAGCAATGTTCAGTTCTCTAGCCATAGTGAACAGCTTCTCGTCGTCCCAACATGGGTTGACTTTGGCCAGTTCCGTGGCGATCATGTTGTGGTGTCTCCAAAACCAGATAGACATCAGATTGATGCCCGGCAGAGTGTTCGCGCCATCTTCAGCTGATGAGAGGAATTATGATGTTTATGCACCAAACTAAGTAGCTTCTTCCCGCAGCTTCGCCAGGGTGTTTTCTAGGTGTCGATAACAGCGCTGGCCCCATAAGTACACCGAACAAATTCCATCAAATTCCGAACACACGCTCACCGATCTTTATAAACTAGTGGTTGCCCGTGGTCGAAATTCGAAGAAAATTCATTTAAATTTTAATTTTAAACGTCATTATTTGATACTGGCACGCAGAATGCAATATGGAAGTCCCGCTCTCCGAAATCAAGAAAAAAAAACTGTCATCGTTTGTCAGTCAGACAGTTACCAAATAGAAGTTACAAATCTTAGAACATACAAATGTATGTATAAGTATGTGCTCCATTTTGGTTTTCCAAAATGGGCGGTCACATTTTCGTATTTTATTGTTATTAATTGTGTTTATTATTGCTATTCAATAATCGACATTGGCAGAATCATATTGGGCTTGACCCAATTGTAAGAGGCCATTAATATATATTAAAAAAAAATGTATATGTGTCAAACGCATGGTTATGTGTGTAATGTTTTATTTATTGATTTATTGTATTTTTTATGCATCATTTTTAAAAATATTTCCTATCTGCACTCCTTCTCTATATAAACTACTAGCGGCCCGCCCCGGCTTCGCACGGGTACATTGCGGTTACATTATTCGAGTTTTAGTGAGGATCCCTAATTTTTTTGAAAATATATTATAGCCTATGTCACCCGGGGATAGTGTAGCTTCCCAGCAGCGAAAGAATTTTTCAAATCGGTTCAGTAGTTTCGGAGCCTATTCATTACAATCAAACAAACAAACTTTTCCTCTTTAAAATATTAGTATGATAAATGTGCCACATTCCATACTCCTCCGTCGGTGCAATTTTCAAAGTTTTTGATTCACGTATTAATATATCTTTATAAATAAAATAATGTCATATGGATTCAGGCAACTGCTTACTGTATTTTTGCCATGGACAGCAATAGACATTAGTCATGAAGGAAGCAAACGCAGAAGCAAATGTTCAGAAGTTATTAACGGGCGGTCTATCTGATAAGTTAAGTACCTATTTAATTTTATACAAAGTCGACAAACCAGCGTCCGACCCGCCTGATGATAAACAGCTACTGTAGATAGGAGGAGGGCTGGGCTCCGGCTCCCCTGTCATTCTTATGTCATACAAGGACAAAATTACATGTCAAAAGCGTACTCAAGACCGCTCTCAAACTTGAGATCGATTTATTAATACGAGCCTTAATTTTGTGCTTTCCCTTAACATTGATTACAATTTTTTATTTTACATCTTTTGGGAAAAAACATATTGGTCAACAAACTATAAATACGTACGCATAGCATGACATCTAGTTTCAGCAGGCTTCTGATTTAGTAGACACAGGTTCACGGGTGTGGTGGTGCTCGGAGGCCAGATCCTGCCATTGAACACTTCAACCTTGAGCAGGCCTCCTTCGAACCGTCTTCCTCTTTGGAATATCGATTTTCCATTGTTACCGTAAAGCGGGGATAGATCCATTAAAGGTGTAGATGATACGATCTAAAAGTTTTAAGATTTTTGTTTCATATTATTACAATCGTTCAATTTTATGTCTGCAATAAATATTGTTGACCAGTAGGTACTAATCACAAATTTTAACTGAAATTATCTGCGAGAGCCGGCTCAATTCGAGTTTGGAAATTTTATATTGATCGAAATTAAGTATTTAAAGTAATACTACTGTACCTTTAACAATTATGTACCTAAGTAATAAAGTCTTGTTTTAATTATTTAAACCTACTTACTCTATCTGGGGTTGTATCATTGCTAACACACCCCACAGACTGGAAGGTCTCTGGTCTGGTCATGTTCATGCATCTAATGTTTGAGAAGCGATGGACGGGGTCGTCATCAGGCACCTTGTTCTGGATACACATGTTATCAGCTCTGCCACGTTCCGTGCAACAGTATGGCTTCCATAAAACGTAGTTTACTACGGAAAAGTTGAGAATAACATAAACATCGTCATCTATAGGTAAGTACTTACATAATATTCTGTTACTGGTTTAATTGTAGATGAAATCATCTACCGTGAAGTAATGAAAATATGATGCACGATTGTAAATAAGATAGGCTACCTATTACACTCAATGGCAAGTCTTCACGAATTGAAAATCATGAACTGAACAGAAAGAAAGAAATTTAGATATTATACAAGATACATTACTCGTGTCTTGCAGGGAGACGACGTCACCAGACATAAAGACGAAGTAATGTATAGCGAACATTGTGTATCTTTGTCCTGGAACACGTCCACTTGACACTAGTCTCGTTCTCAAATATCGAGCCAAAGGCAACTCGTTACCGGACTTCGCTCGTCTGGGGTCGAAATCAAAATCTGAAAATAACAAACATGATAAAATAAAGTTTTCTCAGATGATGCACTCATACTTTTGCTAATTGAAATGTTCTAAGATGCTTGACAGTGTAGCTGATGGACCTTTTGCCGTCTTTCTCTATCCAGGTCAGGCTCTTTCTCCTTCCATACGACCTTTATACGAGTATCAATTTGGTTCATATAGCTTATTTGCACCATTAATTGGTAAATATGTTTTCATTACTCATACTCGAAAAGTAGGTCTGAAGTTGCCTGAGGAGCGGGTTGAAAGTAATACTTTTCCGCCCATGGAAGAATCGCTTTCAACTGACAGCTGTCAAATTATTAAAAAAAACTAGTTACATTTCTATGGAACCATGTTCCAACTTTTTCTACAGTCACTCAATTGAAATGCGCGATGTAAAATTGAAATAACATAAAGTTAAGTATTAATTAAAGAATATATATTTATAAATGACTTAATTACAATTTAGTTTCAACCATTTCTTTAAAATAACATAAAAAAATATTATAGATGAAAATGAAAAATAATGGCTAAATAATGAAGTTGGCCGGCCAACGAAAAAAAAAACCAAATTGACGGCAATCCGATCTTCATGTGTTTTTTCGTAGATTATTGTTCCTTGTATTATTTCTTTAGCCAATTCCTGTTTTTATTTTTACTTTCCTTGTATTCGTAATGAAAAGCACAGTCTTTCACCCGAGGTAAACACTGTGCTTTTACCCCTTACATTCACCCCTTGTGCAACAATGTACTATTGCATAATTATAACAAAGTTGAGCAGTTGTCAAAGCCAATAAATGCTTGAAATAACGTTGCTGAGTGGGACAGGGAGGGGAAGGGAATGGGACTTGAGCTTCCAACTCTTTCACCAATCGTACGAAACACAGCTGTAATAGCTACTTAACGCCGATATTCTGTGATAGGATAGTGTCCTTACTTTTAACGAAGACAGGAGGTAGAACTCTATAGAATGGCGTGTGGGCAGCACCTCTACTGGGGCTCAGTAGATTGTTGCACGAGCCGTCAATGCGTCTCCCTTCCGCTGGGTCACATGGTTCCAGTTCTGTTACACACCAGCTAAAAATAAACCAATTTAAGATGTAAAAAACCGGACAAGTGCGAGTAGAACTCGCGCCCTGAGGGTTCCGTACAACATTCTATTATGATTTTAGACAGTTTTTACATTCCTGGATTCCAATATCGATACCGGCTAGATATTTTAATAATAAATAGTTCCCAAAAATGCTTAAACAAATTCGGGAACCCAATACAAACTGCAACCAAACTGAATACAAACTACAATACAAACCCTTATTTTACACACTTAGGGGTGGAATTTTACAAAACGCTGAAATTAATATTTTTTATTTGTAATAAGTAGCCTCAATACTTATTTTCATGTCTCTAGGTTCATTTATTTTTTTTACCCCATACAAACTTTCACCCCCTATTTTATGCACTTAGGGATGGAATTTTCCAAAATCCTTTCTTAGTGGATACTTGCGGTATATAAGGTACTTACTGTCAAAATTTCATGATTCTAACACCAGCGGTTTGGGCTGTGCGTTGATTCCTTTGTATTGATAAGTGAATTTGCGAAAAGTATCAAAATATGTGACATAAATCACCGTATCTTTCGATTGCGTTGACTTAGAAGCCAAATTTTTTTACACCCACAAGGGACCATAGCATTTGATATTTGGTATTAATTTCAACTTGATAACTCTACCCGTTTCTGAGAAAAAAGGTCTTGACAGACAGACAGACAGACAGACAGACAGACAGACAGACAGACAGACAGACAGACAGACGGACAACAAAGTGATCCTATAAGGGTTCCGGTTTTTCCTTTTAAGGTCCGGAACCCTAAAAAGAACGTTGATTCATTTATATAGATGTAAACTAGGTTGATAACAAAATTAAGATTTTACTTAATGAGTTTTCGATAATGGGACTGCCCAATACTCATTACACATTTAGCTTCATGGCTAAAATATTACAAACAATCTCGACACTCATTATCATTACAATAATTATTTCTAATTTAATATTAATTAAAATTAATTAAACAATAATAATTTGAATTCAATATTTTGAAATGAGGGTAGCTCCTGGATCACATCTACTTTGAAGGTTTTGAAATTTTACTATACTAAAGCTAATCTCGATTCTCGATATGGAAATCTTAACTAGTACCCAATGAAAGACGGATGTTAACAATCTATTACCAATATTTTAATTGTTTAACAGGTAATTCAGTTTTTATAATTTATACCAATAATAACATAGGTAACAGAAACAATAAAAAACCTTGAAAACTTAAATTCAAATCGTTAATTTTGTTAAGGCCTACGGGGTAATTACAAATGTACTATATCAGAACATTTGTTGCTGATATATCTACAATAACACATTACATTTTGAGATAGGCACCTAAGTATGTAGATAAAGTATTTATTTACGGCATATACTTACTTAATTATTTAATTTGATTATTTAGTCAGTAAAACGAGTAAAAAAATCGGAGTATTCCATAATGCAAAAAAGATATTTAATTAGGTATGATTTATATTATTTCATTCAATTAATTAATTTAAGTAGGTTGACCGAACATAAACAATTAAATATTACCCTGAATTATACGCACTCGCGAATAATCTAATGAATAATGCAAATTCTGATCTACTTATAGGTAGTAATTTTTCAGGCACTTACAAAGTGTTATTAGCCTTGTCGTGCCGCTTCACATCCTCTCTGGTAATAGGCAAGCCAGTGTACGAGTCATAGAACAAAGCACACCTCACTTCACATATAACAAACAACAATAATAGAGGCAACATCTTAGGGTACGTACGAGCACATCGGCGCGTTGTTGCAAAATGGTTTTAATTTTATGAACGCATATTTTATAAACCCGTCTAGTTAAGGTGCGTTATAAAATAAATTTTTTTTCTTTATCTTATGTTACCTAATTAATTTTTATGCTTTGCTGTCAGACGCTTAAAAACATCGGCTGCTCGAGCGAGAATACGCGTTTACGTGACAACCGCGCTTGTCAAGTACCTAAATGTCAAAATAAGTTTATTAACTCACTGATAGGTATGGTGTACGAGTCACCCTTATAAAATTCGCGTAAAAACTATTAAGTTTTTTATTATTATTAAGTTATAGGCATGTATTTCACCACAATCTCACCTGATGGTAAGTGACGATGTGGTCTACGGTGGTGCATACTTGACTAGAAGGTACCTGTTCACTCTCGACTTAAAAACATCCAGGTTATAGTCAACCGGGAACAAAGACACCGGCAAGGTGTTCCATTCCTTGGCATTTCGCACAATAAAAGTAGAAGCGAATCGCTTGGTACGAACCGAAGGAATGTCCACGGAATGGCATACGGAACACTGCACGTGGTTGCGGATTTGATTTCCGTCGGGAAAAAAATTGGAATTGGCCCATTTTGTAATTTTCCGGCGTGATGGGTTTCAGTGGGATCTCACCCAATACATTGCAACGGTACCTACTCATACTACAAGCATGGTTTATTTTGGAACCAATATAATCTTTTACTTAAAACACTTATTTTTAAACTTAATTGCGGGACCGTTTAATAATAGTTACTAATTATTTTTAAGGGATTCAAAGTTTTTACCGCAATTTTGTTATATCCAGTCTATTAATGAATCTATTCAAATGCACAATGGGTAGTTACGAAGTGGGAATAATTTAAACAATTAAATTGGCTAGATACAATTCAGTTTTTTATGAGACAATAATTAAGGCAACGACCTGTGACCAAAACTTGTAAGATAAATACCTAGCCGTTTAGTATGCATAATATATATTATTATTATTTCACGTTTTATATTCGTTTTAATATCTTTATAACTGTTTCACTCAGACTTTAGTATTTTGCCGGACATCTATTGTTAGATGATTTGAGAGAAGGACCCACTACATCTGCTTGTCAACCTACGGAATTATAAATTAAATAAATTGATCGAATAATCGAAGACAGATAATCTCTGCTATATCGCTGCAAGAAGTGGTAAACATCCTACTAATATTATAAATGCGAAAGTTTGTGAGTGTGGATGTATGTTTGTTACTCTTTCACGCAAAAACTACTGAACGGATTCGGATGAAATTTGGAAAACATATAGTTTATAACCTGGATTAACACATATAATACTTTACTTAAGTCTACGTGGACGAAGTCGCGGGCAGAAACTAGTAATAATTAAAAACAGATTATACAGAACTAACTACTATTTTTACAAATTTTGTGTTCCTGCCAAATGTCGGAAATTATTGTTTCTAGGTTATTAAATATAAATTTCGGAAATGGCCTTTTTAATTTTTGATGATGTATTGTATTTTAATTTGCCCATGTCTGGGTGTAACTGGGTCGCCCTCAGTCCATTGTACGGGACCCATAGTACAAGCGTTGCTTAGTTTAGGACCTTTAGGACCATACAGTTGGTGTGTCAGTCTGGCGATTTCAATTTTATTTCTTTTTCTAAATAATGCCACAGCAGTTGGATGTGAAACGACAATATTAAGTACATAAATGGAGTACTGTAGGTACGTGTTCAGGGAGCAGACAGACAATTCTACACACACACGGAAGCATATAGGTATACTAGCCTAATAATAATAACGAAAAAACCATTTCCTGCTACTGAGCAGTTTTAGGCTATTAACACTACAATTATATAAAAATAATGAGCAAGGACGAAGGAAATAGGTAGTTGCTACGATAGCTAGTTACTCGCACGTGAACATAAATACTTTGTTAAGTATATTGCTTTAGTAAGAGTAATTTAATAAAATTAAATTTTGGATTTTCTGCTGGATCGAAAGTTTTTAAATCAAAATTGAACATGACTTTATGAAATGATGAAGTATGTTCCTCTGAAGCGTCTTTTACTAAGCAAAACCAACATTTATGTACCTACTGATGATATTGATACTAATGCTTGTCATCTATAGTATTCATTATGATTTTCTATAGATATCGATAGTATTGATATGAATAATATTGTGTCTAGTTTTCAAAGTTTCTGATAGTCTCTGTCTGCAGTGAAGTGACAGATATAATGTCACCCCACTAAGTACATCCAAGCGACCTCCCCTCAATACAAGTAGAATTAAGAAGGTGTGAACGGCATTAATACGCGTAGTAGTAAATATTACCTACCTTCAAGCAAATGCGTAATTGACCGTAACACGCGTTGGATTCTCTTAAACCTTGGAATTTTAAACCGCGCATCATAATTATCATTATGGCTGCAAATGCAAAAACATATTGCTCGCTTGGAATGAACAATCTCACTTTCTAATATATAAAATTCTCATGTCGCGGTGTTTGTTGCCAAAGTCCTCCGAAATGGCTCGACCGATTTTCATGATAATATTTTGTGTGCATATCGGGTAGGTCTGAGAATTGATCAACATCTATTTTTCATACCCCTAAAAGACAGGACAACGTCTGTCGGGTCAGCTAGTATGTTTATACATTCCGGTGTGCGTGATTCCTAATCCTTCTTCCCCTAAAGGCTTGACCGCTTATGATTGTTTTTCTTTTTTTGTTTTTGTCGACATGCAGAAAATAAAATCTACGCTAGCGAAGCCCGGGTAAAAGCTAGTCTATATATAAAATATAAATTTCAGCTGTGCGTTTGTTCGTTATTCACCACCCAATCGACTTGACCGATTTTTACCATAGATGGTCCTTAACTAAGTATATATCTATAATAGTTAAGGACCATCCAGGGTGACTCAGGGTCCAACTAGGCTATGTTAGTGGCGCCGTTCTTGACATCCAGTTGTGATAGAATATAAAGTCTACGCTAGCGAAACTGCGGGCTAAAAAGCTAGATATTTTTCGAAATACTGGCAACGTAATGTTATTATTAGTAGCCCTGTCTGATTCTCTTACTAATCTATTCAACTGTTTGGAATAATTACTTAATATATTATTATAATACCTCCTCTTTGACGATTACAATTTCATATGGTAATTAGTCCAAATAAAACTAACAAAATAAAATTTTTATTTGTTATGAACTTACATAATCAAGGCTAAAAGTGACGAAGATGATGATAATTAGATGAATTATCTTAAGTTTAAATCAGAACATGGAATAAGAAATTCTAAAAAAAGATTTATACCTGCGTCATTGGGGGGGTACCAGTCCATACCAATCTAGTTATCCACTTGTCATTGTGTCAACTGTTTACCCAATATTACACACGCTGTTAATCCAAAAAATTCACACATCTATACAAATAAATAAAATTGGAGTGTCTGTTTGTAATATCAAAATAACACCTTTTCACTAAATGCATATGAAACTACATACGACACCTATAGCAAAAACGCGATTTCATTTTTTTTTTGTCCGTCTGTCTGTCTGTCTGTATGTTTGTTCCGGGTAATCTCCGAAACGGCTGGACCGATTTTGACGGGACTTTCACTGGCAGATAGCTGATTTTATAATGAGTAACTTAGGCTACTTTAATTTTAGAAAAACAATTAGGGTTCCGCGTAAAAAAAATAAAACACATGAAATCAAAGAGTATCTCCGAAACGGCTGGATCGATTTTGAAGGGACTTTCACTGGCAGATAGCTGTTGTTATAAGCAGTAACTTTGGCTACTTTTATTTTAGAAAAACAAAAAAAAAACAAATGGGCCTGTGGCGCGGGCTAAGAGCGCGGGAGCAGGAGCGGTTAAGTTAAATTCCACGCGGACGAAGTCGCGGGCTCAGCTAGTCAATAATAAATATAAAAATATGGAAGTGTGTTTTTTTAAGTTTGACTATTCATTAAGCTACAACGGCTGAACGGATTTTAATGTAATTCAGCACCGAGGTCATGTATCGTCTGCAATAAAATATAGGCTAACACCTTTGTCCTTGAAAATCCACGCGGGCGAGCACGCGAGTAAATACTAGAGAATTAAATAAACACATAAGTTTTTCTACAAATTTGTGAAGCATGTTTTCTCCATATTGGGTGCTGATTGTTAAGCATTTAACATAACTCGTAGCCGCGACTGTCGTAATTACTTCGCAATCATTTGCATATAAAGTAATCTAATTAATGTTTCCGATGATAGTATCGCCGTTTAAAACTCTGATACTCTTTACTTATTTGCATACTTAACTAACCACGGATTAGGAGAAGGCTGCTCGGCTCACTGCACCGGCTGGTTGCGGGTTCGATTCCCGTCGGGGTAAATTTCGGAAAAGGCCTTTTCGTAATTTCCCCCGGTCTGGGTGTCACTGGGATCGCCCCAGTCCATTGTATACGGTACCCATAGTACAAGCGTTGCTTAGTTTGGGACCATACAGTTGGTGTGTCAGTCTGGCGATATTTATTTATTATTTACTTATTTATCCTTAGACCAGGGGTGCTACTCTTAGCAACGATAATCGATATATCGTTACATTTGTATTATCGAATCCTACTATAAATTCCATCTTTTTTGCCGTTGTATCGATTACTGAACAAACAATACAAAGACGTTCGTCAAAAATACGAATGTCACGATATATCGATTATCGTTGCTAAGAGTAGTGCCCTGAGAAGTTTCTGGTTTAGAATGATTATAAGAAAACAGGTTTGAATAAATATTATTTTATACAAAAATACATTATTTATAAGCACAACCGTACATGACAAATACTCGTATTTAAGTCTAGAGCTGAGTTCCAATACATTCATATTTAACCTAAAAATACCACACCTAATGAGTGTTTTTTTTATCCTACACCGCGGCTAACGAGGAGCGATACAAAATACAGTACGCACTTAATTACAAAAAAAAAAACAAAATACTTATACGAGAACATGTTTAAAATTCAGATCACAGAGTATGGAAATCGATACACATTTGGGGAACATTGCTTGTCGGTACGTGAGGGTGTTCTGCGATCGTGTACATCGAACTGACCTCGAGTATTAACATGCATGACCACTCCCCTGAAAATGGATGAAAAAATATTTCAACAAAAAATACATATTGCAGTCAAATTTGTAGAACATTGGTGCTCATTTCGTTAGACGAAACTTAGTTAAACTAACTGTTATCAATCATGAAAAAGATGGCAATTTTTATCATGATTGTATTGTATGAGCAAGACAGGAATATTATATGTGTTTTGTTTAGTTTCCTCGTGATTTGAGGACATTGGAATTTGGAATTAGCACCAAGCTATGCTAGCATCTACTTCAATTCGGACATTTGTTGCAATTTTATTATCTACTATATAAAAATAAGTCGGGTTTTCCTTCCTGACGCTATAACTCCAGAACGCACGAACCGATTGCCACGGTTTTGCATTCGTTGGAAAGGTCTCGGGCTCCGTGAGGTTTATAGCAAAGAAAATTCAGGAAAAATTTCAACAGAACGCGGACGGAGTCGCGGGGCACAGCTAGTTTAATATAATATTAACTTTATAAAAAAAAATAAAGTGTTTGGTTTTCGAAACATTCTATGACATCTTGAAACCGCTCGTGAGCAAACAGCAACATAGCTAAATAAAATCATCGCTCAAGATAACATAAACACATCTGCAATGACCGCATAGAATTTAGAAATATGCAAATCAGCTGCAAATCCTTTGGTACAAAGAATAATCTGTTTAAAAAACAGACGCGACACAAATAATGTTGATATTTTACCTATCTGTAATGTGTAAGTCCAAATTTTTTAATTAATCAAGTTACTTTTAAGAACGTGTGTTATGGTGGTAGAGCCAAGCTGTAGTCAAATGAGTACAGCTGATACGGGCTGGCTCGACCGGGGTAGACCCACACTCTCACATAAGATATGCGTAAAGCAGCTATTATAGCTACGTTTCGGACGATGAGTGAGAGAGCCGGAAAACTAATGCCACTCGCTTTCCCTCTCTTTGTCCCCCATTCCCATTCAAGTCGGAAACTTGCGAAAAATTCATTTGGTAGGTATTAAGCAAGCATCTAATCTAACGGCACCTGTTTAATATCAGGCGGGTCGTACACTTGATGGCCGACTTTGTTAAATAAATGGAACCTACCTAAAACCTTTGCCAAGCAACTATCTCACGTCGCGTCTACGAAATTTCTAACGTTACTTAATCTAGGCCCCCCGTCGGCGGTTTTAATTAATATTTCTGCACAACACCCGTAGGCAGGTACCCACTGAATTAATTCGCAGTACCATACTCACGGCGAAATGGTAATCACCGGGTTTATGCGAAAGTGGGTTTATTTTGGAAAGCCAGTGAACCTAGATAATAATTTAGTTAATGCGAAAAATATTCTTAATGAAATTGTTACAACAATTTCTTTGGGGATTCTAATATCCACGAATCACATAGAAAAATTAACCACTCGCGACCAAGATTTAAAACAAATAACGGCAATGTTATCTTAATAACTTGAAACATTGAATACAGATAATTTCAAACAAATGATGTAAACAGACGCAGGAGTTGACTTGCGGAAATATGTTAAGCAGTCATTTCACTGCTGCATGAGTCGTAGTGCGTCACAAAGCGCCTGACGCAATGAAAAGCGGCATATATAGGTTTATAAAGGGATGTCACTAAAATAACTGATGTTAAGAAAACTACAAAATGTCTTCATCCTTCCTATAAGAGCAAGATGATAACACCACGCACGCCTAACGATCTGTAATCACTGGCCGTTAAACTAAGTAATATTTAACATAAATATTCCTAAGCAAAAATATCGAGTAAGCGCCATTGCAAATATGCCTTAATGACAACCCTGAGACCTGATACTAGAAACAAATTATTTTCTCACTTGCTAAAATACACCGTCGTTGTTAACCGTAACAGAATGAGATTCATAATTGTATTTAAAATATTTTTCTAACCGCAAATAATGGGTACATTTGGCACCTTGCGACAAAATTTCGTTTGCGTTTCTGAAAATCTTGATGACAATATATTGATACTTATGTGCATTTGAAAAAGGCTTATTGAATTTTGTTCTGATCCTATTGTATGCTCCGACAAACTTGTTAAACGCTTATGGATAGGCAATAACTTGTCTCCAGGCGTCTACTACTATGCACTAGTTAATGACAGCTGTATAGGCAAGTTATGTAGATTAATACCAATTTTGCGGCACTTCAAGAGACAGGTTAACATACGCACTAGTATAAACTGTTATACTTATATTAACACTTGATACTAAGGAAATCAAACGTAGTTTACGTAACTATACCTCAAGAAATAAGTAACTAACTATTTTTATGATGTTTTCTATTTAAAAATAGGAGAAGAAGAAGATTATGTATATGTAATTTTATGCATTTGTGAAACATTAAGACAGATTGAAGGACTTTTATAAACTTAACCCTGAAAAACGCCATTCTAGGTGCCTTGTGTCGTAAGCTAATTCAAACACAAGACAACGGAAAAAGTGCAAATGCAAGTATAAATAACTACAACGGAACCAAAGGTGGAAAGTCAGACCGATGGACGGAACGAAACGGCACATTAACTGTCACAGTCCATTGCTCGTCAACGCAGCGAGCAACGTTTCAATTCCCTTTGTGGCCAGATATGGTTGGTGCACTCACGAAATTAACATTGAAATTTCGTCTTAACGGGCCGGTTTTGGGGAATTTTTAAATTTGTGGTAATGGTTTGAAATTAGAATTATATTTTTATTTTTAACATACCTCAAGTATGTTATTTTTAGATTTATTGTGACTATTGTCTAGGGATGTTGATCGCATAGATAATTAATTTTTGTTTAACAATTTAATAGCCAAGGTATCACTTTAGAGAAAAACCGATTAAATTTTTCTACCGATCTGACGACGACGTCCAAATTATATTATTCATCAAATATATTAAGAGGTATTTTAAAATATTTTAATATAATATAAGATGGAATGATCGCAATTACAGGTACGCAACGCAAACCATTTATCCAGAATTAATATCTGTGTGATATAATAGCGTTGGAAAGCATTTTAATTTCCACAGCGTTGGCGTAATTTATCACCAAGAACCTGCTGCTCACAATGTAACTGAGCCATGGTAGAGATGCCTCGTAAAATGCGATTTGTGAGCTACGACTAATTGTAAAAACGTAGTTGTAGAACATTTATACATTATATCAGACTTTTTTTGTTGAAGTGTATATTAGAAATATGTGTAGGTATAGTTGTAAAATATTCGATGCACGAGAAAAAAAAGTTTCTCTCATACGAAATAATAATTAATAACTCACAAAAGCTTTCATTTTTGTTTCCTGATCTGTGGATAAGTAAAAAACATAAACTAGAAACCGACCTAAACATAACATTGGGTTTAGAATATGCGTAATTTTGTATATTATAATAATATGTTTATGATCTAAATACTTATCCCACCAAAGATAGTATGACACAAAGTGATTAGTTTGTGTCATACTATCTTGTGTGTAGTGTGATCAAACTAAAAGAAACGCTATTCTTGTTACGGCCTTAATGTGTAAGGAAGACAAGAATATTTTAGGTGGGTCAAATTCAGTTTAGTAGTATTTTTGGAAAACAGAATAGGCGCCAGTGCCACATAATGTAACTTTACATACATTTACATAGAACATGCATACAGAGAAGCCACCAAATTAATATGCTGGCTGTAATTGATGACAATTAGTCAAGCGACGCGGAACGTCGGCGACGTAGCTGATTCTACCCTGAATACGTTTGTGATTTAACGACCTATACACAGGTATTATGTACAAGGCATACTTATGATCACGGAAATACTAGAAATAAATTATCGAACACTAAAAGCAAAAAAATAAGAGCTACAGATGCAAATAAACGACGGGTCCACTACGCTACTTCAAACTGTATACAAGAAAGATAATTCAAAATTTTCAAATATTTGGTATAAATAAATGACGTGTTGAACTCTTGACAGCATCAGAAAAGTCTTTTGGACTAGGCATTTCACTTGAAACAATAATAACCAGGTAAACCTAAGTAAGTGGTCATTCGCACGAAGAGGCAGACACTGTTCTATATCTGTACATTTTTGACAGATAATGGCCACATTTGAAATCCGAATACAGTCAAATGTTCCTATAGAAATTATTGGTGCCGGGATAATCGTGAATGACTGCAAAGATATTTTCTCAGTTTATTTGTTGGGTATTACTGAAAAAAGTGCATGGGTTAAGTTCGCTCTTAGTCTGCCTGTTTGTAGTTTCAAATGAGTCTACACTTTTAGGGTTCATTTCTTAAAATTTGAACCTAATTGAGCCATTTTTGAGCCGCAAAAGCTGTCCATACTTATACAGAAGTTCATGTCTCAAGATCATTGGTTCGTGCTTCACTAATGATTACATACATGGTCCTTATCTAAAACGATCCCTCATACATAACGCATAGGCACACAAACAAATAAATATTCATGAGTGTTTATCCGCGTCTCTTACTTGTCATTTTCATGCGATATTAATTCATCTACTGAACTGGGAAATCTGATAAACCCCATGAGAAGCATCGAAGTATAATCAACCATAATTCCAATCGATAGGGTTGTATTTAGGGTGTTATCGTCTGATGTGTCAAGGGCAATAAGTGGCGATCAAATTGAGATACGAGCCAGCACGTGCAGGTTATTGGCACACAAGTGTTTGGACAAACTACGATATTGCTTATTTGTGCGGAAAATCTTTAAGGTCCAGCTGATGTGGGGGTGAATGATGCTGTTAAATCAGTGACGAGGCGAAAAACACGAGATCTGAGATCACTAAGATGAGATACTCCAAAATGATACTTAATACAATAGTAATAGTAAACTAGTTTTGAATGACTAATAATAAATTTATGGACTTTAAATGCAGAATTGACTGAGTCTTAACTGAGTGTTAACTGAAGTCAAACATTAGGTACACAACTGATTAAACAAATGAATGTCGAAACAATTATAAAATGACATTCATTTGTCATTTGATAATTGTTACGAAATCCTACTATATAATATTATAAATGCGAAAGTTTGTGAGTGTGGATGTATGTATGTATGTATGTATGTATGTATGTATGTATGTTTGTTACTCCGTCACGCAAAAACTACTGAACGGATTTGGATGAAATTTGGAACACAGATATATTATAACCGGGATTAACATATAGGATACTTTTTAACCCAATAATCCAATACTACGCGGATGAAGTCGCGGGGCACAGCTAGTAATATTATAAATGCGAAAGTTTGTGAGTGTGGATGTATGTATGTATGTATGTATGTTTGTTACTCCTTCACGCAAAAACTACTGAACGGATTTGGATGAAATTTGGAACACAGATTATAACCGGGATTAACATATAGGATACTTTTTAACCCAATAATCCAATACTACGCGGATGAAGTCGCGGGGCACAGCTAGTAAGTAATATAGCCTTTGATAAAAGAAAGAATATAGCAATTGAATGGGTTGCGCGTTGATTACTCAATAAATCTGATCTGTGTCTCTGTTATATCATTGGAAGGAATAAATATACTTAAAACCTGATGTAGTTTAATGTCTGAAAATTTCTGAAAAGAACTTCTGCCTGTTCAACCATCTCATGATTAAGTATGGGACTCGCAAGGAAAAAGTTGTTCAATAAAATGTAATAACCCATGAAAAATGACAAGACTCGACGAGCGGTGGACGTTAGCAAGTCATCATATTGGCCAACCATTTATCATTATCGAGGGCAATGATATATTGATTTTGTTAGGTCTTCGTTTAGCAAGATTACCCCATGATAGTTAAAAATAATATATTAAGTATTATATTCAAAACAATAGCTCGAGAATTCAGTTTATATTATCAGGGGAAACTCGGCGCAAAAGAATCAGACTTGAAATTATATTAGTTATAGGATTTATATCCAAAGCTTTTGACAATACAAGACTATTACAATTAAAACTTATTGGACGATGATAATACGTTTTGACTCGTCATTTTCCATAGGGCTGTCATTCTAAATGAGGGGTCTCTACATATCTGGTCTACGAATAACATTATTAATTATTTAAAAAAGTAGTTTATTTATTTATTTATTGAACTTATAGCAATAAGCATTTAAGTCTAGAAACAGAAAGCCAATTAGAGGTTTTCACGTATAGCAGTAGAGAAGTACAATAGAGTCTTATGCGAGCACTTAATAGCACACCTCACCTAGAGATACCAGAACTAATTACCAATTAAAGGATGATATAAATCAGAATTTATTATAGTTAATGGTTTACATTAATACAAATATTCAGCTCTACCTTGAGCTTACACTCTTGGTGGAGTCACTAACACTGGAATATTGTGTACGAGTGACCATTAACAGAACCGAGCGCTGAATAATTTGCTATATAACGAGATATAACTGTTTAAAAGAGGAAAAATAATAATAAAACAGAATAAAAAAATCAAAGAGCATTCAACACCCTATTCACCTTATTTATAGACAAGCAAACAAAGAGATACACTCATCCGTTTCAAATAATTTTTCACATCATTGCCGCGGCTTTTAGCGCAAACAGACAGTTGATGGTGTGTGACTTCTCTGATGTTGACACACGCCGTGACTCATGGATGTTCCTCTGATCTGAGTTCTGTTCAAGCGATTTGTTTTGCATAGGCGATATAAATAAACACCGAAAATTATTATTGATAGCGGTTATTTTTATCATCTTTTGCGCGATTAATGTTTTCATGTAAGTACATACGTTATTCTTGCAAACCAATAAATGCATTATTTCTCAAATGAAAAATCTTCAACAAAATTTATAACAATAAGATAATTTTGTCCTCGTAATAGGTAATGTGATGTCATGTAACTTTGTTTGGATATAACCAAAAGCTGTGCAAATACTACGTTATATAAAATAAAAGATTCTGAGGAGACAGAATATTCTCAAATTGTACCGAGTATACTGATTTTGAAGTTTGATAACTCAATTTCACTTTAAGATATTAAGTTTTCTATCCACCACCAACACAAACTGGCCCTGGCGAACCCTGAAGGTGGCCACTCGACACTTTGTGTTCTGTTAGTTGAGAGAAGCACTCAACTGAAATCCTGACCCTTTTGATGTACAGGCTCTTTGCACAAGGTACTGTCACACACAACCTCAATTATTGGATGCTGAGAGACGTGGTTAGAAAGCGGAATCCAATATTTTTTCTCAAATTTTGGTGGGATTTAGTCTGTCATGGAAAACTGTTGATATCAAGCAATCAAGATCTTATGTAAACCATATTATATGAAAGCATTCAAAATCTTATTCGTGGTGTAAACCATTATCTATATCTGTATTTGATAAATCTTATATTGCTAGTTGAATCTGTAATTTATTGCTTATGAATATAATTCATGTTCTTTTAGTGGATACATCTCGTAAAGACATTAGTATCGGTCGATTGTGGAACATCCTCACGTACAATCGAGCAATGTCTTCCAAATGTGTATCGATTTCCATACTCGGCGATCTGAATTTTAATCATACGGAGTCCAGTCAACGTTAATATTATTTAGGAATTATTATTTTATTTGAATAAACCACTGTCACCTCTTTGCCCCCCTGCTGTGTAAAATAAAACCATAGGTGTTGTTGAATAAGGCAAATAATAAATATCGCCAGATAGCAAAATGGACTGGGAGTGAACCTAGTTATACCCAGAGGAAGGAAAATTAAGAAAAGGCCAGAGCGGTCTTCTCTCAAACGATACAATCGATACGAGTGACGAATACGAGCAATATTCTAAATAATATGTTTGATGTCTCTTGACTCTTCAGAGATTACTGCTGTAAGAACAGCGCCACAAACTAGTGGCCAAATCTGGAACTATGATCATAACGAAAATGTTATATTTTGACAGTTTTGTGAAGACCATTACGACAACATCAAAGCATGAACTGAACAAATAATTTGTTGACACTATACTATCATGCTTATTACACGCTTATAACGGTCATTTTCGCATGAGATTCCATCTTAGACAGGCAACTCTTTTGGTGTCATCGGCGATTTACTTTGGTCTCTGCAAACGTACCAATATGCGTCCCGCTTTAACATACCAAACCTGCCAAAATCCTAGCCCCATTAAGCTGGTGGCGCGCGACACAAATCCATGCGAAGGCACGGTTATTACATTCAAAGTTTACATTTGGTCGGATGAGCCGCGGATGAGTACAAATATTAAACCTGGCCCAAAGAAATATTGCGGCTGCCGGAAGATTATCTTTGCGTCAACACAGTCCTGGCTGACTACTGTTTATTTTGTGGACTGAGGACTTTGGTACTTACGACCATATTCAAGTTTGGAAATTGACAGTTTAAAAAAAAAGGTGACCTTGAAATGTAGGTACGCGTGTTTTTTTTTATCTCTCTGAGACAGATGTTGTACTCTATCATTTACATTTCATTATAATAAATTGTATTACAATTCATTATAAAAAGCAATCTTATTTTACTGCAAATAAAGCTCATAAAAGTATGATTCATGTCTTTGTCATTTAAAAATTGGAATGCAACTGTATATTTATTTTTTTGTAGTCACTTTTATTTCTCACCTACCCTCCTAATTTCTTATATTTCCGTCGACTATCTCTGTTGCCCATACGGACGCTGCATGATGAATCTGCTAGAGTTTATCAGTCTGTGCTTGACCCTTGTCGATGAAAGACTTTCGTTCCTGTTTGAATCTTGAAGCTGTATATCGGCTCTCGACCGCGTCGCGCACATACCGCAAGCTTATTATCTGGTCAATTAACTACGAGAAAGAAGATAACTCCTGGAGATCGTAGCCTACCTCGTGCAGTACCTATTAGGAAAACAGGTCAGTCCTAACATAATTTATTTTTACCATTTCTAATTGCAGAAACTATTTAGCTACCGTACAAAAAATGTTTTTAGTCAAAGACGGGCTCAGTCGCTGTTTTGTTTATGCTTGTTCACATTGAAAACTCGACTTATATAAGTGAGATAGTGTTGTTTCGTTTGCTTAGCTTGGTGAATGCCCGTCCGAAAGTCTTGATTCTCAGCGATGGGGATGTCACGTCGAGTAGCAAATGAACTTGTCGGCCAAAAACCTAATAACATTTTATACACAAAACATGGTGTTCAAAGCTCTGAGGACGAAGGCTAGAGATCATACGACAAGTTCTAACACCCTCGTCATTCGCAATTTTCTTTTGTAATGCGGAAATAAAATCATGGGCCCGCACGAGCCAATTTTGACATCGACAACACCAATTTCCTTAATATCACAATCTTTACGTCCCATACAATTTAAAACCAATCCCATCGAATTGTGGAGGCTCGCTTCCCCTCGAAAACCTCGTTTCACCCATAAAATTGAGTTAGTCAACCGCTTAATATATTTGGCAAACATCTCGTATGTTCTTCGTGGAGGGTTTTCGGTGGAAAATATAAGACGTTTGACCTACATTTTATGAGTAAGAAGGACGACATTTTTTATATTTATTTTCAATTAGTGCTGGTTTTCTTTTCCACCAAACGAATTAATGCTCTGTGCGTTTTCAAATTAAGGTACTACATATACAATGTGTTCTTGAATGTTATAATAATCGCGAACAATAATTAGGTATATTTAGGTATTACCTATTCAATCCCATTGCTATCATTCATTATTCCAAATCAATATGGCGCAGGTACTCAAACCAATCCGATATCACTTAATCGAATCAGTAATTAGCATTTAACTCTTACAAACAATCGGGATCACATATTCCTGATTAACAATCGTCAATTTCATAAATGGACTGTTTGCGAAATGTCTGTGTTTATGCTTTAACCGTGGCTGGTATGGCTGGGGTGAATTGGTAATTTCACTGTGCCATGAAGTGTGAACATAGATTAACGTATGGTTATATGCTTTGATATAGTAAATACCTATCATAATTCTTCAATTAGTGAATCAAGTCATTTTATAATTATTATTATGAGATCAACTAAAACTACTTACTAATGAAACGTCTTTTAAGCGGAGATAAATCATTTAGACGGTAGTAAAATATTTCTAATTTCCCATTAAAATTATTATTTGCTGAGCAGTGAAGGCAAATATCATTAGGAAACCTGCACACTTTTCATGATACCTACCTGTTAATTTCGCCAAATAAAGTAGTGTCAGCGGTACTGGTTGAAGCGCACTTTGCGGTCTCCCTCTTTCCGGGTGAACTTGTTTAGGCCACCTCAGCCAACTTCATATACTTCCGTAATAATTATAAAAGAAATGAGTCCCCCTTGCAATGAATAAGTCCGGTACCTATAGACTATTAGCTACATATATTAAATACGAGTATATATGGCTAAATGCTATATTACACTGAGACCAAAATACAATCGGAAAAATCTAGGTGCACAGAACTCTGCCTTGCCATTGGTGAATAAACGTCTTGGTGTAATAAATAGCATGCCAAATTCACATTACTCCTTCATAATTGCATCTTTGTAAATCAAACCCGATTGGGCGAAATCGACAAACAGCTTCCTTAATAAATTATTTGTAAATACCGACTAACCAATTTTGATAATTATCACACTCCAAAAGATCACACTTCATTTCACGCTAAACCCTTAATTAATGGAGCATTACAAAAGTGAATGTATCCGAGAATAATAAATGATACTTTTTTAAAGGGGTGAAGAAAACTAGGGAATCATGTTTCTAGTGATGAAACATTTCATTGGTAGCTGGTGAAAAATCACATAACCATAGAAAGTTGCTGCTATAAATTATTACAATAAAAAGTGGATGTTACACCATCAGTAATGTCACAAAATAACGCGTATCATAATTGATATGACAAAATATTGACGACTAGTTTGGGTTTTTAACCCCCGACGAAAAACGAGGGGTGTTATAAGTTTAACATGTGTATCTGTGTATCTGTGTATCTGTGTATCTGTGTATCTGTGTATCTGTGTATCTGTGTGTCTGTCTGTAGCCACGTAGCGCCCAAGCTGATGAACCGATTTCAATTTTGTTTCTTTTGTTAGATAGGTATTCTGATCGAGAGTGTTCTTAGCTATGTTTCATGAAAATCGGTTCAGCCGTTTGAAGATCATCAGCTCTTTTGTAGGTTAAAAAAGCCACATTCACGGCCAAAACCAATTCCCACGGCTCGAATCCATTCGAAATTTGTGATTATTGGATTTCGATTTATTATATTTTTAAATGATCGTAATAGTCTGAAGTGGCTTTTTACAATATTATAAATTTGAAAAGTTTCCCTGATACTGGAAAAAATGTATATTTTATAAATTTTTATATGAGATTTGTGTATGAACTAAAGACGTTCCATAAGTCACGTTTCAAATGATGGATACGCGCATGCGTAAAATTTTGTTTGTTTTGTTAATGGTCATGGAATATTACGCTATAATAATTCTAGAGGGCGCTGCTCCGCCATTGCGAAAAAATATAAAAAAAAACAAATCTAATTTAAAATAATTGTAGCGTTATTGAAAATTCTTCCCCTGGGCTGCTCCCGTCCGCCTCAACCAGAGTTATTACATCAAATTGAATCATAATTGATAATATTTTACTAGGAATTAAACCTCCGTGGCATCAATATTGAGATTCGTTGTCTATTCTAATGTCATAACAAAATAATGTCTCATACTTTTACACAGATTTTCTGTTGATTATTGTACATCAGATTATAAATGAGGAAGCCAAAACAAATTATGTAAATGGCGCTTTCATAATCTGGCATCGAAACTAGTTGTACCAGATGAATTTGCGAGATGAGTTATGGATACTGAGCTACGGGAGCTACGCAAATCGCGCTAACTTCATTATTTGGAAGAACTAGGTAAATTATACATTTGATGAATAGGTCGTCGCATCGGGGGTTTTTAAATTTTCAATTTAGAGTTATATTGTAGGCACTCATAAGCAAGCCTTAACTCGGCGATATAAATTTCATTTTTCACAAGTGAATAAAACCGTGAAAAAACTAATTGAGTATGTGACAATTTAAAAATGAATTGAGAGTAGCAATAATGTTTATGCATAGTCAAGTAGTGTCTATTGGAAATTCCATTTTGGAATGAACTGGTGATTTCGTTGTGCGTGTAACCGCAAGCCTGTAATGGCCGACGCTTGGTTTATTCCAGTCCATTACTCTACACAGATTAGCACTACGGGTCTTACTCAGCGTCGTGGGTCATGGGGTCCCGATATAATATCTAGATGTATCAGCTAAATCATGGATAAAATATGAAAAAAAATATTTTCGTCGTTTAAAAAATATTATTTAAGTAGCACCTCAATAATTTGTATATTTTTGCCAAGTGATATATTTTTTATAAACACATGTTATACCAATTATTCCAAGTATAGTCTTGGGTTTATAACGTGCTTAACTTTTTGTATTAATACCGTATGTTTTTTGTATTTTAAATGAAAAAGCGATACCTATACATATTGTTGCGTATAAGGCAAGGCTAAGCGTATGCTGGCAGGTAGGCGACACAGCACAGCATAGTACAGAATTGGCAGGGCAGCCATATTGACGTAGATATAGATCACGATAGTTTGCTGCATTGCAACTAAATGTCACAGATACTTACCTCGAGGTTCCCATGTAGACAAATGTCAGTGTCACTTTTGTTAAAAACATGTTTCCACGAAAACCGTCGGGATCACATTTTTGTTTTGTATTGTTATTAAATGTGCTTGCTATTGCCTTTTTTTATTGTCACTGGCGAAATAACTATTAAACTGGTTCGTCTACATTTCTAAAGAAAGAAGAAGAGAAGACGCGTCGCGCAGAACCTTTGCCGTCATTACGACGAGCCGCAGAGCAGGACAGACACATGTCAGTGAAACACGTCCCTTGGTCGCAGGTCTGCACTTGTTCATACGTTACAAAATCTGCTTTATCTTGCGCTGCACAGACTGCGCTGACTATGTCTCAGCATACGCTCAGACTAATGTATGTGTTAATACCAGGGGTACATTTTAATCATAAGGACAATCTTTTGCCAGTACACAGGAGTGAGATATTAAAGTAAAACAAAAAGGCTTTGTTCACGGCTCGCCCCCTCGCGTACTCTTTGCCTGCAGTGTGTAATTACTTGATATTTTTTTGCCATCCGCCATTTTTGAAGGCGCCGGCGTAATAGGTAGTCCTTTTGCGCTTTTTAAATGATTACTATGCTACTATACTTTTTGTAGTAGGATGTTGTGAAAGTCGAAAATATTAATTGAAGTACATATATGGTAGTTTATTACGTAGATGCTGACCGAATATAGACTAAATGAAACTGTAAGTAATATGTATTTAGTTAGCGCGTGCTTTTAAATATTTGTCACAAATTTTGTGTTGCGACCTTATATTTATAATTTACTAGCTGACCCGACAGACGTTGTCCTGTCTTAACTTTGAATATTGAAATCGAATTGTTCCGCTCAACTTTCTTGATTTTTTATTTCATTAGAACTCCTGACAATAAAAAACACGACAAAAAATAATTAGCGAAATTGTTCCACCCGCGAGATGCAATGACCAAGCAAATAGAGATTCGTTTTTATATTATACATAGGTAGATTATTATAATGGCCTAGAAAACAGAGTAACCTGTAATTTATTTGTAGCATACAGTATTCCAGAAAAAAATCGTAGTGTTTCAGTAAAACTTCTCAAGAAATGTACAGTAACGCGAAATGCCGACTTCGCTTAACTTAATCGTATGCCGTCAATATCGAAATAATTGAAACACCGTTTTATTTTTGTTGCAAATTTATAGGTGCTCAAACTCAAACTCAACTCAAACTCAAAATTGTTTTTATTCACGTAAGCCAACAAAGCATTTATGAATAGTCAGAATCTACCACCGGTTCGGAATGCTGCTTCCACTGAGAAGAGCCGGCAAGAAACTCAATGGTTACTCTTTTCAATGAAATAAAGCTGTAAAGGTGAGCTGAAAGAAATAATAATTCATATTCCCTTTTATATGTAGAAAGACAGAATATATTTCCGCTCAAAAGCAGATTCAAACGCGCATATAGCACATTTTACAATTATTTTCCTATCCATTATTCAGTGCTCTATAAAAGACAAAGGATGCCTTTGATAACGTCGTGACTTCTCTAAACTTTGTTAAAAGCTTCTCAGTCGGAATAGTTAAAACTGTTCGCATCGCCGGGTTCTGAACTGCAACTACCATCGATAAAAGGAAGGAACGTTCAAGAATAACAAGCTTTTATATGGTACAGACATGGGCATACTCTAGCATAGACGCGAGTTTTTGTCTGTTGGTGCACGAGTGGATTATCATGTGACTTGAACTCTGTTAATATGTAACGCGATTCATACTCTATTTCCGAACGTTCAAATAACGTAAGGTCAACTATAGACTAGTTACTTACTTGATACTATCATATAATATTCATGTTGACTACATGACTTAGCTGCAGTTATTACGGGCACAATGATAGGACGGTAAATGAATGAGAGATTTTGCAACTTCTGACTACATCGTCTCCAATTTGCTGCTTACTCGTTGTAAAATTAACAAACTTTGAACTTTATAAGCAATAGGCATATCAAAGACCCCTCATAATACAGCAATGTTAAGTTCAAATTATGAACCCTTCTAAACTCGCGATGCGTGAGCCGCCATGATGTCTATAAAGTCTTATTTTAATACTGCACGATATTTTGAATGGCGCCTTAGTAAATGCTAAGTTGATGTGCCTAGCACAAAAAAAAAATTGTTGGTATACATATTTTCAACATAACGAAAGTTGTAAGTATTTAACAAAAGCTATAAATAGTTAAAAAGAAACCCTTTAGATTTTTTGTTGTAGTAGAAACATCATCTTTAGGATTTACTAAGGCGCTATGCAAAATATCGCGCATTATTTTAATAAGACCTTATATGGGATTCCCTGAAATTACGCACACTAATACGGTCCTCCTTTCAGCACCGGCCTCTTCAAATATTAAGTACACACCACACGAATAGAAAGTCAAATTTAATTTTGTATAGAAAATTAAGGTGCACGATTCTAGACACTGAAAATTTTATGAAGATATATCAATTTGACGCTGACATTTTAATATTCAATTATGGGGTAAACTAAGTAATATTTATGTCTTTGGGGTAATAACTGTATGACGAATAGGGAACGATTATTAGCGTATAAAAGGGGTGTGAAATTATTAGGTAGCGTATTGCGGTGCTAACAAATTGCCTTCGTCAACTACTTGTATAATTAAAATCAAGTAAATTACCAGAATAACTACGTATTCTATTGAATAATGTAAGCACTAATAAGGATATTTTTATTTGTAATTACTTTTTATTAGTGTTTAAAAGTACTCGCTTGTTTAGGGTGACCTTCCACTTGGCCGTATTGGCCATAGCGCGGCAAATTGGAAACTGTAGTTAAATGAAAAAATAATCGCGCTACAGATACACCAATAGTATGGTCCAAAACTAAACACCGCTTGTACTATGGGTACCGTACAATGAACTGAGGACGATCCCAGTAACGCCCAGACCATGGTAAATTACGAAAATGCTGTTATCGAAATTTTCCCTGACGAGAATTGAACCCGCCTGCACTCGAACTACTACGCTTAGCGGTCAAATAAATTATTTTCATATCTCTATAAAAGTAGATTAGTAACTCAATGATTTCGAAACAAATAATTTATTAATTATTTGGAGCTAAATAGAATTCTAATCGTACATTTTCTTTCACAAAGAAAATACCAATTTGTTAGCCGGGTACCCCTTGTCGGAACTTTCCGTGAGCATTTGGTGCTGACAATATTTCATGTAATTTACTCTTTTTGGGACCGAATAAATTTGTTTCCGCAAAAATTTCGCGTCTCCGTGTCATGTCCGCAACAGATGTTACAATTCCCTTGCTGATTTTTTTCTTATTTGCGACACTTGTTTTGTTTGTGGCTACTTTAGATTTGTTACACAAACAATGCCTTGTTTGAATTTCGTAATTTTTATAACTTATGAAAACAATTTTCAAATCGCAAATTGTCTGATCTTGATCCATACACAATAATAACTAAACATCTTAAAGACACATCCAGATGTCTGTAAGATTTATTAATAAATACCTACGAACCTACCTACCTACGGACCTAGAAACTGCCTCGATAAAAAAGTAATTAGCTTATTGAATAATTTTGTAATAACAAAGGAACCATTACATAATTAAACCTCTTCGTTTGCTAGTACTCGTAAAATGGAGACAGATATCTACTACTAAAATGTACAAACGCATCCTATAGCATCTTTCCGAGTCTAAAGTTTCACAAAGTGCGCGAGTGAAGGCGCCCGATAGAGGTTTCTCGTTAAAGCACCCCACAAAGGCACTGTTGTGTTCCTCAGACGAGAGAGATGAAAAATATAACTTGTTACTTGTAAAGCTGTCTCGAGTATTGAAGACACAATGTCATGGTAGCCTTTGCTTCACCTCAAACCGAAAATGGTTCTAATTTTGGTGGTACATATACTAAGCTTGAATAATCTAATTATATTGCTGAGTAACGTATAAAAAATAAGACACAACATATTGTATAATTTTAGCAATAGCTGTATAAAAAAATATTGTTTTAAAATAATACCAGATCGCTTTGTAGTACATTATAAAGTAAGCAATGGATAGAGATGAAGAACTGAACCAAGTGCAGAAAGACAGAACTGCTCTCGTAAAACAAAACCACAGCGAACCAATAAACTATCTAGACTAAAGTTTAATTAAATTTTGTATTGTCTTTAAAGTTTCGTCGCAAGTTATAAGTGATGAAACGTTGACGGGTTACATTATGAAGTACATTTTGTTTAACACTATATCAATTCAAATTCAAACTTAAACTCAAATTTGTTTTTATTCATGCAAGCCAACACATCATTTATGAAAAGTCTGAATCTACCACCGGTTCGGAATGCTGCTTCCACTGAGAAGACCCGGTAAGAAACTCCATAGTTACTCTTTTCAATTAATAAATAATAGGTGGTGTACATTATCAGGAACAGCAACAGAATGTGAGCTGGCAACACCATTAATTATCACTAAATAAGTAACTAGTAATCAAACCACTACCTATCATTAATTACAGTACAGAATCCTTCTATTCTTTCTTTCGATTAAATTCGTCGCTCTAAGATTATTTAACTTTTCCCGGGACTCATCGAAGTTCAACCTCGGTGTCATCACTCGGCGACACCATTGTCGATCCTGGCTTATAATCCTTATAAGAGTAACAGTGGTGGGAGTAAGTATGTGACAGGACAAGTCCCAGTTTTAAAAAGCTAATAGCACTACTATATTATTATTGCATTAGTCAAAAAACTAATATTTTATGAATATGAAAAATATTGCCAACCCAACAGTATGGCCATAAACTAAGCAACCCTCCACGGACATCGAACTAGCATTGACCATGAGCAAGACAGCAATAGTTTAGCTACGTTAAAGTTTAACCATATAAAAAAGATACAATGTGCGTCAATTACTATATCACAAAGTCACTCGTTACTTGTGCCAATCTGTAAGTTATCGCTATACTTGTAAAAGTTCGCGGGAACTCTTTGGCTCTGCTTGCTTGAACCCAACTGTAAGCGTTAAAATTTAAATTTTATCATTAATAATAACTGAAAGAAATCCATCCCTTTGTTCATATTTCATAATGGAAAAGTTTGTGTGTAGAAACTTTTGTATTGCTATGTTAATTACTTATAACAGAGTTTGTGTTAAAACTTTGGGAGTGATTTACAGTGACATATTTTGTGTTAATTTAATGTTTATTTTGACAGCGATATTTGTTTTCATAATATTACTTGAAAGCAACACGAAGTCTCTTTATAATTGCAATGACGATTTGAGCATGAACATTAATAGAGTATATTCATTAATACTTAACATATAAGTATTTATGTATTTTATATACCTAAGTCAGCAATATAAACCCAACAAATATTCACCTACACGGCTCAAACAACAGCCACAACTTCATATTGTAACTAGAACCTTACTTATCTCACTTTATGTGGCTTAACAATGCCGTCCGAACTTATAGTGTCATCAAATATGCATTTGGTATATTAAAGTCACCCTTGTTTTGCGTCCATGTCGCCATAGGGGCTGTTAGGAAACAAACTGTCCTCTGAGGTTTGGAAAAAATATGAATAACCATATTTTCGTCAAAAGTTTTATTGAATCTAGTCATTCGTCAGTTTCCACACGTAGCTACTAATATTATTTATAGAAATCCAATTGACTATAGTTTTCATACGGGCTGGTCCGGCCAGGGCCGGGGTGGTACCAACCGCTCACGGGTAGCTAGTATAGTTGCGTTTTGTATTTGAGACAGCCGAAAGCCCAAACCCCTCTCACTTCCTACTCCTTCTGTCCAACTCCCCTTTTCAAATTTTCAAATACTTCTATTTTAAACACATTAAAGTTATAATATCTGTCGTTTCCCACCGAAGTATAAAGCAGTAATTACTGAAGACATTCAAAGACAAAATAAATACAAAGACAAAACACAACAAACTTATATTTTCTGATGACAATGGCGCTAGTGTCTCAATGAATGTACAAATTTTAACACTGACTGTGTTAGTTTCAGATTTCACCACCGACACTTAAGTTGGTTGTCGGGTGGAACTCTATTATTTGTTAGGCGTGGCCATAGACTGGCGTGGCGAATGGAGACTTGACAGTTGTATTAGAACGAAAGTATTCACACATGAATTATTTACTAGTCAATTAGGGAAAAACCACTATGGAATCAATAGTTTACTTTACCATAATACCTTATAATAATAGACTCTATAATTGACTCTATCTTTT
Organism: Notodonta dromedarius; assembly: GCA_905147325.1. Taxonomy (NCBI): domain Eukaryota; kingdom Metazoa; phylum Arthropoda; class Insecta; order Lepidoptera; family Notodontidae; genus Notodonta; species Notodonta dromedarius. The sequence continues at coordinate 12,454,662 of LR990164.1, read as the reverse complement.
TAACCGGGCTCTAAAAATATAATGAAAGTTATTACTGGCCTTTTTATGGTCTAGGTTTTTTGGTATTTGTATATCATAAAATCTTATTTTACTTCTAAAAGGTTTCGTTTTTATATAACAACTAGCGGCCCGCCCCGGCTTGGCCCGGGTACATTACGGTTACATTATTGGAGTTTTAGTAAGGATCCCTAATTTAAAAAAAAATATAATATAGCCTATGTCACCCGGGGATAATGTAGCTTCTCAACAGTGAAAGATTTTTCAAATCGGTTCAGTAGTTTCGGAGCCTATTCATTACAATCAAACAAACAAAGTTTTCCTCTTTATAATATTAGTATGATTAACATAATAATAAGCCAATTTCAACTATATCCTTTACGATTCTCAAATAACAAGACTTGAAACGATTGCTGAAAATGGAATGAAGGTATTGAAGGTGATTAATTCAGGTCACGGAGTCAGGCGATGGTTTGGAATACAAATATTCAGTGTTTTCACGTATATTTTCTTTTTTTTTACGGTTAGGGCTTTACTATGATTTTATGGATATTTCTAGCCATCTAATTATCACATTACTAGTAATCAATAGCTCCTCCAAATAAGCTAAAAGCTTGTAGATACTAACTCACATTGATCACATAACCAGGGTACGACTTGGTTATTTCTCTTTGGTAACTTTAAATCCAAGGGCAACACGCCGATATTAATTGGCCAACAATTTCCCAATCCAATTCGTATCAATCGCACGGCCAACAAATGTATAAAGAAATAAGGTGGTTTACCAACTTTCAATCCTTGGGGATGCCTCACATGAGCGTGATTGAATTAGTTGGAACAAGTTTATGTATTGTAACACGAACCTGTGGGGTTTGTTTTGTTATTTCTATTTTCCGATATCCTGGGGTTTACACCTTAAAAGGCTGCAAAGTAAAGCGTTACGAAATAGTAAATAGAACTTAGCCATTGATGGTGAAATAATATAGTAAAGAATATCGTGTGCATACATTCAATGCCTCCAACATTGTAGTATCGGAAAGGTGAACCATTATAAAGAAACCCCACCCATCATGGTCCCCTCTAATAGAGATAGTTATTTGCTCCTCTTTATCAGTAATTAGCACTCACCACCATCAATGTCTCGTCAATCACTAGACTAATTGAAACCCGATCGAATTTCCCACAATCCTTCATTCTATATCTCGAGGGAAATAGTTATCTTCCCTCCCGCTCTGCAGGGGCGTTCCGGTGGCAACAAAAGGAACTATCGTTAATTGTGATCGGTCTATGTCAAAGTTTATTTCCAGAGGATACTGTTTCCGGTGGCAATTTCTACAACAGGCAAGAGTGCTAACCAATAGCTGATGTGTGTCAATGTTTTTAAGGTTCGAAATCAACATCATTTTTTCATCATGGAAATCAACAAACACGACTTATGAATAGGTAGTCAGTTTCTCCCGCTGACTTAGAACTTCGATTCAGTTGCAAGGAACTGGCAGGAAATCTAACGGTCACTCAACTCAGGCTATGTAAACAGGTAGTGACTGCGGCCTGAATTCGTGTATAACATCTAGAAGACAGAAACGATCATAACTAATCAGCTGACTGTAGTCTAAAAACTGACATAAAAATATAGGATATGCAATGAAGCTATGCCTTTTTATTTAATTGAACAGCATATCACGGCAGCATTATATGACAAACACTTGTAAAACAGAGAACATCACGGAAAAATGACTTCTACTCGTAACTAATATACAAACCCGGATCAAATAAAAATTCTCACAAAACTTTTTCCATACGGCACCAGGTCATAGTCGACGCGAACTCGTAAGCACGGATATCCGATAGCGGTTAATTTATTTACTTCCCGCGACCCGGGCAATTGACCCGGATATCTCCACTCTGGGGAAGTTGCTGCGCCGGATATAACAGGGTTCTTCGGGAAATATCGTAAAAAGCCCGAATCGGGACAGTAAGTGTCATGTTATTCGATACTTGTTGCACATAAGAGAAACAATACAAGGAAGTGGAAGGGTGAACATTTTTGAGGCTAATGATGAATCGAAGATACGTAGGGGTTATACTTCCGTAGGTCTTAGAATAAATTAGAATTAAGAACTATAGTGAGGGTGACCGTCGACTTAAGGCGGGCGGGCTGGTTGGGCTAACTCACTCACTTCATAAAGTGGACGGCCACGCTTCATGTGTCGTAGTGCCATATTTCAAGAATGTGCTTTAAAACTGATAAAATGATGGCACTGTGGCAGAATATGTTAGACGAATATGGACTGAATCGTGGCATCATTATAATATTAGGGTTCTTCATAGGGACTGCAAAACCCTAATAAAATACCAGAAGCAAGAGCAATAAATCTTACTCAAATTATTTGATTAGTTCTGCTTTCACGTCCTTCGTCCCTTTCAATGATTCAAGTGCTGCTTCTATTTATGTCCCTTTCTTAAAAACTCCCTTTTAAAATCATCAAAGACAATGTACTAAAACCATGACTCAGTTTCGGGACTGCGCGTTGCATCCCATTAAAATCATGTCTGTCTGTTCGTTAATTTGACGACAAAATTACGATTTCACCGGAACGGAATGCCGTTTCAAACTGCTCAAACGTTATTTCCATTGAATTATTGTAATTGTTCTGTTAAATGAATTTAGCGCCTTATTTTCGTTGAGAAGAAAGAAATGAATGGACTCAAAATAATTTTATGCCAACAAGTTATATGGCCACCACGTCTGGAGCCGTAACTCGTATACTATTGGTGATATATGGAAGCATTACTATAATACACCAGTTTGGTAGGGGAATGTCAGCATTAAAGGAAAATTTGTGTAAGGAAAGCAATTTTGATGCAAGATTTTGGAAGACTCATACAAGGAAATATAAGTTTTAATGGTATGCTTACTATACAATAGTTGCTATATTTTTTCCTACTAATGTTTGAAAAGTTTGAAAGCACACAAAGGGGTCCCAGTAGACTTTCATTAAGCCGCTCACAGACGAGTAATCATTTAATTAGGTGCCGGCTCGGAATTAAGGAGTTTCCTCGGGATCAGACCGGCTTAGAGCTTGTCGCGGCAGACTTTATTTATTGCCGGCTGGCTTTCAGTCTTCATGAATTTTGGATAGCCTTGATTTATGGATGACTTCAGATCAGACCTAAAGGCCTAAGATTTTATTAGTATTTATTAATATTTCACCCTTTCAGGCTAAGTGGTAACCACAGTAAACTGTGACCCATGTCAGCTAGTGGCTGCACTCTGATGTGTGGAAACCTTTGGCGGCGGCTCAGTACAGCACTGGAAGCCTAGCTTGTCAGCTGACAGCTGTGACTGAGCTATGCTAGGTTGGTGCTAATGCACCTGCTTCTTTTGGTGGCTTGAATGAAAGAGGTCCAACAAGTCCCGCGACATTTAAATCACGCTAAAGGCGCCTGTCTAGCCCGCGAAATTCAAAATTTTCGATTATTTTTATAGTTTATCCAAAATCTGAAAACATTTAAGACAACATTTTGTGATTTGCGACAAACACAGTATGCAGTGCGTTTACTAATACATTTATTTTACTCTAAATATTATCACGGTGGATATGATACTAGTTACTCACCAAATATACAAAAATAGCCAGATTATCTGGATAGCTGTCGTTCTTGAAATGTTTTAGAGTAAGTTGGATATATTAATAAATGCAGTGCACGCGGTCTTTGTCGCGAATTACAAAATGTGCCTTTTATTATTGTCAGATTTTGAAAAATTTCTAAAAAACCTCAAAAAATTTGAACTTCGCGGGCTAGATGGGCGCTTCAGCCTTAAGTGTACAATTAGAATTTTAGCTCCATAAGGTCTTTTGCAAAGTGGGTAAAAGATTTGAGTAACAAGAGATTCTATTTCTACAACTTATGTGAGTAGTTTGATCTTTGATAAATTTCCTTTATCAAAGAGTTTTATTCATTTACAACAATTATGGAGACGGCGGTATACTTACTTCTGAAGAAAATGTATAAAGTATTTATCTTCTTCAAACTTGTTCGCAAAAAATACAATAGCAGACCAGGAGAATACAAATAAATAAAATACAAGCGAAACACGGAACATTCCTAATCTTAATACAAAATATTAATCTTCCTTTATTGCTAAACTGGGGTAGACAGGTATAAAAATATATTCTCTTCAGCATGAGGGAGCGCCGGTTCACTGAACAAGGAATATTAGAATACTGAAAAGACGGGACGAATTGAAAAACAACGCTGCTTGGGTTGAGTATTTTTTTTATTACTATAGGTAGGTTCCATTTGTCTCTTTTTGTTTGGTAGGTTCCTACATCAACACGTAGTAATATTTAACTTGAATATGCCATAGGGTCGATATTTTGCAATGTATTAAAAAATGTTATGATCACCAGAAAATAAAGTGTTTACAATCATCATGCCGAAATTGATGGTGGATTTTCATGATCTAAGTAAACAAACTATAATAATGTTTTGTTCTTTAAATAACAACCAGTTCTTGGAGCCCCTATCTGTAGTATAAACCATAATGTCGGAGGAAATAAACCCTTTTGAACTGAATTCACCACAACCCATCTACTCTCATTTATCCGTAAAAACACAACCGGATTGATAAAACAGAAAAAAAATCCACCTTTAGCTAAATCCCATCTATTATAATATCTCATTCCGATTGCACGATCTAATTTCCTATTCATCGAACACCCATATTTCTGGCGCCCTGCTCAAAAACAATAATAATTTTGCGTTTCCTCTCACCCTTATTGATGGAACACTAAGATTTTTTTTCGTGTATCAACGTAAGTATTACATTTGTAATATCCCGAGAAATTCGATACAAAGTCTCGGGGAAGATATATTTTTTCACGTTTTTGGAGAAAACCTGAGCGCTTTCGTAAACCAATATGAAATATTGGATTAAGATAAAGAAAATATGATTTACACTCGATTGCATATTGAAATGTTTTGAAAAGGATTACGTTTGTTTAATATGAGATAAGGCAATATAAAAAAAAATAATCCCACGTCTCACTCCTGGGTACGGGCCTCCCCTCAATCCTCCACGCTGGCCCAGTGCGGGTTGACGGATTTTACATGTCTTTTAAAAATTGGATAGATCTTCTAAGACATGCAGGTTTCCTCACGATGTTTTCCTTCACCGTAAGCAAGTGATAATCATAAATAAATTATGATTCGCAAATGGATTTCGAAAAATCCAGAGTGGCGAGTCGGGGTTTGAACCCAAGACCTGGTGCCCGCAAGACGCGTGCTTAACCAATCGGCTATCACTGCTTAAGGACTGTTTTATGTGGGAATGTTATCAAACAAGAACTTTCTAAAGAATAATGAAATATCTTAGGGCACTGAAAACGTTAAAATAAAAAAAGATCAAGGCACCGACGATGGAAATTAACAAAGTGTTGAAGGAATTGGTATAAAGGCGGAAAGCTAGGAAGAATGAAAAGTGAAGAAAACAAACCAACAAAAACTACCTTCTAATTAACGAGGCAGAAAAATTACAACAGAGAACAAACCTCCTGAACACCTTTTGTAATGGGAATGACGCTTTTGCGTGCCTACATGTAGATATTAACATTATCAAGAAAAATGAAGACACCATGAATGCAGTACCTACCGTACAGTACAGACCCACAAATCGGCAATTTTAGTCACGAAAAAATTGTTAACAATACAAGGAGCAATGAATGATGCTTATCCTACTAATATTATAAATGCGAAAGTTTGTGAGTGTGGATGTATGTATGTATGTATGTTTGTTACTCCTTCACGCAAAAACTACTGAACGGATTTGGATGAAATTTGGAACACAGATAGATTATAACCGGAATTAACATTTAGGATTTTTTAACCCAATAATCCAATACTACGCGGATGAAGTCGCGGGGCACAGCTAGTTTTTCTATAAAACAAACCGCTATCTGGACACCTTTAAAGTCATTTTTGCGTGGCTTCAAACTGCCTTTATCCTGTACCATTGAAATGAAAAGTATGCTAAGTGTGCGGTATTATAATATCCCATAGATTCTATAGCACAGAACATACGCATCATTGTTCGAAGTGACGTCAAATCTTACCTCGCAGTTTAAGTACATTAACCTATGCACTGGTAAACAGGTTTAATTAACATTGAATTCAGACCACAATTTACCTGCAACCCGTGCTGACGTGTTCCAATTCATTAAATTTGCCGATAAATTTGAAGGCAGTCTAATATGAACGCTGTATTCTGTAACTGCTAAAGACGTTGTGACAGATTAATATAGTATTGGTATTTCATAATATATTTATCAAGAAGAGGGTGTTGAAGCTAAGGGAGTTAAAACATTTTGATGGCCAGCTTTTTTTAGATCCTTGGTCGCAGATTGGTTATCTGTTGTTGAAAAAAAAAGAGTAATTTGTGTATTTCCTTAAGATAACTACCTTAATCAAGCTACAAGACTATAGTAATATTAATACCTATATCAACCGGACGTAGAATCTATTAAACATTTTTTTCGTAGCCTCTTTTTCCTATTTCCATTGAGTTTTCAGTTCAGTTCAGCTGACATTTGAAATCCATAGTAGAACTAAAAAGCATGAACTTCGCGATCTCGCAATGATATCGCGAATCTGAAACGGAATCCAAAACCGAGCTAGTGCAGTGTGAAATACGGCAATTACCTCAAGAGCCCCGTGTCACACGTCGCACTTGCTCCACGACGAGTAGTGATGTTACCCTGCGGAAATAATTGAAGTCTTATCGAGTTTCCAATTTCATTACCCAATCTTTAAAATATAACCTAACGTCACATAATATGTGTTCAAGAACATTTTGCTCAATAATAAGATCGTGTCATCAAAAGCTGTTCACGGAAAGTTCATCGACGTGCCTCTTAACTAGCCATAACATTCACCGTCTTTCATTCACAAAGTAATAATTAAACAGCTGCTTTCATTATCTTTTAAGTTTCCCTTTAAATTAGAAATAATTTATTTTTATTATGTAGCCACTTTGGTCCCATTGTTGGAAAAATACCTCCTTCCACTTCATCCCTCTCCCCCTGGTCAAGTGCTATGCAAAAGCAGTTCTTCGTAACGGCGGCCAGTTCGTCTTGCCGTCTGGGCCTGCCACCGTCTGACGTAATTAGAAAAAGAAAAAATAATCAGAAATATCGATGTAAAACCCCCATCCTTACTACACTCAGTGGAGTGTCGGACAGCATTCTCGGAGTCTAAGCGCGTGTCGTTCGCTTCTCAAACAGCACTGGGATCTAATGACCCAGCCTTCCTAACGTTCATTGAGAAGTTTGACGACGTAGTGGTCGAAGGAACAGCTTTTAGATTCTGGTCAACCAAGAGGCACGAATATATCCGTGACTACTTGTAGTATGAAATAGTTTTTTGTATTTCTGAGTGCTCATCAAATTATCTTCGATTGGGCACAGCCCTATGTTAGTTTTATGCTAAAATCCGAAATAGGACTAAACAAAGTAAATAAGTCATATGATAGGACGTCACTTCATAAAAATGTGAAGCCAAAGTATTTTTCTGTATGTTGTGCTAGTCTTTTTCAATGGCGCTTCTGCATCTTCTATACAAATAAATAAAATTGGAGTGTCTGTTTGTAATATCAAAATAACACCTTTTCACTAAATGCATATGAAAGTACATACGGCACCTATAGCAAAAACGCGATTAAAAATTTTTTGTCTGTCTGTCTGTCTGCTGTCTGTCTGTGTGTTTGTTCCGGGTAATCTCCGAAACGGCTGGACCGATTTTGACGGGATTTTCACTGACAGATAGCTGATGTTATATGGAGTAACTTAGGCTACTTTTATTTTAGAAAAACAGAAAAAAATACAAATGGGTCCTGTCGCGCGGGCTCAGAACGCGGGAGCGGGAGCGGTTAGGTTAAATTCCACGCGGACGAAGTCGCGGGCTCAGCTAGTTACATTATAAAATAATACCTATATAACATTATAGTAACCATATTTGTAATTAAAATAAATTAATATCGCCAGACTGACACACCAACTGTATGGTCCCAAACTAAGCAACGTTTGTTCTATAGGTACCGTACAATGGTCGGGGGGCGATCTCAGTGATACCTAGATCTGGGCAAATTACGAAAAGGCCATTTCCGAAATTTGCCCCGACGGGAATCGAACCCGCAACCATCCGGTGCAGGGAGCCGAGCGGCCTACTCTCTAACCACTGTGTCAAGCGGTCGTCAATTTATACACATAAGAGCACCTTCAATTAACTTTTAAAATGTTATATATCCGCAATGTGGAAGAAACAATAGTGGAACCCACCCACGTCAAACAGAAGTCGACGCAGCACTTCTCAACAGAGCCGATCAACATACATGTATGACAAACATTCTGAAACATTCGATGATAAACATCTGTAGCTGATAAAAAGCACATAAATTAGATGAGGCTTCACACAAAGAACGCTGTCCCACGCTTTCTTGATAATAAAATTGATAGGAGCAAACTACGGTGAGATAACAGCCTAATTGGGTTATTTGTAGGAGATTAGGGTTGCATAAGATGTGTGATAATATACTATAATGTAATAAGAAATGTCACCTTTCGGAAAGTTTCTAAATAGATTTTAACGGTTTTATTTTAATATCCTTTGGTATTTGTAGGTAGATGAACTATGCGTGCATTAATTCCCACACATCATAAAATTGGGATCAATTTAGAACACATTCTTTTTATGATCTTTATGAACCTCTACCATAACTAAATACATGATTTTCAGGAAGCAATAGGATAAGAAAGTTAATTCACTAGATACCTGACATCTTGTTCTGCAAAATAACTAACAAAAAAATTACATAAATGTGCTATTTTAAAAATGGTTCCCCGCACTTGATAAGTAGAACGCGGCACTTATAGTAAACAGACCCTAAGGGCAGTGTCACAACAAAATAGTATTTATCTTGATTGATACCGCTTGTCGCCTGACTCGCCACATGCTAATTTATGCAAACTTTTGCATACTTACATGCTACCACTCAATCAATCAAGTTTAAATCTTAACAATTATATAATAAGGGCTAAAGGTGCTGCAAATATAAATTAGTAACGTAGATAAACAAAATTAAAAATGTTGTTCAGGGAGGTAATTTCAAATTCACTGCTAGTAACTTTAATGTTTAGGAAACTGCAATAATAAGGGTCCAAAAGAATTAAATACTTGCGACAAATAAACGTTCCATTTTCAACTTTATTTTCGGATAATAAAGAATGCTGGAAATGGCAAAAGGTAGCTAATTTATTTTGAAGTTCTACAAAGTTAATTTATTTAATTTTTTTTTAAATGAACCTTACCAGCCAACACTACGGGCTATTATGGATGTAAATAGTAAGTTGGTATAAGAGTAATCTAAATGCCTCGGCCAACCGTTTAATGTAAGCGTTAACTATGTAAAGGCTTTAATAATTTTCATTGTTTTTGTTTGTTTTTTTTATTGCCTCGCTGTGGTTGACAAGCTCGTTAGCCGTGTGATGGAACATGAAATATAAAGATATGGGAACATGCAATTTAATTTATAAACGGAGTATAACATCGCGTTATTAAAACTTGAAGGGGTTTTCTGGCTAAACCTATGAGGTATTTTAAATAATGCACGTTATTTTACATTGCGGCTTAGTAAAGCCAAAGATCATGTACATTTGAAATTACTTGTGAAAGTCATGTCTCGTGTTCATCATATGTTTAACTTTATTGTAATATGAACACAAGTGTTTTAATAAATGTGCTATTTAAGGATATCATACAATAAATCTTTGTGTCGTCAATTTTATTTTCCTTTAATTAAAAAAGAAAGAATCCCACAAGCGGTGGAACTCTCCTTCACCAACCGCAACAGCGAGTGTCCTCCGGTAGCGTCACACATAAGAAAGTTACATGAAAGCATTAATTACTTAGTCATTGGACATTGAAATTGTGGTGTGGTATGAGTAATAAGCGAGTACAGATTTCAAACACCCTACAGAGTGTATCAGAATCGAAATAATAATATAGGTACTCTCAACCGTCTGATAGCTGTGAACGCTCAGTGAATGAAGATAGACTTTACTATCATAGTTTGAGAGTTTAAGTTTCATCCTTAGGACACATTCATAGGCCACAGTATTAACTGTTCTTACGAGTCACTGCCACTAATATTCAATAACTAAATAGTACGTAAGATTTTCGCAGAGATGCCGAGACATTTCAAGTTTTAAAATGTTGAAAACTTTTTTCTACAGAATTCATAGCGTTTGTAAATATAGGAAAAACTTCATGAGTATTGCGAGCGTTCTTGAAGTCCGAGAAATCGCTTCCCCTTATGAAACCTCTATATTCCATAACTTGGCCCATCCCAGGACAACTCGAAGACCACAAATGGATGGAGTCCATTTAATCTCGTGGGATTTAATTGCAGCACCTTTCGATTCGCCGCCGGTTCCCGCCGACCATTTATTGGTCAAAAGATTAATGGCAGTGTCGATTACGCAGACGTTTTCAAAAGTTTTTTAACGAGTTTTTGTGGTCAGCCTCGTATCACAATTGGTTGTTTAAAGCTATACGTGAATTCTAGATCTGTGGTGTCAAGAGTGGTTAAAAATAAAATACAAATATTTTGTTAAAGCGACCCACGTCAGCCTATCAACTTGACAGGACTACCCCAGCCGTTTTGCCAAGAGCTTCTTCATGTTATACCAAATCAGTAACAAGTTTAAAGTGGCGTGGATAAAGTAAGCATTGCAATTGAAATACCTTTGATTGATCCACTATCCATTAGCTGAAGTCTACACAAACACTCTTGAAATTTGCAAACCCGAACTGATTTTTAAGCAACACAGAAAGCCAATTGAATATTGCGAAAACAAAAAACAACCGCACACGGCAGGGATTCATTTGGTCGAGAGTTTCAGACTCTCCATATCGGCAGTTTCAGTTGTAACTCAGTAACTACGTTTTGTGTTATGCACACTGCAGTCTTCATAACGATAATAAATCACAGTGTAAAGTTATTTTTGGTATAATTGCGATTATCTTCGGTTTAGAATATTTATATTGTAGATACGTATAAAGTAGGTAATACAGAACCGTACATACAGAAGCATGGGATGACACATCAGCCATAATTTAAAAATATAATTGCTTACTTTAATTTTACCCGTAGTAGGAAAAATAGTATATTATTTTAATAGAAGTATAATTTAAAAACTCTAAAGGCTCTAAACAAACTTTCGAAGTCATACAAAAAGATGCATCTACCTATATCAACCCGTAAAAGCGAAATCTCGAAACAATTCAGTTCCAAGCATAAAAACTTTTAATTAAACTCTATCCTATCCCGGCAGATGAAGTCAAATCCCCGCGATATACTCGATGCATACATTAAACCTGAAAGGGCCAGACCCAGGAACAAAAAGGAAAAGGTGACGAAATTCAGATCCATCTGATATTTCCTAAATTAAAGTGTGGAGTTCTTTGGGGCTTTTTGGAGTAGGCGTTGGAGGAAAAAGTTAGACAGATAAAAGTGATATCGAATTGCTTTTTGTAGAAAAAACATTGAGGCCGATAGGACAACCTATTTTATCAATGACTTTTTTCATATTTTTGGTATTTCAGCAGTATCAATAAAAATAAAAATGCATTAATAATTATAAAATTCCTGGGCTAGGCTTATAAACTGGCGGATACTTTACTAAAAATCCACCAGTGTTCTTGCGGAGTCAGAAAAATGATGTTTGTTCCAATCGCGCACACTCAAATACATTTACGAGCAAACATTACTCATTTAAATTCAAAGAAACACCAGAATATTTAAAATTATTTCTCACCGTAACAATTCCAGTGATTTCCTGAACTCAAGCGTATGATCACCTAAAAAAGCTTTCACGATATAAAATATTTGTTCCGACTTCTCACGGTCGTTTGGTGCGACGAATAATTGGAGACACATGGTATACCGTCCAGGGGTGTTCCTAATTACACAAGAAATATGCCCCGGGCGATAGTTAATTAATATGTATCGCAAACACGTGTGCGACTGTATAATTATGATTTATCACGTAAAAATACACTTTTTATATTCTGATCTCGTTTCAGAGAATTTAGTGTCAGATTTTTGGGGAATATTTCAACTTTTTATGAGAGTAAAGCATCTTAAGATCAGTTCGGCTAGATTTGGAAGTAAATATTCATAATTGATGATACCTAATTATTTATTTATGCGGAGAATATCGAGTTACCTCTAATAGTCAGGGGTTGGTGCTCTCGTGTATACGAGAATCTGGCAAGTGACCGACTTACGTGTAACCGGCGGTAAGAAAGAGTAGGTAAGTTGGCAAGCCTCGGGTTCATAGAGCGTCGTCACTGTCACCGTTACTACTTGTCCAGTATTTTATCCTCTTTGGACTTGTCAGTCGTTGTACAAGTTTGTTTTTGTACAGTCGTGTCTGTTTTAAATATAAATATTATAGATTTGTTAAAACCCCCTAACTTGAAATTCTAATATGGAATCTAATATAAAAAAGGAAAACCTTCACACGGTCAGTATACGTGAAATAATTTACAATTTTTATAAATATTTTGTCAAAGAAGCTGGCAAATGAAAAAAAAGTGTATGGACCGAGGGAGGGGATGGGAGAAAAATCGTGTTGTATATATATTATAAAATTTGCACATCACGCAGCCCCCATTGAAAGCGAAATTTTGGTTTTCTATACGCTTGTATACCAAAAAATTGGGTCAAAATGACCCATGTCAACAATTTTACCGCAAATTTTCTATTCTTGTACTAACCCTTCCATGACGCGGGTCACAAATTAATCCATTTAGAATACATGCACAAGCCGGTTCAAAATACTCGTGAAACATAAATAAGTAAAATCAACGCCACTCCACGAACTGGATGACGGTGAGGGTGGGTTTTTAGAAGTTAGTTAGTTTTTTTTATTCCAACTAATCTCCGAAACGACCGGACCGATTTTGATGGGTCTTACACTGATAGATAGCTGATGTTTTAAATAATAACTTAGACCGCTTAGGAGCCGCGGTTAGGAACTAGTATTAATATTTAAGAGAGAAACATAAAGAATATGACGTAATTGTGTTAAAATATTAAGAAATTGAGATAACATAACCATGCAAATACTAATAAAGGAAATTAGATAAAAAAGTAATGATTAAGCCGCTTGACTATAGACGGCTCGACTCACTGCATCGGGTAGGGTAGTCCAATTATATTCGAGACTAATTGAGGAAATGGCCTTTTCGTAATTTACCCCGTTCTGGGTGTCACTGGGATCGCCCCCAGTTCATTTTACGGTACCTCTAGTACAAACGTGGATTACTTAATTCGTGTGTTACTATGGCAATATTAATTTATGTATTAAATAACAACAGCGAATACGCAAAAAAAAACGAAAAAAAACGGATGCTCATCAAAGATACGTCTGCGAATGCAAGTATAAAAGTAACAACAAATTAATTGAGACCCACACTCTCCATGAACAATGGAACAAGACAAAACATTTCAAGAAACTCCGACGAAGCAGCATTTTAAACAACAAATCAATAGCCAGATTATCATCGGGTATAATCATAACATCAGATTGAAGTGCTTCCTCATCTGATAGCGTATCTCTAAAGCTATCAGCCTCCCATCGAGTCCACACCTCGGAGCAATATTTGCTTATCTCATAGATAACCTGGAGATAAATATTGAAATTTTATAGTTTCAAGTTTAGGTGTTGAAAATTATTTATTTGATGTGTGTCAGTGTCAGTATAAGTAAGCCGATTGGTTAAAGCACGCGTCTTGCGGGCACCAGGTCTTGGATTCAAACCCCGGCTCGCACCTCTGGATTTTTCAAAATCTATATGTGAATCGTAATTTCTATATGATATATGGGAAAACATCGTGAGGAAACCTGCATGTCTTAGAAGATCTAACCAATTTTCGAAAGACATGTGAATTCCGCCAACCCGCACTGGGCCAGCGTGGTGGATTAGGGCCTGAATCCCCCTCGTGTTGAGGGGAGGCCCGTGACCAGGAGTGGGACGTCAAAAGGGCTAAATTATTATATTATATTATTATAGTGTGTCAGTATTGGGCTAGTGGGGATTGAGTTTCTAAGTTTAAAGAAAAATCATAATTAATTTTACCAGCGGTTTCGCGTTCAAAGGCTTCTAGTACTTGTTATGAGTAGGTATAACGCACTTATTCCTCTTATTTTTTTATTAACTACAGATCATGGGCTGCCTCGATCCAGGTAGCACCACCCTCTTACAGAATCACAAATCTGCTTTAAGTAGCTATTGTAGCTGCGTTTTGTTTGATGAGTGGAAAAGAAAATGGCTAATTTTAATTTGATCAACGTGTAGTTTGAACTCGAGAACCAATCTAGAATTTATTCTGAGGATCAAATACCAATATTTGTATGTCAGATTTAAAATAAATTGACCTTATAACTTATCTTGTAAAACAACTTCCGACAAAAGAGTATTGATTTCGGCTTAAAATATTTCTTAAATTTCATATAAAATTATTTAATTATAACTTTATAAATCCATTAATTTCTCCAAAAAATAGTAAAAACTCCTAAACAATAAGGAAGTATGACGTAAAATATCGATGAGCCGTCAATCATGATTATAAAATACGGTAATCTGATCCCAAGAGCTCTCATTATTTTCTACTAAAAGGATTAAACAAACATTTCAAAGGCGCTTTTGAAATCCGAAACGCATCCTCTATACTTATAGAAACTGCAAAATTAAAAAAGGAAATCGGGGCTGAGAACAGGAATAGTCAATAGTCACTTCATATTGTGTTTACTGTGTAAACCGCATGAGGTTCCGTGGTATCACGTTACCAACCTACAAAAAAACACTTAATAAAATTCACAGAACACTGTAAAACATCCAATGCCGTACCAAATTTGAATGACTTCAAAAAGGCACCAACAGAACACGTAATGGATGGGATACAAGACGATGTAGCAGCAACAGTTGTCGGTGATAGGGGTAATGTAGTAGACGGTGAAGGGATTGTGTATCCCGCGGGAGCTTGGTGGCAAGTTGAGTGAACTTGGCTAACCTAAATTGTGGACAATAGTGCCATTGTTTTCGAACGTTGAGAAATTTCCTCGATGGTTTTAAATTTATCACAGCAAAGATAGTGTCAACGTGCAGGAAGTCCCAGTTTGTTAAAATACCTTTTGAAAGTAATTAAGGTTGTGCCGAGTGAAATGGTTATCAATAAAAATATATGTTCCCACTCCAGTGAAACACTCTAATAAGAATCAATAAACTAAACAAAACACAAAATATTTTTATACTAATATTAGGAGTAGGCGATAAGTAACAGGCGAGGCAGTAAACAAATCCAGAATCGAAGATCAATTTCTATAATAAAATGCCCATATGCAACCAAAGGAAAACATAGTGCTGTCATGCTACCTATTTGTAACTGCTTGCAATAATATCTTAGACAGAATAGTAGACGCAGATTGGGCTCTCATTAACCTTAATATTCGAGACTATTGACCAAAGTGTTGCTAAATATTTGGCGCCTTATAAGCTGAACAGGTTTCAGATACCCCACTGCGCGCATCCCACGTCCACATACTTAGCAGACATGCTTACTTAAACTATGTATTATACAGATCAATAAGCTAATTACTGTTTATGAATACAGCGGTCCAATTAAATGGAAGTAAGGGAACTATTAAATGAAGAGTTTAGTGGGGTCAGTAATTCAATTAGCTTTTGGCCCCGGTTAGTAAGTACTAACATTCTTACAACGTGGGAATATAGTTATTTTCAAACCATACTGTGAAACTCAAACCTAGATGCATCAAGCATTGTTCAAATATTTAGATGATGTGAGATGTAAGAGCTTTAGAAGATGTATAAAGTGAACACACTTCAGGGCTTTCTTGGTCGACTATTAGCCACAATCTCCTTAAAATTTACACCAATAGCTCGCCCCTATTATTTCATTCAAGCAATACAGGCATAAATAAATTGACACGCTGGTAATAATTGGAATGCTAACGATATACAAGAAATTTCTTTTTAAGATCAAGGTAAGATAATATTAAGATTAAAAACGTACTCAAGTCTGCGGCATCCTAAGATTTGTCACTTAAGCCACAAATTGCTGCCCATCTATAACGAGGCTTATCTGCGTACGTTGAATGACTATCTTCTCTGAAGTGTCCGTCTGTAAAATGGGAATTGATTTATTTGAGTAATTAGATGAATTCAAAGTCAATTGGGTATCTAATGTATCACTTATTGTATAGGTCCCTGATGAAAATGCCTCAGTCGACAATAATTGATTTATTGCAATCGGAATCTAGTATTGTGTGCTCCTGTTCCAGTGATACTAGTTTCTCATTATTCTTTCCATTCATCTATCAACCGGAAGTTGCCCTCTAGTGGAAATAGGCCTCCTCCTATGACTGGTTTAATCTTGGATGACTTTCTACCCGATCTTCACAAACTCAAATTAATCCACGAAACCCCGAACATCTAAGTATTTATTCCCGGAAATGTGTGTCAAAACAAATTGCAAAAATATGAAGCTTATTCAAATCACCAAAGTTTACAAACAAAATTGTTTGCATCTAAAAAAGTTTCTGAAAAAGGAAGTCTTGCAAAGTGACAGCTGCCATGTCGAGCTTGTGGACACCGACGTTGGCGTCACGTCTGGAACTCGTCCAGAAATTTGCAACAATTGTCCCGGAATTATTTTAAGACCACTTGCGTGGGTGGTGAATGTCTGTTTATAGATGCTTATGGTACTCATAAAAGTAAAGAGTTTACTTAATAATCGAGGGTAGCAGTTAATTCAGCCGCTTTCACCAAAGGTTTATTATTAGTACTTATGCTACTATTTTTTAATATAGTGTGTTATGCTCGCATCGGTTTATATAGACAACAAAAACATTGTCTCTCAAACTCTACGACATTAATCGCCTGTAATAAATGATTACAAAAACTTAGTAGGACCATACCAGCACACCTTCAAGGATATATATTTTTTTAAATTCATAGTTTTCTATGATATCAAATACGGCCATTAGCCGTCAAGAATAAGAACGATGAAGAACGGTGTCGTAATCTTCGTGTGAATGATCGCTTACATTCCTATATTTCATCCCACCATCAAAGTTATAATAAAATCTCAACACTGTTTTCTCCGACTACAAAATATTCTGACTTGTTACTTTACATCGTTAATGTAACTTGACAGATGTAACTCAGATCTTATCCGGAAGCAACAGGGCGGCAGATCGTTTTGAGATAGCGGCGTCTAAATAATTTGTGTACACGCATGGGCGCTATTCAAAGCATTTTAGTGGGGAAATACCGCCTTAGGTGGGAGACTGGTTACGCAATTGTTTTCTGAGAAATATCACGAGTAGATTATCTAATGAATTAAATGTGAATTTGGAAAATATTTAAGGATGCCTTTTTTATTCTATTACATTGGGACCAAAATGCCTTAGGTGATGTAGGTGCTGGCGTTCATCCCTGGCATTCCTGCCTTCCGCTGCAAGGACTTAAGGGTTATGTTTGATGGTGGGTAGGACCACCCTCTCACAGAAGATCGGTGTAAAGTAGCTATAATAGCTGCGTTTCGTACGTCCCTTCCCCTTCCTTTATTCCACTACACTTCATTCTATCTGTATGGCAAGCATCCATAGGCTAATCTGTAGTGGGTTTTTGTTTACCACCGTTGCTGTGAGATAAAGCTTGCCTCAAGAAGTGGGATACGTACAAAACCTGAAATTATTCTATGAATCATAATTTCACAAGATGATCACAAAGTCGGTGGTCTCACTTACCAATCAACACTTGAGATTCAATATGATAAACATTCAGAAGAGTCTAATGCGTCCCGTCTTGTGTGTGCTCCCTTTGATTCAGATATTCGCGATCTGTGTCTCATGTGTCCGAATGACACACAATTTGTTTTATAAAGCTGTTTGTATACCGGAGTCCTGACTCAATCAATTTGTGAACAGCTACACTTCATTATCATCTGTCTCAGCTTTTCGCTTCATCTGGATCTTCTGCATTATTAACTGCTGACGCTGCCGTACATGCACCTGAATTAGTATTTCGGAAATTGGAAACACCCTCTATAGTCAAGTGGTAGAGCCAAGCTCTAGCTAACTGACTACAGCCCATATACGGACTGGCCCGGGATAGGACCACCCTCTCACAGAACAACGACCTTAAGGTGCTATAACTATAGCGTTTCGAACGATGAGTAAGAGAACCAGAAGACCTATACCCTCTTCCCCTCCATCAGTCCCATTCCCTTCAGGTAAGCAACGTGCGAGCAACGCCATTGATACTCCAAGCATCTAAAGGTTACGGTAACTGCTTAACATTAGGCGGGTCGTACGCTTTATGTCGTCTTTGTTCCATAAAAAAGTGAGATACTTTATTGACAAAGTATTTTGTGTAAATTCCGTCTTATTACTGAAAATGTCACACACAACACGTGTATGCAATTGCATATAGGAAACTCAGGAATAGCAACACTGTCCAATAATACCAAGCAGTTGCCGTTTATTGCTGTTTCTATTGCCTGGACTTGACTCAAACTGCACCTTTAAAGTAAATATATGTAATTATATGCAGTGTAAATAAGGAATAATAATACCGAATGTAAAGCTAATAACGATATTAATAATTCTAACATTAATAGGCACTAGTGCTTGTTTGAAGATAGGACAACAATTTCTTGGTATAAGAAAGTCTGAATCCGAATACAGCCTGCTTTGTCAGTGGTGCATAATCTTAGAGCGTTAATACATGTACATAGATATAGGCGAATTGAAACTCCAACCATTATAAGCAAATCAATATTCGTTGCAAGTGTTGGAAAAGTTAAATTACTCAAGGTTAAAGGTATTGTATTTTATTATGTTGTTGATCTCTGGCAATACTTCATAACCTATGATAAAAGCTATCTTTATGTTAAGTTTGATGAAAATCCATACAGTGGTTTTGACGTAAGGTGCACAATCACAGATATAGATACCCCGGCCAAACGTCAAGGTTGGTCGCCGCCAAGAAGCTTAGAATACCACTGGAGATATCTCGTAGAACTATGGAGTGAAGACAGGTTTTTTTACATATATACATATGCTCTGACCCTCTCACACTTCATCTGAAATTGCCATGATAAACACAAAAAAATACCCAAACTAACGTGTGATGAGCCAAGATTTCGCAAGTCCATGGTTTTCGTGTCTGTTTTTTTATGGATTTTATTTACATATTACATATGCGTCAATTTGAGAATCCTCTTTTGACTTCAGTATTTATTTTTATATAGAAAACCAAAAAATATATCAACCGTTCACTTTCCTGATTGTCGGTAGCTGTTATTTTAATAATTTAGCAACACTGATAGAACACTCAATTTGACACTATGGCCAAACTGTCAAAGATTTTCAAGCACTTCGCATTTTTAAATTAGTTTAATGCTTAAATAAAAGTGTATTCTTGTAATTTAAACGATGTATTGTGTTGTGCAAAATTGCAGAAGTGTATGGATACCAAACTCAAACATTAAGTTACACAGGTAATTGTATTTTACGCTAATCACCGTATTTAACCATATTTATATTATTTTTAATGGGAGACATAATAAAACATCAATAAATGATTATTATTAGTATTGTGTGGCTATTGATTAATGATATAACAGTTTATGTTGTACTTTTCGTACTATATTCATTTAGTTTTTACATAAACATTTGACCTAAGAAGGGTGACCATCATCTCACTGTATTTCAGATTTTCTGAGTAAGGAAGGATACATAAGTATTATACTAATCATATGTTCCAAAGTCAAAAATATCATCTTATTACACATATATGAGTACCCACCATATATTGTGATTGTGCTAAGTTTATAAGTACCACAATCACAATGGGTACCTATTTTATGACGGGTGCGTATACCTAACTTTGCCCCCTGCACACTTCGACCCTAGGCAGGAGACGAGCCGGCGCGGCGTTCGGCTCGCATACGTGCTCGCACTGGTACCGCGCTGTGAGTTAGTGACAGTTAGACCGTCACGCAGAGAACGCGCGTAAGCTCGAATGCCGGTTGGGTTATTTATACAAACAAATAAAATTTGAGTGCCTGTTTGTAATATCAAAATAACACCTTTTCACTAAATCCATATGCAAGTACATACTCGTACAGTACATAGGTAACAAAAAAGCGGGTTGAAGCGGTTTGTTCCGGGTAATCTCCGAAACGGCTGGACCGATTTTGACGGGACTTCCACAGATAGCTGAAATATATTAGCTGATACATACCGCATATTTATATTTTTAAATTTTAAGTAATTTTGGAAATGGTTTCACTGGCTTGTTTCATTTTTTTTTACTTGTTTATGATGAGTGAGTTTGTAACGCGTATCAACATATGTGATGTGACTTAAATGGTTGTATCTTTTGATTGCGGTGACTTGGAAGCTTTATAAATTATTGATTCTTCTTCTTTCTTTAAAAATATGTTCCAGTAATAGCAATAACAAACACATTTAATAACAATACAATACAAAAAACAGGTGTGATGTGATTAATATTAAAAAAGTCATGATGACATGACTATTCATTATCATCAAACAATCTATTTACTATTCTAATAAGTTTTGTGGTAGCTTCACTAACACTGAAATTGGGATCACCCCTGTTGCACAAGAAATCAATAGCATCAGCGACAGAAGAAGTGAGTGTCTGCGCTGCAAGACGTACATATATGTATTTATTTTTATACTATGATAGTTGACATGTCCACCTGTAACTTTTTGGACAATTTTAACCCTTCTTTCAATTGCACCATGTGAAGTTCTATAATAAATTTAAATGACATTTCCGTCCGGCGTTGTTAATGTGACCGCAATGAGAAAAAAAAGGGCAAACCTTTATGAACTAGATCGACGTCACTGCAACCAGCTACAACCTTACGGGGAGTTTTTACAGGGCGGTTCACCGTGTTATGATATTAGGCGGGAGTTTTGCAATCCTCATAAGATGAAGGTGATACAACACAGATGGTGACGGAGTGGGACCCACAGAGCCAGTGCCGCGCCGCGTCGTGTGACTGCACTCGTACCATTGTGCCATTGTATCGCGTCAGGAATTGAAGAATGCTAAATATTAAATTATTCATTATATATATTCATTTATCCATATTGTATGTGCGTACTAGTGACGCTGCTCCTGCTAGTGACGCTGCTCCTGCTAGCCGCACCTGTCGTGTATGGACATTCAATTCAATATCTAATTTGGTTTACGTTTGGAGATCGATTTATTAATATGGGCCCGAAACCGTCAGTCCTAAACTTGAGATCCGATGTTGTCACCCTAAAGAGAGAAGCAACAAACACGTGACGTTATTCAAGGTCATATTTCTTTGCTTCGAAACATTGTTCGTGTTAAAACATCCAGTGTTATGTATAAAGTTCTTGGTCGCCGCTAACTTACAGTCCGCGCGACTACAGATTAAAAAATATGAGTATGAGCGAGATAATCACTCGAGAGAATCGTAGCGGGCGGAGGGGCATCGGCGGCATCGGTGTCTTTGAATCGGTTTAGATTTCCCGTCACTAATGACGTCACAGTAGGTGTTAAAAAATCGGCACGCTTGGTTTCAATACAAATCGTGAAACTGTAAATCTATATCTGTGTGCACAATTCATCAAAATGTTCCTAAATACACAAGCAAATTGTTTAGGAATTGTCCCCGCTGCATTCTAATCTATTTTGGAGCGACATCAGCATCCAAATGTCGGCAAACACCGGCTGCGCGGAGTGTAGCGCAAACAGCGATGCGTTTTACTTAATTGAATACCTAATGACGGACTGCATGGAACTGTTAGGGTGTGCACTGACGTAGCAAAGTTGACGGTGTAACATTCGGGAGAAAAAAACATATAAATGAACTTATCTATGATATTTCTTAGCAGCAGTGATAGCCGATTGGTTCAAATCCCGGCTCGCACCTCTGGATTTTTCGAAATCTATGTGCGATTCATAATTTCTATATGATTATCACTTGCTTACGGTGAAGGAAAACTTCGTGAGGAAACCTGCATGTCTTAGAAGGTCTAACCAATTTTCGAAAGTCATGTGAAATCCGCCAACCAGCACTGGGCCAGCGTGGTGGATTATGGCCTGAATCCCCCTCATGTTGAGGGGAGACCCGTGCCCAGCAGTGGGATGTCAAAAAGGGCTAAATTATTATTATTATTATATTTATGATATTTCTTAATCATGGTCAAGCGACTGGACCTCTCACGTCCTTTTGAAATGGCACTAGTTTTCATGAAAATTCAAATTCCAAGAACACTATAAATTTACATCAAACTTGCTTCAAATATCTATTTTTAAACGGTTTGATCTATATGTTTGAGGTAAGCATCGTGTTTTTAAAGATGACTGCGGTATTGAGATATCATTTGTACAAACAGGCAGCCAAAAGCGCCATGCTAAAATTTAACAAATCACTTGGATTCTGGATATCATTAGAATCTCATGTCATTTAATAAGTTAAATTTCTAAAGTCCGCGTTTGGCGTGTAGGATGTACATACCCTTACACGTATATATTGATGTGTATGTTGTTCAACGTAAATATTGTCCCAGTTTAATTGGATTTTATATTTGTCCTCGTTCAAGCTTAAGTGATTTTAGTACTTTTAGCCAGTTTATACGGCTCAATGCAAAAATATTTTAAAGGTTTAAACGTTTTACAACTGAAATAAGTACCTACCTAAAAGTAGGTAGCTTATTTTTTATATTTACTCTAAGTTATGCCAATATAAAAAAAAAACTATATTCTATTATAATCCATAACTCTTAAATGACACCGCTTCCAAACATAATACATAACTAACTTGTATAATAACAATACATTATCGCTAGATGCATCTATCACGCGTTCAAATGTAACGGTATATTTCTTAATTATCCGTTAAACGGGCGCACAGAATAAATCTTAGAGGTGTCCCTTTAAAAAATACTTACATAAGATGAATTGGGAGCGCTGTAAATAATGATCGTCAGACGTATGGGGGAGTCAAATAGATTTCTTTCATGTTCCTAACAGAATAAGTAAAGTAGGTAGGCGCCTACGTAAGTACCTAATTCGCTCTACTTAATAAAAATCAGGTTCAAACTGAAAAATAACTTTTTAAACCACTAGCCTTTTATCATTATTTTAAAAGTTTATTAAAAACAACATTTATATATATGTTAAATGGAAGTAAAACATTTTTTTACTTATTATCACTATTGCTTAAGTTTGAAACTTCAATTTAACTGGGTCAAAATTATTTCACATTTTCAGAGTTGTTTACAATAACAAAAACAAAAACCGTAGGTAATATTCAAGAATACGGCAATTGTGACGTGCGCAACCCAAGGCAGCACAGCTGCGCCCTCTACGCTACTTGGAAGCTATCAGTGTTATTACCTTTTTTCATTCCGAGAGGGTTCCGTATTATTAAAATTTATTGAAATTATCGCTCCCCACGAACGTTCAAAGGAGTTTCTTCGAGTGTAAAGATAAGACATCGGGTTTCGGGCTTCGAAAAGTGAAACACACATTATATTTCAATGGAAATTTACCTAAAAGTGTTTTATATTGATTTAGGGATTTCAAAAATATTTTACGTGGTAAGTATTCGTAATTGTTATTTCAATTTTTAATGTTTCAAAGACCTATTGTTATTAATTGACATCATGGAACTTTATCAGCGCAAAATATCGTGTTTCATTAAAGTTTTGTTTTACAAATCTATGATAGGTAATATTAATATTATTAATATTATAATAGTGTTGGTCATGCTCACTTCAATGTCCTTGTTTGCGGTGGCTTTGTGGAGCGGGTCACCCTCTTCCCTCTATTATGGTTGAGGAGAGTGATGCCGCTTTTCAAGTCATGCTCGTGCGCGGGCGCTGCTTGCGGGGATTGGTCCACTCACTTTCCTCTTAACAACATTGTCGTTAAATACTATTTATTTACTTAGCATGGAAGGCATCACACCAAAACAATTATCGTATTATCCACCCCTGTTTATCAATTATTATTTTGGTTCGTAAACGTTTCATTTGATGTAAGTATGAGTAGGTATGCACATTCATTCATTGAAAAGAGTAACCATTGAGTTTCTTGCCGGCTCTTCTCAGTGGAAGCAGCATTCCAAACCGGTGGTAGATTCTGACTATTCATAAATGCTTTGTTGGCTTACATGAATAAAAACAATTTTGAATTTTTAATTTTTGAATTTTGAATATAAAATGTATACAGCCTATAAAAAGTACGCCTTGAAAAAGACTTGCTGATCCTGTATTTTGCTGTATCCAATCATATAAGCAATATTAATCTACTGGAGTATTCAGAGTATGCTAGCAATTACCTAAAAACGAGCCCATTCAATTTGAGCCCCAGGGCGGGCGGGTTATAGCCGTCTACCTCTATAGAACATATGGAAGGTTTCCTGCGAACGATGGATCAGTATTCTATGGCAGGGTGTTAGATTAGATACTAATTTTCGTATCTGAATCATTATGGTAAAAAGTCATCAGATATCACGGGCAATTGCGAATCGATTTACGAATAAATTTAGGTAGGTATGTAGGTAGGTACCTACATAAAAAAAAAAAATTATATACATTTATTATCTTTATTTTCTATGTAATGGTGTGAAATATCCTCGAAAAAATTTATAAAATAATTATGACATTTCTGATATTGCCATTAAATACAAGCACCGTAACGAGATTCTACACGTCCACATTTTAACTAGAATGCAACCAAAACGTAGGTATGCAAGAGACCAGACTATTTTAAGATTTGACATTTTGCATTGCTTCTGATTTATGATAAGGGAACAAACTAGCCGATTACACGCAAATGTCCTCCTTTAATTTATATGAAATACTTAATTGCAACGACAGAAGCATAATTAGAATATCTTTGTACCTGCCTATTCTAATTCTAGAACGATTTGTATGCTGTATCTGTCTTATATTGATCTAAAACAATTGATACCAATTAGTGGCGCTTGTTGCAGGGTGTGGAGCGCATGCGGTGAGGGCTGACTTCATTTTAATATTAAATTTCCAGCTATTGAATCCTTATTAATGAAAATACACAATATAGAGTCTTTTAATGATTTATTGAGTAGTAGGTAACTTCGAGTAATTCAAATAAACATTAATGATTTTTTAAAGTACCTACTTAACTATTTACCCATTTAGAGAATTTTAAAAACAGTCCTGTTTCAGTCGGAATATTTAAAGCATCAATCAAGAGGAATAATCATCATCATAACAAAATTATTATATTTAAATGCATCTTAAATTTAAGAAAAATGATGAAATCTAAATATTGACCACTAAAGCGATATAAGATTTTGGAATTCTAAAATCAAAACAAACAAGCAAGCATATCTATTGATATGCTAGCAGAGTAACTATCTTCAACACTGAATATTTATATTTCAACTTATCGACGTCGAATTCCCAGAACGTCAACCAATTTAATAAAAATGTGCGAACATTAAATCGAAATTAGTATTCCACCGTCGAAATTCGTTCCGTTTGTACATCAAAATGCAAAGCTTGGACGATCCTGTCCATCCAATTTAGTTATAACAAAACCGGAGTAAGATGCTCATCTTACTGCCTAGGGATTAATTAGAATTGTAAATGAATCGACCGTAGTCCTTGGCAATCCTTCCAGTTAACTTGAAATCAAAATGTTTATTGTAAACAATCCTTTTGAAGATTAAATCTGTATAGGAACACAACAGGAATAATTATGAGAAATATTTAAGGTGTAGATCAACTGGGGTGAAACATTTTTTACATGATGGAATAGGAAGAATATAAATTACATAGTAATAAAGTAAGTTGGATTCCAATCCAACTTACTTTGTGATCCATCACAATATTATATGTCCCCAGACTCGGCAGGAAACTAAGAACCTTTACGAAGGACTAGTCTTGTATAGCCCACGACTGACAGGAGCAGAAAAAGTAGACATTCGTTGAAATATATACTTACTTTTAAGGATTTTATTCCATAAATGAGATTGGTTGCAAACTTAAGTGTTGTCATAAACCTTAACACCTTATAAGGTAGTTGACACGAAACAGACACTTTTGAAAAGTTATGTAGCAATATAACAGGAAAAAGAGTCTGTTTAACAGGAAAAAGAGGAACAATAATCGGATGAACAGAAATAGAACGCAAATATCTATCCCAAATTTGCATCACTGGTGCGTCCTAATAGGCAGATTCCTTTACAGAGAACTCCAGGCCTTCGTTTGAGTTAATGCGTTATTGAGGAAAATTATCTCGGAATTTTTGCCGGAAAGGATCGGAATCTGTTTATTGTTTTTGACTTTGTTTCCAGCGATATTTTGGGATCAACGATTCGAAAAATTACTTTCGCTGTTGCTACGCTAATTTCTGAAATGTTTGCTTCTCTTTGGGATTGCGAAGTTGAAAAGTTGAAAAGTATTTAAGGATGTGTAAAGCTGTAATTAATTAAAAAAACATAAATACATTTGCAAAATAATTTAACTTAAAACTCGAAATTTGTTTGTTAGTACTATATTTTGGATGTGGAACACACTGTAGAAACGGACTAGTGAAATTCAGAGACACAGACCATGATAAGCCTGCTAATAAGCCTTACTTAGCCTACCTTACTGAAAATATACGTAGCTGTCCACCTTTTAACTTTACAGACTACATTTCAAAGCCAAATGACGGAATGCTTACAAAAGTTGTTTAATGACAAATTATAAACGAATTTTATAAGAATATCAAACACGACAAACTTACTAGTTTCCAACTACTTATGTATTCAATCGTCAAAGTAGTGTAGTGAGTGAATATTCGCCACCACATACATTCTCACTGCTCTATCGTGTCAACTCATACAAATCACATAATAGTGCGGCGTCTGGTGCGAGTTTGCGCTCCTCTCGAGACGGTGTCTCAATATTTGCACGAGTATATTCGGAAGGCATGCCGCGTGACGTCACTGATAAATAACATTTTTTGCTAAGCAATCGTTCCATGAAATAGTTTCAAATTGAAGTATACTAAATACTATTTATTATACCTATTCCCTTTCGTGTCGAACAATGAATCCATTAACTTCATTCAATGTTGTTTTAGAAGTAGACGTTTAAAAGGTTTTCTAATGTCATTTAGGTCGTCTGACACATTTAATTTGCAAATTGTTCATTGTACCACCTGTTGTTTCTCACAATTCCACATTCACAATTATAGTGTATACTCATCATTAGCTTTTAATACTTCCTATTCTTGCTTCTTTTGCCTTGTAATTATCTCTTTGTCTCGTATGTGCGGGAAATAAGTCTTTGAATATTTCAGGCAACAGTAGCGATTGGTTTTATAAATGGATATTCTTGTAAATTAAATCAACCAATTGTTTAATCAATGAGGAAATCTGTGTGGATTAGAATTAGATATAAGTTTAAACCATAGAACTGAATGTTTGCGGCATTGGGTGCACCAGACGATACCATTAATTCTCCATTGGTGTCTTCAAAACATTTTAATATGACTTTCAAAATCAACTCATCTTGATAACAGAAGAAATTGAGACACAACATCAAGGACCCAAGATGAATCTATGAACACTTGCCTTTCCTTAAATGAATTTAAAGGAAATATTTATCCATAAATGAAGTCACTCAAAAGTAAAGATAATAGTTCCACGAGCGCCATTACTTCAAGCGCCACTACTTCACTTCAGTTTGGTGTGTCTTTTGTCTTTGGAAATGACAGCGTCGCCCGACTTCATGTTATATTCAATGGTATGGCGAATACAATCGATAGTGTCCGTCGCTTTTCGTATTTGAACACTTGATTGGTGGTGTTTCATGTCAGTTATTGTGAACAATCAGAATATCATTAATTTATTAAGAGACAAGAAGTTATATTTTGTGAAACTTAATTACTATTTCATAATTCAGGTCACTGCGAATTCTATTTTGCCATACTATTTCATAACTGAGGTAAAGACTGTTAAATTTTATTTTTCTTCATTATTATTATTTTACCGACCCGTGTACTTTTTCTAAATATGTGACCGAATATATTCGGTACCAAAGAATTTGTAATAATAAGACATTATTACAAATTCTTTGGTACCGAATATATTCGGTCACATATTTAGAAAAAAAAACCTTGTTCAGTACCTATGGACCGATATGGATCTTTTTTTTAAATTATAAATACCTACCTGAATTATTTGTCCTCTCTCAAGTTTTTTTTTCAATTTCATATCTGGCTTCATATTTTAAAGAATCATCTCATTCCTAGATTTATTTTACAAAACTCTTTAAAACATCACTCCCGAAAAGCGTCGTTACTATACTTCATTTCCTGCTTAACACTATTAGCACCTTTGCACAATACCGGCATTCGAACGGGTTGTTTACAGCGCGAATGCGCCCTATGTCACTGTGGCTGTCTCATTACCGCCACTGTTCCTATACCGTTTGGGCTTCCATAATTTGTTGGAACACTTAGGGTTGATACAGCAATGGTAGTTACTTACACCAAAGTCTTTTTGACCTGGCTTTTTTCTGTGTATAATGTTTTGAGCTTTTGAGATGAGGGTGAGTTGACTTGAGCCCGGCGGGCTGGCTGGGCTAGCTAGGAAGCTCGCTTCGACCTATAGGATCGCTTCATTTTCCTCAGCTTATAAAAATGACGCGATCCTATTGGTCGAAACGAGCAGGCCAGCTAGTCCAGACATCTATAATTAAACATTTTTAATAACTGGTCCAACTTTCATACATGCGGTTTTACTAGTCATATCTCGATGTGTAGACATCAGTTTCTCATCAATGATCAGCCAAGGTTAGCGGGTAGCTGATAAAATCTAGTAGGTTAAAATGCATGCCTTGACAACCCTGTGCCTCTGTCAACACAGAAACTATTCTATGGAATTTTAACACGTTCTAAAATAAACCTTTTGTTACTTTGTCGATTTTAATTTGACACATTGAAAACAAAGGCTACCTTTATTCTTAGAAATATTGCCACACTAGATACTGATAAAACCAATGCAGGCTTATACAATAAGCAATACTTTTTATCATATATGTAACTATAAATTGCAAATTTTAGAAACCTCCCATACGACGCTTTGTTCAAACTATTACTTCTTACATTAGACTAAAAGTTAACAAATTAAATTTTATTAAACTTTTTACTTTTTAAGTTTTTTTTTTAATCGTTGGTTTTTGAGATTGTAACTTTTTGTTTTTTACTTCTACTAGTTGAAAAATTCATCGAACACTCAATAAACTTATAATACTAGGTAAAACAAAAAGGGTATACTATTATTTTTGCAACTTAACTTTGTAAATCTCAAACTACTGGCTTTGTGGGACTGTTGAAGTACTAAAGGTTTTGTAGTCTTGTGAAATCGGTCAACAGCTGTATTCCTCTAACATCTTTTGTTTTTCAAGTTCCCTCCAAAGCTGATGGTTTAAGAATTACAAAGTTAAGTTTTGAAAAAAAAAAGTATACCCATTATGTTTCACCTTGTATAATTACAGATGAAAAAATGAAAAGAGAATTCCATAAAAAATTATTTGAAGGAAATATTATTAACAATGTGGCATAATCTACCGTCATAGAATCGAGAATGATATCAATAACAGAAAGGGTATACTTTTTTTCCTAACTTAACTTTGTAGTTCTTAAACTATCAGCTTAGGAGGAAACGTAAAAAACAAAAGGTGTTCCAGGGATACAGCTGTTGACAGATTTCATAAGCCTACAAAACCTTTAGTACTTCAACTGTCCCACAAATCCGATAGTTTTAGATTTACAAAGTTAAGTTGCAAATAAAATAGTATACCCTTTCTGTTTCACCCAGTATATATAGAAGGAAATCAAATAAAATATCTACTCTGGCCTGGAAAGTAATCTGGGCGTTACCATATTTGTCTTAAATCACTACATAACATAATAAGATAAGATAGTGATAAAATTGTATGTAGAGTTTAAGTCGTATGCCGTCTTACTAAATGTTTATGGGCTCATTGAAAATTCATTGTACACTGTTCTCTATATTCCAATAACTGCCGCTATATGGTACCTTCTGCAAAGCTCTCACGCTAGAGAGCTTTGCAAAATGACAATTTAAAAAATGATGCCTTATCAATAAGCTTTTCTACTTTATACAAAAAAAAATCCGATGTACGTTTGTTCGTTCTTCTTCGCCTCCTAAATGGCTTGACCGATTTAGATATATATTTTTGTACTTACGGGGTGATTGGGTTCTCATCTATAGCTGGACTCGATTTTAGACGATTTAAACCAATTGAGACGCGTATCCTGTCTTGCTGACTATGCCAAACTATACAATATAAGTTACGTGATGCCTTCCAATGTTAACGTTTAACTCCTAGAAGATTATTATACCATAACATAAAGTATAATATTTAACGTTATCTAGAAATCTTGCTGACATTTATTTTACTGTAAATTTATTTTATTGTTTGTGGTCGGTTATAAATAATTTAATTATTTGCTAACTTTAATTGAGATACAAAAATGTTGAAGATTGTATAAGACTGATAATTATTTTATGTCTTCATTTGCAGACACAATACGCTGTAAAGTTAAAATATTGTGGAGAGATTTTGCTCGTGGAGAGAAATAAATTTTGTAGAGTCATAAATGTTTTTACTATCTCAAAATATTGAGAATTCAATATAGCATAATTGTAATCAAAAGTATAGTAACTTCTGAAACCAGAAGAAGTAACGTGTAACGTTGAACAGCTTAGCCAACATTTACTAACAGCGAGTTGAAATAATAAAATACGAATTTATTTTGTAGAATTCTATCCTTAGACTACAATCTGAACGCCTACTTACGACCAATTCTGTACCTGGCTAACAGCTAAATGTCTTATTTAAAGCAACAGGACACCTTTAGCCTTTTATCGATTGCCCTTTATAGCATCCTCGCCCCTATCGTTATGCTTTTGTTTTTAGGCTTTGCACTGTGTGGGTTGGTTGGTGGAGAGACTTCATTGCGTCTTTTATGGTCATGTAGATTTTATTGATGATCTAGAAATTTATTATTTTTGAGGTGTTATTTAGAATTGTGTTCACTTTTGTAGGAACCTACATGTTTACTGAGTGATAGATTGGTTGATAATATTGTCTATACAAATAAATAAAATTGGAGTGTCTGTTTGTAATATCAAAATAACACCTTTTCACTAAATGCATATGAAAGTATATACGACACCTATAGCAAAAACGCAATTAAAAAAATTTTTGTCTGTCTGTCTGTCTGTCTGTCTGTCTGTGTGTTTGTTCCGGGTAATCTCCGAAACGGCTGGACCGATTTTGACGGGACTTTCACTGGCAGATAGCTGATGTAATAGGCTACTTTAATTTTTGAAAAAAACAATTAGGGTTCCGCGTAAAAAAATAAAAACACATGAAATCAAAGAGTATTTCCGAAACGGCTGGACCGATTTTGAGGTGACTTTCACTGGTAGATAGCTGATGTTATAAGCAGTAAATTAGGCTACTTTAATTTTAGAAAAACAAAATTTAAAAAATGGGTTCCGTCGCGCGGGCGCAGAACGCGGGAGCGGGCTTTTTTGTTAAATTAAATTCCACGCGGACGAAGTCGCGGGCTCAGCTAGTTCATACATAAATTGCCGGCGCTTTCACTGATTGTAAGCAATGCAGCTATGATAGTTTCTTTACGCCGATCTTATATGAGAGTGATCAGTCTTCTGAGAGACCGATAAGTCAACCGATATTTGTTTCAACTAGATGAGTAACCTAACGAGAATGTTTTGCAGCGAAATCACAAAAAAAATATAGAATATGCATCTGTTTATTGCTTACACTATGTACACATACAAATTGTCATTTAAAAAAATCTGCGTCTAGACAGGTTGATATAGCATTTGGGATCGATAAGCACTAAGACAAGATGCCATTACACCTACAAGAAAAATGCAACTTTTTATACTATCGTAGATATGTTGGTTCAACCTGGAACAAGCGCCTACGTCGCTTGCACCGCCCAGTAGACTTTTTATAACATTGTCGAGAAGCTCCATATTCATACATTATCTTACAATTTCCAGCCACGTTGCTCCTACAAAATATCTTACCATCATTACAAACGGAATACTGAAAACAAAATCATAATTCCTCAACATTGATAATAGTTTTTACGCCAATTACATGAATTTTTACTCCAGAACTTGCTGTATAAGGACTAGTTTTGTATGTTATCAGTAATCGACATGCTGTACACGGGTCTCGGTCGCTTCGCCTAGAATATCTTCCCTTTTTATTGAGATATCGTCCACGCTTTCCACTAATGGATTTGTCAAGAATTA
This sequence comes from Notodonta dromedarius, assembly GCA_905147325.1. Taxonomy (NCBI): domain Eukaryota; kingdom Metazoa; phylum Arthropoda; class Insecta; order Lepidoptera; family Notodontidae; genus Notodonta; species Notodonta dromedarius. The sequence continues at coordinate 12,422,142 of LR990164.1, read as the reverse complement.
ATTTATCTCTGATATTAACATATCGTGAGTGTTCAGAGTTATATTTAGAATTGATTCTTGGTTGTAATCTGTTTTAGAAATGGTTGTGTTGGGTCGACGAGATAATTTTGAACTTAATGTGGACTAGACTGGTGGTTATAGGCTAAAAGATAGTTTCGAAAGGAAATATATATATTTGGCATGGTTATTATAGTATCTTGTTAGACAATATTCTTTAAATTTCAACTTATTGTTACAAGATATGTTAAACTAATATTTTATAATGGAGAATGTGGTATAATGCGATTGCGTCTATATTACTTTTAATATATGAAAGTCATTGTACTTCTGCCTTTAATGTGTCTTGAATTAATTCCCATGAATAAAATTGGAGAGTTTTATTGAGATATCAAAGACTTCAGTATATTTCTCACTGGTTATTACTTTGGATTTGATATTATATATTATACCATTCTCTATCAACTTATCTCAAATATGTCACTTCTATTTCAGTATTTTGGATTATAGGACATAAAGAATATTACCAAACAATAAATGTCTTTCATAAATTATGTTATCTACTTTCAAAGTTTATTTATATTCGGCCATATTTACAAGTATTGCGAATTCATACCCAATATCTTTACTATTATGATCGCTATTAGCCAATGCGTTTATTTTTACGTTATATTAGATCTAGGGATGGCTCACAATAGAAACTAGATTGTTGTTTGTGTCTTCTTATGTTTTTTCACGTTATTTGAAATTAAGATTTCTTGTTAACTCTTAGAATACTCCTCTAGCGAGCATTACTTGCATGATTCCAATACCTTCACATAAATTATTTTCAGGAAGTTATATTCGTAAATATATTTTATAAAGTGGTAAGTACTTACTTAATCCATTTGATTTAAATAAGTATGCATTCGATTTTCATTTGAGTCTTAAGTTTATTATTTAGGGTCTATTAGGAGGGCCTAGGGCCTCTAAAGATAGAGATAGGTATTTGGGATAAATAAGAGACAATTTAAATAGAGGAAAAAAATGTTTTTATCGGTAACGTTTCGACCCATTCTGTCCAACCCTACTCTCGGTAACTCCGTTAACACAAATATCCGTATTTACGACTATTGTCCGAACCATAAACGATCATTGTGCAACCGGTCGTAACTTCACAATTGACTTAATTCGATAAGACTAAGAAGTGTAACGGGATTACGAGCGGCCAGCGATCGGAGTGGTAGTTACTTGGATTTCTAGCAATTAATTGTTATTATACAATAATGGCTGTGCACTGAGCAAATTTATGGCAATACTGTCTGTGGTCTCGTCATCACCCATAGAGCTATTTGCTTTAGAATTTCCATTTGGGGCCTCAGATGAAAAGAATACCTAACTAAGACGGAGCGCGTGGAACTAGTGCGTGTAACCAAAAGTACTAGGAAATAGCATAAATACAAGTCGTATTTAAGATTTGATAATCGCTGTTTACGACTCATAAAAATAATAATTGTATTTTTACTGTAGTGCCTTAGAAAAATTCAAACACATGAGAAAATCGGAAACTAAAATATAATAGTGTTTTAGTGCTATTTGCTATTACTTTCGTTGGCTTCACTTAATAGCTCAATCGCTCTGTCTTAGTTATTAATTTCGTCTGAGGTCCCAAACTGAAATACTAAAGCAAATAGCTCTTCGGCTGATGACAACACCACAGACAATATCGCCGTAATTTAATTCAGTGCACAGCCATAATTGTATAAAAACAATTGATTGCTTGCGTCTGAGTTTGGCACGTATCAGCAACTCTGCGGTCAAGGCTACACTGCGTACATTTATTAATCGATCTATATCTATGGATCGATACGGAACACGCAAACTCCTCTACTTAGTAAAGCATAGCTTGGCACGCGATCTCTTCGTGTTAGCTGCAAGATTGTATGTAGTTGTCACTATTAATTAAAGCTCAATTTCCTAAATCAAGCTTTATGAATATTATAAGATAGATAGGACATGCAACCATAGGGTGCCCAACTACTTGAGCCCGTCAGCCTGATTGAGCTAGCTGGCCCGTTCGTTTAGATAAATGGGATCGCTTCATTCTCCTCAGCTCATAAAAATGGAGCGATTCTATTGAGGATTGTGAGCAGGCCAGCTAGCCCAGCCAGCCTGCCTGGCTTAAGTAGACGGGCACCTTTACTACTGTTAGACAAATAAGCACTAAGTCTATACTTTTTGGAGGGATGGATCAAACATTGTGTCAAACTAATAGCACTCCTAATCACCTACCGTTAGAGTCCAATGAATGCCTTTGCTTCGGATATAAGAATAATAAAAGTAGATTAACCTCATGAATGATGCCATGTTGATTTTTGGTTCCTATTTGACCATAATTTTACTCAAAATATGCGGCCAATAATAATTACTTTATGCAATTATTTCCATCGTGTGGTACCTGCCCAATTATCTCAATACTATTAAATTATGGCAATTGAAATAATTTATTCAAATATTCACTCTATCAGTGAATTACTAGTCAAAACATTCAAACAGGTACTATATTCCCGCTACCGATTTTAACACAACTGATATCAATTTAATCAATTTGAAAACATTCGCAGATTGCGTGGAATTTAATTTGTTTAATAACAATTAGAATTGTTTATTTATTGAGATAATGGTATCGTTGGAATTTTAGAACGGCGCGTTTTATTGGATTGCCAATTAAATTGCCTTTGGAATATCTCGCAGTAGAGTAAACTTCAAAACTATATAGCGCTCGTTCGTGATCCATGATGTTCTCACATAGACTAGGGAAGTCCGCAATATTTACTGTAATTACAAAACTTTTGTAAAAAAATAATAAAATAATACTACTCAAAACAAAGTTTGTTGCAGTAATTGTTTCACAGTGCCCGCTCACAAAAAGCTTACAACGAAACTATTTTGTAACAATTCGGGAAAAGGTAACAAATATAAATAATGAAAAAATTCTGGTGCCGGTTAGGTACAAAGATAATAAAGTAGCTTTGCGAAACAATAATTATAAATGTCCTACCAAGGTACCTACCAAGTTTAAACCCAAATCTTGAACTTGGCACTTTTCCCCATATGAGTTTTTTACCAATTAAGTATATAAAGCTGCCGTCACATATACCGAGGAGCCGCGCCTGAGCATTCAATCAATCATGTCCGTCAATCAGTTATGACATTATTTCTGCGTAGTCATGTCAAAACTGATTCGACTCAGGCGCGCTGCTCGGTACTCGATACATATGTGGACTCATTCATTTTCCATTTTTGCAAACCGCACCACTTATCTCGTAAAATCACAAATTTAATCTTATAGACTTGTCACAATACAAATTATTTCCTACAACATAGTTACATAAAGGCGGCTACCACCTACATAGAATCAGATAAGTTAACTAAGCTACTTAACTACTGGTTATGTTCCAGTTAAGCAGATTAATCTCGGCGTGTGACAAAACAGGATGCTGTCCGCCTTATCAGTTCACGCGGAGATGTGTGGCGGCGTTTTTGTTCTTAGAGATTATAATGATAATATATTGCCGATGTAAATCGTGATAAGGTTAACGAGTTAATTGTTAATAATAATATGTTATAACATGCATTGTATTAAAATGTATCTTTTTAAATTGATAGGATCTAAACAAGAGTGGCATCAGTCATAGTATGGGTGGGAGAGTCTTATAAGGTATGTTGTGACATTTCTGACTATTCAAAAGTGATGTAACTATTAAACTGAACTCACATATTCTGGTACTGATTAATTTTATGAAGGTAAATGAAAGAGGAGTATGAAAAAGTAATAATACAAATACAACTAATGTATTTCCACTCCTTCAATCGAATTACAGTTGGCACAGGCACCCGAACTAGGACAACCTGTATTTCAGACGCTGGAATAAATATAGCCTTTAATTATTAGAATATTGATATTTAAGAAACTTTTGGTGTAATTCCTTTTGAAATGGCAGTCATGTTTCTTTGGTACTGACGCATCAAAAAATATATTAATTCCAATGCATTTATCATAACCATTTGAAACACCATAAAAATAGCTACGGAAGTTCTAAACAAATCAATTATAAAATCCAATTATATCGTAAATTATACTACTGATATCAAATTATACTGCCGAGGGTTTGATAGGTAGTTAACACTAACTCAATTATCGCTGTTAAGTTACAGATCTGTTTAATTACCTACAGATCGCGTGGATACGCCGTGGCCGGTTTAAGAAGATACACTGTGAGTACGACTGTTCTCAGTTAATTACTATTTACTATTTCAATTAATCTTTGTGTGTATAGGTATGTAGGTACTTAAATTTGAACTTAGTTATACACAAGTGCAAGTTCTTAACTCTAATAGGTAATAATAAATAAAAAAATAAATTGCGAGACTGACACACCAACTGCATGGTTCCAAACTAAGCAATGCTTTTACTATGGGTACCGTACAATGGACTGGGGGCGATTCCAGGGACACTCAGACCTGGGAAAATTACGAAAAGGCCATTTCCTAAATTTGCCCCGTCGTGAATCGAACCCGCAATGGGCCAAGCAGCCTACGCTCAAAGCACTGCCCCAAGCGGTATACCTAGTCAATGCCATATATATATACAAAATGTTTATTTTAATGTCATCGGTCATTCACACGGTTAACCTGACACCGATAATTTATTTATATTTAATTGTATCTGAGTACCAAATAGGGGATATATAACAGTCAAAAATGTTGAAAAAAAGCTATGTCGTCTTCATAGTGTGAATGGCCGTCTGGAATCCCAGCTCGAGTCGACTGCAGTGTTGCTTATTTTAGGACTATGCAATTAGTATTTCCATCTGGCAATATTATACGATAATATAACACCGTGCTTGCTTACTAAGGGTGTTGCAAACTTAATAACCACATTTACAACTACTTCTAAATCACATCTAATGCCTCGTTATTTCCCGTAAGCCGTTAAACCGGCATCTATCATAATGTTAGTACAATTAATATGCATTTTAACGCCGACCATAAGATTTGTGGCGGTTTGCTTAACTGCTTACCCTCGGGCGCGGCGGGATTGATAATGCAGCCTCATTTTGAAAGTAAAATCCTGATTTAAATGTGTGGTGAGTAGATCATTGCGAAATGATTCCTGGGCCCTAACCGCGCTAGCTACACAAATCGTAATAGAAAGGCAAACGCTTGCGATTACGTTGCAAACGCTCCGCTTTTGACGGTTTGCTTACACGAGCTTTACGATTTCTACTGACATTGATATGGTATGGTGTCAGCAAAACGTCAAAAGCAGAGCGTTTGAAACGTAATCGCGAGCGTTTGCTTTTCTATTACGATTTGAGTAGCTAGCGTGGTTAGGGCCCTGATAACGACTACCGTTTAGAATGTTGTTGGTTATCTATAACAAATAATAACACACTTAATAATATCACACAGTATTCGGAACTAAATGCTCTAGAACATAAGTACTATAATCAAGTGATGGCAAGAAGCAAGTCAAAGAAGATAAAGTAGGTTAATGATCTAAAGTTTAGTTTACTTAATCTTTTGATAATCACCTTATGGTGGTAGAGTCAAGCTGTAACCCATTAACTGCTGCTCATATACGAACTGGCTTTACCAGGGTAGTACCACCATATCACAGACGATTTATTATAGCTGCGTTTTGTACGCTGAGCCGCAAGCCCAACATCCCCTTCCCCACCATCGTGGGACACTCCCCTTCAGGTCGGAAACGTGCGAGCAATGCCTTTGGTATTACAAGCATCTATAGGCCACGGTAACTATTTAATATTAGACAGGTCGTACGATTGTTTGCTGACTTTAATAAAATATATGGGACCAATCCGGAAGTATATCCTTTGATATAAAAAAAAACAATCAAATCGGTTTATAAATGACAGAGTTCTGAGGTAACAAACATTAAAAAAAATGAAAACTGAATTGAGAACCTCCTTTTTGAAGTTGGTTAAAAATAAACAGAGTGCGTCTAATCCCTTGCATTGAATATAAATGCTCACATGTTGGTTTATGTTTTAAGATACTCAATGTTCAGTTACGAGAGACAGGTAAGAGGCGGGTCTCAGCGTTTCAATTTAGATGCGTTTGAATGGTATACGGACGCGGAGAGTGGCTCATGATATAGGTTTTGGATTGATTATAAATAACCACCGATGATCACTGTAAATAAAAAATTGTAAAGGTAGTCGAATTTAATAAGGTACCTCAGATTTTTGCTTGATACTTGTATCTATTTGCTTTGGTTTTCTTTGGTAACGGTCTAGGTTTCACTGTACCTACATAATTGCATACTAAACTCAAAAATGTTACTCTCAGTGGAAACAAAAGTAAAAAAAAATATACAATAACAATCGATGTGAACTGATTTAATATTCAGAACTCAATCGGTAGCAACAACGGGGAGGTTTATAAAGAAAAACCAGCGCTAACCAAAGGCTAGTGGTGGAGGCGTGAATTTTTTATGGTGTGGGGCGCCGTGGCCCCTTAGAAAAACACCGGTCGCTACGGAAAAGACTAATAAAGGTCCGTGTCAGGGCAGTTAGGGTTTTTGATATGGCATTTCTATTGTACATGCATCACAATAGTAAAAGCACAATGGTGGCTAAAGCTTTTGGACACGATATTGTTTATAAATTGACAATTTGATAAGCAGCGGCGCAGTTCTAAAAACTAGATGCACTTTGGTGGACAAACAACAAAGTCAACAAACTCGACGCTTGGTCACCTTAAGGATGCATTTTGTGTGCAGTGACCAGCAGCCACCTGCGGCTAGCATGGTCATAAAAACAATTAACACAAATGGCTTTCTAAAAAAAGAGCTTTTGTCTTATCGGGCGCTTTTCGGTTCATTGGACAACAGCATAATGGGCGAGGCAACCTATGATTACTGCCTGCAAGCGAAAAGTGTTAAAAAGTGATCAAGCGTCAACTTTGTTAATGGTACAAGCAAAAAGTTGTAGTATGGGATGGCATCCAAAATAAATACTTTAATGAGCTATATTTGCAGTGTTTTACTGCAAAGAGCTATATTTCCATACAAACTTTGAATGTCATATTTATTTATATCGAATCAACAGCCTAAAAAATAAGTTTAAAGCTTCTAGCTCTAAAAATAATGATACTTCCATACAACTTTTCATCACCCCCTTTCAAGCGCTTACAATCCTTTAATCGCATTAAAAAGTAGCCTATGTCTTCTAGACTATCTGTGTACCAAATTACATTTAAATCGCTTCAGTAGTTATGGCGTAAAAGCGCAACAGACAGATAGACAGATAGAGTTACTTTAGCATTTATAATATTAGTAAGGATTGGGAAAAATCTGAAGAAGTAATGCATAACATTTTTGCCTCATCCAATTCACACTAAATTTCGTTCATCCATAGTTCCTACTATACTCGAACCATCTGTTGGTTCTCATGGGACGGCGTCGTGTAAACGAAATGTTGGAACTGGCCGCGATTGTGCTGTGACGCTTGGAAATAACCCGAAGCATACTGGGTAGGCACTCATTATACTTGGAAATATTGATGTTCGCATTTTTATATCGTTTGGTAGGTACCTAATAAAGAATAGCCCTCCATATTTTTAACACAAAATCGTTAAAAGTGCTTTAATACTTACGTATTGTACATCATTTAAATTCGGGATGGGTGAAGTTGAGACTAGTTCAATTACCACCGGATAAGTAGTTGCAAGACTAAAAGTATTTTGAGTATGCAAATTTGATGACCGCTTGGCACAGTGGTTCTATTGAGGCCGCTCGGCTCGCTGCACGAGGAAGCTCTGATTTCAATTCCCGTCGGCGAAAATTTCCTTTTTCATAATTCGCTCTGTCCTGGTTGCTACTGGAATCGCCTCAGTCCATTGCATGGTACCCATTGTACAAGCGTTGCTTAGTTTGGGACCATACATTAAAAAAAAAAAATATCAAAATTCAAAATTGTTTTTATTCATGTAAGCCAACAAAGCATTTATGAATAGTCAGAATCTACCACCGGTTCGGAATGCTGCTTCCACTGAGAAGAGCCGGCAAGAAACTCAATGGTTACTTTTTCAATGAATGAAAGATGGTGTACATTCTCAGGAACAGCATAAAAAAATAATATGAGCAGGCAACACCATTGCCACTAAATAGCTAATAGTAAATAATAATCATATATGTAATAATGTAAATAAAATGAGAATGCTAGTTTAGTGTGATGTGCATACCTACTCATACTTACATCAAATGAAACGTTTACGAACCAAAATAATAATTGGTAAAACAGGGGTGGATAATATGATAATTGCTTTGGTGTGATGCCTTCCATGCTAAGTAAATAAATAGTATTTAACGACAATGTTGTTAAGAGGAAAGTGAGTGGACCAATCCCCGCAAGCAGCGCCCGCGCACGAGCATGACTTGAAAAGCGGCATCACTCTCCTCAACCATAATAGAGGGAAGAGGGTGACCCGCTCCACAAGTCACAAGTCATTCTGTGTGATAGCTGACATTATGTATTTATTATATATACATATTATTATATATATATACTGATATAGTTGAATGGAAAGAAGGAGCCACGGATCCATTCTGGCATTCAGTTAACAAAACCTTAACTTAAATCGCGTAATCGTACAACCATGACATCGTTACTTAGAAATTTTCATACGATAGTAAATTACGATAAATGTAAAATAGACCTGATTAAGTCAGGACAGACCAGCTTATCTCGAATAAATCTGCGTGAAAGTTACGCCGTAGGAATAGTTAGGGCAAATTGAGTTCTAATATTAGTTATATTCGATATAACTTAACTTGTATTTCCATTGAAAATGATGTTAATCTTTTCTCTTCTAGGTTCTTTGAAGTAAATGATAATAATTCCAAATATTTAGTAGAAAGCTTGGATCATTATGGCCATAATTATAAAGACGATTATATAAAACTCAATATGGTTTTATTATAAAATCAAATCTATGCCGCGTTCTTTAACGTACAAATTCCCATCTTACACTTATTTATTACCTGACGTTAAAATTAATGGCGAAATCAATACAACTTGATGACCCCATTTTTTATACCGTAAGCATCAACACTTGAAATAGTTGCTAGCAATTTATCAGTATAATTTACCACATATCACATTATGGTTGCTTAACGCCATGCAAAAAGCAGTCCAGACTACTTGGATCCATCAATAGTTACATTATCATCCTTAATTCAAAGTGTTATGATCTAAGTTATATTTGCTATTGTACTGGTTCCACAGCTATGGACTTAGCGGTAACGTATCATCAATCATAGTGTGGCACATCAAATACAGAGAGTAAATGCTTGGTGTAACTGGTTCTCACTAACAAATGGACTTTAATCCTCATGGATTTATGTGCCTGGAATTTATGGTTGCATCGCGTTCAGACTCCTGAATAAGTATTGAAGGCTTTGAGCAAATTCTCGCTTATTTACGACAGATATAGAAACGGACGAACAGTTATCAACGTAATTTCATTATTAGCTTAATTGTCATGACATAAATATTTCTTCCAATTACATCTTTATCACAATACTAGCTGTGCCCGCGACTTCGTCCGCGTGGAATTTAATTGACAAAGTTTAATACAAACTTTCATCCCCTATTTTATCCCCTTGGGGGTAGAATTAATCAAAATCCTTTCTTAGCGGATGCCTACGTCATAACATCTACCTGCATGCCAAATTTCAGCCCGATCCGTCCAGTGGTTTGGGCTGTGCGTTGATAGATCACTATGTCAGTCAGTCACCTTTGAGTTATATATATTTAGATACCGGGGTAATACCTTTTCGCACAGCGAGAGAGAGAGAGTCGAAAGACCAACCCTCCTCCCTTCACATTCTTTCTGTCCCATTCCCCTCCAGTTAGATAAAGTGCAAGCAGTGCCTTTGGTATAGCAAGCATCATAGGCTACGGTACCTGCATCCGGCGGGACGTGAGCTTGTTTTCTGACTTTGTTTTGTAATAAAAAAAGTTTATCAAATATAATAATATTGACTAAATGTCTACTTGAATTCATTAGAAGCAAAAAATATATTTTATCATATAGTTTTTTTTTATGGGACTGGTCCCGCCACTCTCCCACCATTGTTACTCCTGTAAACCAGGATCGACATTGGTGACCAATAATGACGTCGAGGTTTGACCCTCGACGAGTCCCGGGGAAAAGTTAAATTGACTTGAAACCCGCACGAATATAATCGAAAGAAATAATAGGAGTTGGATGAAAAATAGTCCACTTCCCTCCGGTGCAAAGCGGGAGAAAAAAAAGCTGGTATGGGCTGATTGCCTTAGTTTATCATACAGTTACTAATATAATTATGCTAATTCGGTTTATAGACTTTCTTATATATTTCTGAGATCTTTGTCGTTTTGCCTTAGAGTCCTGATTTCCAACACACATAGTGCATGTACCGACGGCACTACAAGCAATTTTTTTCCCATCCCCAATATCCATCAGCGTTTTCGCTTACATCATTGTCTTCCTTGATAAGACGCCCTCCTCAATCTTCCTTAGCAGACTTTAATTCCGTAAGTAGGCTGGCGTCATCGCGGTAATAGCAAAAGGTCTACATAAAAACTGATACATGACTCGGTGTCTCCTTCCCACCCACTTTCTTTGCCATTTGTGTGAGCGAGATGCGCTCGCACGTGCAAGGTTCCCAGATTAAAATTGATTGTGCGGACATCGCCTTTATCTGCGGGACATGGCTCGATTGATTCTTCATCAATCTTTATTCGCGGTGTTTAAGTTTTATTTTCCTTATTCGGCGAGGGTTTGAGACTTTTTTGGGTTTTGTTGCTGAAGTTTTTCAATAAACGTTCGGTGTTTATTATTATCTCGCGATCTTGCACGAGAATATAGCGTGGTTAATTACTGACTGCGTTATTATGGCGTCATAAAACCTTTTCCTGGCGTCATAAAACGCATCAACGTTCAGATTTTATTTTTATTTCCAATCGGATAATTATTTTTGATCGGTATTGCCGCCGATATGTTTAGTATTACTTTATCCAAATTTGATTGATCGATTGCCTTTTTCTTCTTAGTTAAGGCTCTCATGAACGCCGTCAGCTCCGCATAAACCTTTATATCCTATAACTAAACAATATTGCTATCATAATCTTATTTCAAGCTCTTCTATAGAAAACTTAATTAAACACCTACACAATTTAAAACTATGTTAAAAAGGTACCGTCGTGGATGGTTTTATGATGGACAGTAAATTATAAAACTATACTTTGTCGCTGTATCTATATCAATTTACGTAAGTGGGCCACCGTGCGCGCTATCACAGAGAACTTTTACTGCTTTCATAAATTTCTAAACTTTGGAAGTACTTTGTAAATCTCAACAATATAATGGAAAGAATTACTCAGATAATCTCAACAAGTTTTTAATTTGTAATATAGCGTTTACTTTATACATTAAAAATGTGGTGCCTGTAGCAGTGATAGCCGATTGGTTAAGCACGCATCTTGCGGGCTCCAGGTCCTGGGTTCAAAGCCTGGCTCGCACCTCTGGTTTTTTTGAAATGTATGTGCGCATCATAATTTCTATATGATTATCACTTGCTTACGGTGAAGGAAAACATCATCCACATATTATTATTATTTTTATAATGAGGTGTTTATCGAGATGCTATAAATGTCACACGGTGGTCCCGGCACCGATGATTTCTATAAGTACCTTTTACTGTATCCAGATGTCAGATACGGTCATTATCTGTCAAAATGTATAGAGAGATCGGTGTCGGCTTCTTCGTGTGAATGACACCTATGGGTGACAATGTTGCAAAATTAGTGATTATTTTACTTACCTAATTCAATGTTGTAGTCAACTAAATTGTTATTATTACAATTCCTTTTAATAAAGTACAAGAAAAAATATCGCACCAGATACAGGGCTTTTGAGCAAATTTTTTTAGTTAATTGTATACGATTACAAAGCTGTTGTATCCAATATTCACAAACGCTATAAGCAGCTTACATTACCTACAGATATTTACAACAAGAAAGACACCCAAAAATACCTTAACAACGAACGTGCAAAGCTATAAAACTAGAAATACGAAAACAATTGCAATAACGTCACAAGTTTCACACTTCGTTAAACTTAATAAATGTTTCATTATCGTAGAAATTTTAAAAGCGCACTAAAATCTCATACGTTCGTATAACTCTCCAGAATAACGTGGTTCAGTAACGATAACTCTCCGAGCTGTAAAGCTGTTGTCTCATTAACGCGACGAGAGCGGTGCGAGCCGATAAACTTTGAAGCTTCAATGGTTAATACGACGATTTATCTGTTTCCATCCTTAGCAAAGAGTACATCGATTGAAATTGACCATGGTAATATGGAATTACAACTTCAAATCAAAAGTCTCAGTAGTTTGATAATGACGAATTATTGGGTAGAAGACGCTCTAGAACTATGTTGTTTTTCCTATAAAATGGCGACGATGCTTAGTTATTCCAGGTTTAGATTTAGTTTTCCTTGTCATAATTATATTTGTCTTGATTGTTAATATTTTTCGTCATCATATGGTTGATGCAATTTTTTGTATTTACAAAAGTCACGCTTTGTCCATAACTACCTACTTTAAATAAATGTATCATCTATCTAAAATTAAATGTAGCATCTTCTTAGGTTTCCTTCTCTTTACGTAGGTAAATAAGGCTCCCTTTTCTCCATAATTGTTAATCTTTTAAACACGGTGGAAACTAGATCGTCCGTTCCTTAGACATGTTGATTGACATTTTTAATTATCAATTCCAGTTTGGACCCTCGTTCGATGTGAGCGCGTTTCTTTTAATGGCCGGCCGAATGATCGATCGGCCTATTTCGGTCCGAGATTTGGCAATCCGGACGATATATTTGGTACCACGTGTTATTAATTGTTGCCTTCTTTTGGTAAATGCCGCATTTTGGGAAGGTGAATTCCTTTATGTGGGAGAGTCGTTAATTAGCATTGAGTAAGTTTAACAAAAAACGCTTTCGTTTTATCAAAAGCTCAAAGGTATTTTTTTAACAAACCAAAGATGTACCTTCTTGTTCACGACTTTCTCCATCCGAACAGCCAAAGACAAATTTGTTCAAACGAAAAAAAAATCAGTCCACAACCGAACAGTTCCCATGTTCTATGGTAATGCAGGCGTGTCCGGAAGGTCTCAGCTTGTTTTATTTAAATAACCCCATCCATCCAACGGGACCTCTTAACAAATTCGACCAAACTAAATTCCGATTTTAGTCCAACGCTGCATGGAACGGGTCAGTTTCTAGTGAAGTTATAATGTTTTATATTTAAGTTGAAAATAACCTCAAGTCATTAATTAATATTGTTGCCAGCAAAGAAAACTGTCAATCCCTGGATGCAGTTTTAATTTCGTGATAGAAACTTGATTTGTTTTCTAAGCGAAATGTAATTTTACTTTACTTATAAAATAAGAAATTGGTTTTCATTTTTTTTTCAATCAATTTGATGTCTTTTGAGTCGTTTTCACAGAAATAACATAAAACGGGTAGTTTTGGCCAGTTTATTTAATTCCTTGCTGTTTAAATAGCAGGTACTTACAGCAAAATTATTAGTTTTTTAAATATATTTTAAAACAGGTATCGTTTAAAGTACATTGGACTTTAAATCCAATGCTGTATTATTTTAATTCCCTCATAAATATTTACAGGTACCGTAACTTGTCGGTCACGACTCCAGCCTTGCTTATACGTACAATTATTTTTATACCGAGGCGTAATTTCTTCGCTGTATATGTAAAGTTAACTAGAGTTTATGTTGTGTTAACTTGGATTAATAGCTTGTTGTCTGTTCAGACAGAGACTTTCTGTTAGGATAAGTTAAGAGACAAGGTAGTTGTTGATAAACAATTAAAAACCAAATTTTCTCTGTTGTTTTGTATTTAGAAATAACTTTTTTAGATTTTTAAATATTATTATTTTGTGTAGATGACCGCTTGATGTAGTGGTTAAAGCGTAGGCCGCTTAGCTCATTGCACCGGGTGGTTGCAGGTTCGATCCCTCCAGAACAGATTTTTAATTATAAGTGTTACCAACATTCTACATTTGTCGATCAATAGGCAACCTGACATGAACATAAAAAAATACGATATAGCTTCTAAACGCTTCCGCGTTCGATAGATTAACCCATAAGCAATTACTTACTTAATAGCATTGACCCACATAGTAGGAGAAACCGAATGAAGCAGCAAGAATGCTGTCAGTGCGTGTCCGAAACTATTATCCTATTTTTTTTCAATTCGACACGCACAAATCTATCGGTAGGTACCTCACAACAGGCTGGAACGAAATGGTTTTTTCTTTTAGCATCCCACATCAATAACGCCGAAGTCATTTTGACTTAAAAAAAGTTGCAAATGCGATTTAAATTTTAATTCGAGAACTTGGTTTTTGTGTTGCCACGCCTCCGCAATCTATTATTTCTGTGGCCGGTTCGTGGGTGGGTTATTTTTAGGATTGTGAAGACCGGTCTTTTGGCAGTGAAAAAAGTATTTCTAAAATTTCGTAGCCATCCCCATTATGTTTCCGCGTCATAGTCTGTTCAGCCTTTATTATTAGTCATTATCATTAGATTTTTTTTAGTTTAGTTCTGAATCAATGAGGTCCCATCTTTATAATAACATTAATTCTATGTTTAAGCTAATCTATAGGTAAGGAAGTATATTCTTTTACTAGGTATATTTGTTTTTTATTTATTGTAATTGTCTACTTCCTAAATATCTACTTACATAGACCACACTGTCTATTCCTTTCCGGTGGTCTAGATATCTATACATTATTATCACTATGTCAACATGTCCGCAGCTTTATTCCGGAACTTAGCCTTTTTATACCGTCTGTGCGGGCTCTCCCGTCGCACAGAATTAACGCAGTAGATTTTTGGTTTATTTTCAAATTGTTAAGTTAATTGAGTGATATTTTTTTCGGTTGACGTTTGACAATTAACAAAATATGAATCATACACACATACTACTCACGTTTGGGTTCTAGACCCCTGTACATTTTTGAAAGTAACGTACAATATTGTAATAATGGATTATATTTTGTAAGGTGCCTAAATAAATGGTAAAGGTTATGTACCGGCAACAAAAATATCGAATGAAATGAATGATTTATGTTAAAAAAATCCATCAGATTATATTTCATGTGGTACTTGCGTATATTATGTGAAGCATTAACTAAAGCGCCATGAAACATCGTGCCTAAATTATTAGAATAAGACCATGTGCAAACATTGGGTATGGTATGAAGACAATCGCTTACTTATTCAGGATCCCGTGTCAATGTTTAGTTTAGTTGATTAAACACAAACTAAACACATTTTAGTTACTAGACGGTTCTGTTTAAACTCACAGCTGTTACGATAAATGCTCCACCGCGGTGTTGCCAGATTTCGAAATGAATTACCAATGTTATTCTTGTTAATTTATATCTATTATTCTATACTTTCACGTGTCAAACCAGGATGGTGTAATTATGATTTGTATTAGAATGGGAAGCTTTGTCTTATTTGTTAAGTTACTTTAGTTATTTAATAATTAATTTCAGATACATTTTTCCACATAATTTTACGAATTTAACCTCTCTATTGTGACAATAAAATTTATTTTACAAAAATTACCGCGCATCGAGTAGAACGTTCCAAGCCGTTAACACCAGCGCTACATCCCAAAGTGTTTAAGTATCCACTCATTAATACATTAAACACACGTTAAGACGCGATTTTAGGGATACCCGGGGACAATGGCGCGTCTTATTTACAGACCCGTCCTCTACAAATAGCGGATAAATTTGATTTTAGGCCACCCCATACCTCCCTTTTGTCATGGACGTATCCGTGGTGTTTGTAATGAGCCTGAACAATTAGGGATACTGAATTTAATTTTCATGTAATTTTATTTAAATTTGGAATTAGTCATTATTTATTATTTTAATAATGGCAATACTTCATCACAATGAAGTCGTCACAACGCAACTGCGATGAATAAACTCCGCTGATGTTGATACTACAAACTTTATAGGTACGTATAAGTAGGTAAGTATCTAATGTGGTTGATAACTATAAAAAAACAACAGACGTTTGATGTGGACACAAAAAGTTTGTGGGACTTTTTTGGCGAGAAGTTAAAAATACTGGATTGTTTTAAATATTATAATTATATAAAAAAAAAATCTCGTCTTGTAGCTGCCAAAAAATGGAAATAGTGCCCGCAGCAGCTTTAAACGCGTGGAAGAATCGATATAAAATATTGATCCCGTAATCGCTGTCAAAACTTAAAGGTACCTACTAGATTCCTTGTAAGTACGTATATTAAAGTGTTCACATATTTCTACCTGTCGTGTTACGCAAAGGGCACACTGTACCTCAAACATTCGCATTTATATTGTACATACAAAGAGCGTGTTGGGCCTCGGCTTTCAGTGGTTAATTTAGTGGGGGTCGGAGGTCACTTTGAATCATAGCATAGTTTGTCATGACATATGCAATACACATTAATCTTTGAACTGTACACAAATCGACGTGTCAAAATGTATTGATGAAAGCTTCTTTTAGTATTTTTTTCAACTCGACAAACAAGCGCTCGACCTTACTTATAGATGCTTGCAATACCAAAGGCTTTGCTCGCACGTTTTCTACCTGAAGGACAGTGGGACAGAGGTGGGGGTTAACTTCACTTTTGATCTGTTTTTGGAGGACTTTAGTTAAAGTAATGGTGTATTAGTAAGCGTAGTTATTAGCCTCTCTAACTAAGCTTAATGCTTCAGCTAGGAGTTCGCTCACGTCACTAGTTTAATAACTAAGATGGGGATCGAACACAGAACATCTCTGTTATAAGCGCAGCCCCTCTAACCACTAGGCTATTGACGCTTAAGTTATGCTAAAAAGTTGATTGTATGTTCCTCACTTTGACTAGTACCTCTCTCTGCGAATTTTCATATAGGACATTGCAAATTCAATTCTATGTACAATCTTATAAGAATGAACCTAATAATCAATTCATACAATAAAACATCAACAATGAAAATAAACAATCAAACCGAATGAATTAATCGCTTCATTGTATTCGATTTTGGAAAAAAAAACTGGTGATTAGAATTTCGAATGGTTAAGTTAACATTTGTAGAGGGCTGCCGTGCGCACGCGCCTGTCTCCACATCAAAAGGAGCGGCGTTCTGCATTGGCGGCGTTACGGCGACGTTGCCATAGATTAATTAAACTAGTGGAGGCGACAATCTCTGAAAATCTTTGTGCCTTTACAATTACGAGCGGTAGTACAGTTTACAATTACAGCAAACGTTTTCCTGATTTTCAGATGTTTTTCAGTCAAACAGTCATCGCTTAGATTAAAAATGACCCGAACCAATCCTTAAGGTTTTTAAAAGACATAAGTATGCCTTTCGAATAGAAAATATAATTTAGGTTAATACATCGTTCCATCGATGATACGCTATATTTATTTCTTCGGCATTATGTAGGAAATCTTATGATCTATTAGGCTACGGTACTACGTTCAAGTATTATATTCGTTCATCTGTGCCTATTTTTATTCAACAGAAATGTCTGTTCTGTGATTTTCTCATTATTCTTTGCCCCCGGCCACCGCCATAGTCGTGAGGAACGTGACGGAAGTTCGCCTGTCATTTTATAGAAATGTCGTCGCTTTGTGGAAACTGTTAATAAACTGTATATGATTAACGCCTGGCGACAACCCGCCGGCGACGCTGGACAACACACGAAGTTTTTATGGTCAATGTGAATTTTAATTTTAATTTACCGACCAATTAGAGCCTTGGAATGGGTATAGGAAGGAAAAGGAAAGACCTTTTTCTGTTTATTGTGAAGAACTAAAATAGGTACCTGCCTACTTAACTACACCTAGGTATGAGGACACAATATGTATAAGGGTGGTGACAGATTTGATTAAAGTAGCGAATCTTAAACGAAGAACATTTGACAATCGGAAAATATGATTGAATATTCCGTGTTCTGCTCGTGCTACGGCTCAGTTGTGACAGTGACTTAAAATAACCTAACCACTTCTCACATGAAATCAAACTGAATTAGGTATTAGTTCGATTATGATTTAGAACTCTTATTCATGAAAAAAACTAAACTCAAATTCTATAAAAAGAAACAAATCCTACAAATATTATAAATGCGAAGGTTTGTGAGTGTAGTCTTTCACGCAAAAACTACAGCACGGATTTGGATTAAATTTGGAACACAGATAGTTTATAACCTGGATTAACACATAGAATACTTTACTTAAGTCTACGCGGACGAAGTTGCGGGCAGACACTAGTTGAAATATATTTATCACAGCTTACTAAACATAGATATTAGTATTAACATTAAAATGAATACAAAACAATATGCATAGAACCTTTAGATAACATAAAAATACGAAACACGAATTAAAATTAATTTGAAAAAAATAATTCTTGATCTACATATAAGTCGATGTTCCCACATACAACTGGATGGAATTGGGCAACTTAATCCGGTTAATTGTTAAACAGTGAGTTAATAGCCGATGACATTTGTAATAGTACGCGCACGCCCCCATGCGGGCGATGCGTAATTATTTCACTACCCTTTTGTGTTCTGGACGTAAAATATTCGTGAGAAAAAACGGGACGACAAGCTAAACCGCTTCTGTAAAATTAACATTTAGTTGCTAGGAGGAAGTATAAAAGGCTATTTTGGTAGGACTTACAACTTGATTACTTGTGGCCTACGGGCGGTCTGAAAACTCCGCCACTAAAGTTAAGCGATAGCTTTACGAACGAACAAACTCTTTGTAAACTACCTTACGAGGCAAAAGGTTACAAAACACACTTATCAGCACATTACCATAGATACCGCTTGCATCCCCCGAGGTTATCAATATCACAGTAACCACTCAATTACTGTCACAAAGTCGGACTTGCTCTCCGATTTTTTTATCAATCGATTTATGTTTACCGAGAACACCGTCACAATGCGATGATTGATCGACGTGGAGTCTTGCGACAATATCGGTGGTAATAAATCGATTTTTGAGTAATCGATTATGTTGTACGTAAAACGGTTTGATCGGTAAAAAGATCGATTTACAAGATTGTAATGGTACCCCCATGTGATGCTGTGATAGACTCTGGATAGCCTTATAAAGCTGAGGGACTAAAGAAAATTGTGGATCATCCTGAATTGTTTGCAATGATAGGCCTGATTTTATTTATTTTTATCTTCGTATGAGCTTGGGTTGAGCGTGGGCCATTCGAATTAGTGCACTAAGTGAGTGGTTGCGGGCTCGATTCTCGTCAGGGTAAATTTTGAAAATTACCTCTTCGTAATTTGTTATGGGATCGCCTCCAGTCCATTGTACGTACCTATAGTAGGCAATGGTATGGTATAGTTTGGGACAGTTGGTGTGTTAGTCTGGCAATATTTATTTACTCCTCGATAAATCAACAAATGAGTTTCAAATCTACAACCACTCATACATAACCATTATTACTTACGATTGGACATCTAAACACGACACGACAAGCTCTCTATCTTAGATCGGTCTCTACCACCGGCCCTCGTATATTATAACCCAACAAAAACAAATCATTGCGCGACAGATACTAGATAACCGATTTCGTATGCATCGTAAATCTGTGCGTGTTACAATTAAATGGATGTTATGTTAAGGACGAATCACACTCGCCTGAACGTCTTATATGCAAAGCACGTGCCTCAAAACAAGACTCACTTCACGGATATGTCTCATTGACTCACTCTCCCTGTTATTTTTGTAATTTATATGAACTACAGAATTTTAATATCTCGGACATCATCAGTATGTAAAACAATATAATGCGTACAAATGCAAATGACCCTTAACATTCGAACCGATCGACTTTACGACTTGTACCTGTACATTGTAATTGGAACGTCAGTGGATATTGATCTGAATTTATCTCGATCGAATCGAGCGTTTCTATCAAAAGTGAAACAGAAATTTATTCCTAGTTACAAATACTGAAGATATGTCAGTTTTCAATTACACGTGTCTGACAGGAACGCTTTTATTGTACGTAAACTATGATTCGTAGAGACGTAGAGTCCTTTAGAGCCATGTAGTAAATTTAACTTGTTATCTTTTGTGATAAATCTTATATTTATATGTCATAATTTAGTCTCAGTTCCGTAATTTCAATTGCAGTTGTTGCATGTATAAGCTTGTAAGAACCTTTACTATAAATTCGTGTCATGCCAGCGGTCATTTACACGGTTAACTAGGCACCGCTAATTTCTGTACATTTTATTGTATCGAGATTTCAAATAAGGGCATTATCGGGTGATTGACCTCTCACACTAAAGTTATATTATCATACACTTATCAAAAAATGTTGAAGAAGAATAAGTATACGTGCATTCTTAATCGTTCAAACTTCTTTGTTAGTATTTGTTTAGATGTCACGAAACATTTTCAATCAATACCTTGCACAAGGGACTTAGGTTTTGTATACATTGGTAGGTTACTTTGTCTACATTTTACCGGAAACTGAATTTGCTCCAGTACTTTGAAGGTTGTGTAAGGTATTTTTATACCTAAAACAATGTCAGTAAGAAAGCATCCGACCTGCCTAATGTTAAGCTGTTACCGTAGTCTATAGATGCTTGCAATATCGAAAGCATTCCTCGCACATTGCCTACTTGAACGGGGAGTGGGACGGAGGGAGGAGAAGAGAGGAGGTTTGGGCTTTCGGCTCTCGCACCACTAATCGAGTGAATCTCAGCTCTAATAGCTACTTCACGCCGATCTTCTGTGAAAGGGTGGTACTACCCCGGTCGGTCCAGCCTTTATTTGAGCTGTAGTTAATAGGCTTCCAGGTTGACTCTATCACCGTGTATTTTTTTTTTTTCGACAGCAGACACCAACTGTACGGTCCACACTGAGCAAATCTTGTACTATGGGTACCGTATAATGGACTGGGGGGATCCCAGTGACACCCAGACCTGGGCAAATTACGAGAAAGCCATTTCCGAAATTTGCCCCGGCGGGAATCGAACCCGCAACCACCATGTGCAGTGAGCCGAGCGGCCTACGCTCGAACCACTGCGCCAAGCAGTCGTCAATTAAATTTCAATTTTGTTTAAGAATTAATCCAGACTCTCCTAATCAATGCGGATTTAACGCTGTCGCGTCATCTGCCACACAATAGATTTCCAAAAAGTTATCCACAACTTTAAAGAATAAATCTTTTCATAAAAATGTTTAAATACGATTGCAATCATCGACAGTGTGACTGACTCTTAACTCTACCTTTAAACGCAGCTATTGCACAAGAGTAAAAGTAGTGTATTTCATTTTTTACACACGACCATCGCCTATAGAATGGACATTACATTTTATTGGATTCCAACTACGAATAAAAAGTTTATCGAATCGTGGCTGTAATGTATCGATGTTTTTGCCCACCGAAATTGGTAGGAATCGAGTGAACGAGGTGGTCACGTGTTGGGTTAGCCGTGGGTGGTATTTTTAACTGAGAAGCTTAAATATTTTTATCAGCAAAAAAATTAGATTCTGGTAAAATCTTAGCGGAATTTAACCTCAAAATAGAGCTGTGGTCAAAATACGGCTGCAACAATATTTAAATAGTTACCGAGTGTAAAATAAACGTTATTGTTTCCCAAAGACGGTTCGAAATAGTCTGTCTCCACTGGGTATCACACATATCAGCTACCGTATAGTATGTACCTAGATTATTAGTTCGGAGTTTGGAAACACCCTGTATAACTAAGCATCTAAAATCCATTATTATGTAGGTTATAAATGGTTATTTTGTTAATGTGCAATATTTGTTATTGAAACAAAAAAACAGTAATTTCAACATAGTAATATTAAATTATTATTACATGATTAATTTGTTTGCGGATAAATTTGGCGAGGATTTTGTTGGTATGTTTGAGGTTTTGTGAGAAAGATTAATTATATTTTTTTTTGAACTTGTTATGTATTTACTAGTTATAAATAGGTACTTAGTTTTTAGGTAATTAATGTAATTGACGCTTGGCCGTTCTAATTAACTTTAAATAAATCAATAAATTTGCCACAGCCATTACACAACTTAAATTTATTTTTATTTCACCCACATTACGCCACTGCTAGGCTTAAGGTCTCCCCGTTTTCCTCCACGTGTCTCTATTTTCGGCCAATAACAATCCTTAGCAAGTAGAAATTTAAAAATAGAGTAGGTATACTTTGACGGCGAAGCATACAGTCAAAGCAAAAGTTATCTAAAAGTTTATTTTATATTTCAGATAACTTGACATTTGCCTAATGCAAGACCCATGTTTGTAGATTGTATTAAATGGTCGCTCATGAACTTTATCTACGGTATTTAACTGTCTATACCTTTAAATATGGCGTAAATATTGCAATGGAACAAGTTATGAAACGGGCAATCCAATTGTTTATTCGTAATGAGCACGCTTTAAGTGCTTACAATATGCAACAAATACTACATTATTTATTTATTTATACAAAATAACAATAGTTCCTCAAATGCAAAATAAGTCTTCAAAATTGTTAATAGAATTTTTACAAAAAATCGTCTAAAATTATAACTACCTACTTGATTGTTGCGACTATTTTACATTGATTGCAAAATATGTAGTTTATCCCAAATCATTTGGAAACTCATTTCTATATATATCTATTTACACCCAAGCCTTAGCAAACGGGAAACACTTATTTACAAATAGGTTCTGTTGAAAGAAAATGTAAACCCATATTTTATGTAGAGTCATCAATTTATATTACAAGCACTTTTGTTGTGTAACTTTCTTTACGAAGGTACAACTAATTAATTAAGATTTATATTTTGCGGATTCGTTTACATATAAATAAATACCGTCTTCATTGATAAACAGAATATGAAATAGAACATAACCTTTGCATTGCAAGACCAAGACCATTGCAAGACCTCGAGACACTGTGAGCACTTTCTGCGTGGATCGGACCGCAAACAATAACTAAATATGAGGGTACCCAGTTACTAACTATAACATCAGGACGTCTAACACCTCAGTCCCCCCGTGACCATGGCTGCTGTAAAGCAACCGAAACGTCGGGAACATAAAGTTAATAAACGCGATAAAATCCGAAAAATAGTTTTATTTCAATGTGTAGTATTCGCGTAAATATAAGAAAACAATATAGAACATAACCTATCTCGATCAAACCTTTTCTAAGCCCCGTTCATTTTTCTACACCTTTCATTTGCAGTACCCTTCACTAAGCTCAACGAGCGTAAAATGGAGAACTAGCTGCAACCCTACGGACCCTACTCTGTGCACATAAATGGCGCCCTACAGTCCCTAGTCCTTGGAGAGCGCCGAGGCATTAAATAACTGGAGAAAAGCCACCTGTTTCTGATACATTTGTTGCTATATGCAAGTCTTTCAGACAGGCGCGGATTACATTCAGCAGAGGTATTTTTATTTTATTTTACCTATCCTTTAGTAAATTCATTCTAAACAAATAAAAATACTAAAATATAAGTGATAGAACCGGTAGCCTATGTTCGCGCGCAGTTGGAATTCTCCGAGGTGTAGATGGTGGATTAGTAGAATATTATGAGGTTTTTGATTTGAAATGAAAAACGATGATGATTATCACGAGAGAGCCAAATTATAGACTTTTTATTATTTTACCATAGATCAAGACAAAGACAAATATATACCATAGACTTAGACAAAAGACAAATCACCATTCACGCACACACGATAAGATGAATAAGAAATTAATATGATGGCTTGTACAGCCTAACCATTCCGTCCATTCCACTACAGGTCGGCAACGTACGAGCAATGCCTTTGGTATAGCAAGCTTCTATAATCTACAATAACTGCTTAACATCTGGCGGATCGCACACTTGTTTTCCAACTTTGTCATATAAAAAAAGGTTAAATAAAGTATAGTGCTTTAGTTGTGAGTCAAGGCAATTTCAGCCAATCGAAGCATTGTTCTATGAATACTTTAAAGGAAGTATCGTTAATAGTTATTGCCAAAACACAAATATGTAAATCCAAAATAATACAAGGAAAATAACCTCGAAAAGCAGTACATTATTTTTTGGGCACTCGGGGTTACTCCTTTGGTTGGACATTTCTCTCCTTGCAGGAATTAAATTAAACATTTAAGTTGGTTGATGTCGCTTAGAGCTACAATGTCTACAAATTGTAACTAGACTATTTGTTGTATTCACTACCCACATAACACAGATCCAGTATTTATTGCGCGCCTCGCCTCGCCAAGTGAAATGCCTAGGTACCGGCGAAATACTGTCTAGATTTAGATGTTAGCTGAAATGGGTACAAGCCAAGAGGCTGGTAACCACTTTGCTCAGCAAATGCTGTGTATTTTGTATTGACCATTTCGAGATAAGATACTTTTCCTAATGTCACCCTGGGAACCATGATCTATGTTACTGGTAGACTATGAATCAGTCTGTGGAAGCGAAGGTGATGGGTATCAAAGAACCACGGATATCGATTTCAATCTGTCATGGGTACGCTTG
The DNA here is from genome assembly GCA_905147325.1 of Notodonta dromedarius. Taxonomy (NCBI): domain Eukaryota; kingdom Metazoa; phylum Arthropoda; class Insecta; order Lepidoptera; family Notodontidae; genus Notodonta; species Notodonta dromedarius. Next base: position 12,397,497 of record LR990164.1, on the reverse strand, counting down.
TTATTTTGTGCCCATATTTTTGTTTGGATAACTTAATGATCGGCTTCAATTAAATTTTTACGTGGTCTGTAAAAAAAGGAGATTTTGCCCCAAAAAAAAATTCTTGCAATTTTTTTTTGTTTTCCATCTGGTGATAGGGTTATTAATATTGTTGTTGTCGTCAACCCATTCTATTATTTTAACTAAGCCACCCACAAGTAACTTGTTGCCTTTTTTTCATATCTAGAAGCGTTCTAAGGTCCCTCAAAGCGTTAAACTCACTTTGATAGGGTTCTTACCTATATTAGCTGGATGATAGATAGATCTATAAAATATTGCACAATAAATTATATCAGGTAAACAATCTTATTAGAATGTTACTGTTTCTCCAAAATAATAAAAGAACCAAGTATTGCTAACACAGTGTGTCACGCGCACGCGCCAAAGCACACAAAAACACCGAGCACAGTGTTTTCCAACTGCTGACACAGTTCGCATTGTTTAACTCCATTTCTTGGTATCACACTAAAAACTTTGTATTCCACAAACTTGTGTTAGATCTCGAGTGTGTTTTAAAAGTCTTTACACGATTTGATGCACCTATCGCTATTCTTAGGTGTCGATAGAAATAGCATACAATTGTTTGGTATTTTTTACATAAATTGTGTTAGGTTTTTGTGGTTCTCTGTTAACTTTTTGTGTATTGAAACGCAGGGTACGTACTAAAATAGTTTATTGTTTGTTTCACCACGCTTCTTGACTTAGTTTTTTGAGCTTGCAAAATCAAAACATTGCTTATTGGAGTGTGCATTTTGGCAAACATAAAACTAGAAAAGTATTTTCTAGTTCACCACCATGAGTAATTTTATTGAATAGTGCACTAATTTTAGCCTATGTCACACCATTTAACTTTTTTATTTATCAGTGGTATCTATTTTTTTTCGAACAAGAATTAACTACGAGTATAAAACCTTCTGCCAGGCTTTCCCTATTTTATTTCTTGTTAGAACGGGTTTTATCAAACTAAAAATAATCTAGTCTGTTTCAAGAAAGACAACCCTTTAAACTCCTGTACACAGTGCAAGACGCTTAACTGTGTCCCTAACATCGGGACACGGGTCCGTCTATCCGACCGCCAGTCGTCTCAAAGCGGCTGCCAACTGAACCCGCACCGGTGACTTTTTGCTGCGACGCTACACTCGCGTGTTTGAAAAACATTTTTTTTGGTGTCCGTGCGACAAAAAGTTCAATAAAGACGTATCGCCTGTGCTAGTGTTGTGGATTTTTTTTGTACGCGTAAAAGTTTGAGGATACCTGGATTTTGTTCATGTGAGTATTTTTCGTGATTAGTGATTATTGGAATTGTGTTAAGCATTATTTATATACATTGATATTTTAATGAATTAATGACGCTAAAAACTAAGGTTTACAAATCGATATATTATGTATAATCATTATTAATAGTTAATTCAGTGTCTTGCTTATACACACGTCTTAACCAACAATTTGTAGATTCATAAGATATCTTAATGTATTAATTTATTGCGGAAAATTAGCATAATTGCAATTAAACGAGCTGCGTTTATGTATCAATGCTATAAAGCCATAAAGTGTCTTAACTACGTGTAATAAAATATTTTAATGCCAATCTTCAAAATAATGAATAATAATATTTGATTGTTGTATTTATTGCTTTATTAATGATTGTGGTTATTTTCTGGCTAACATTAGGTTTAAAAATAACAACAGTTATGCTACAAAAAGTATGCGTACTAGGTTACACCTTTCAAAATATTAATTAATTTGTCAGTTTGCCCTTTCATTCTAGTTTAGTATTAAATAAATAGTATATTATAGTTATACAAACTAGAATGCAATAGGAGGCGATATGAAGTCATGAGTTCACTCATCCGAATCTAACTGCACATGCGGTTCTTTAACTTTATCATCACCCTGATCTGGTACGCTATGAGCAATATAGATTAATGTTACTGTAACAGCTGTGTTCCTTGACATCTTAAGATGTAATTTACCAACTTTTCTCGGCCGTAAATTCAAGTTAAATGTTATAGCCGCCTTACAATGTTGACACACAATGGACCAAGCTTAACCAGTGGTATGGACTTATGTAAGACTGAAAATAGATGGATTTATACGTTCGACGGTTTAAGATTAATGCCTGTCTATAGGACACTAGAATATAGGTTTAAGTATAATAGACTAGCTGTGCCCCGCGACTTCATCCGCGTAGTATTGGATTATTGGGTTAAAAAGTATCCTATATGTTAATCCCGGTTATAATCTATCTGTGTTCCAAAATTCATCCAAATCCGTTCAGTAGTTTTTGCGTGAAGGAGTAACAAACATACATACATCCTACTAATATTATAAATGCGAAAGTTTGTGAGTGTGGATGTATGTATGTATGTATGTATGTATGTTTGTTACTCCTTCACGCAAAAACTACTGAACGGATTTGGATGAAATTTGGAACACAGATAGATTATAACCGGGATTAACATATAGGATACTTTTTAACCCAATAATCCAATAATACGCGGATGAAGTCGCGGGGCACAGCTAGTACATACATACATCCACACTCACAAACTTTCGCATTTATAATATTAGTAGGATTGTTCATGATGAGATGATTTGATTTCAATTTTTATTGTCCTTTAAATAACTTGCTGTGTTTGATCAGTGAAATCTTATTTCTTAGACAAAAAAACACGTATAATAGGATTAAAGATTTTGTTTATGATGTAAGTAATACAGTCCTGCAAGGTTGTTGGTATGTTACCAATAACCCTTTTATTATAAAACAATAATTATAGTAACATAACAACATACAGTAGGTAGGTCTAAAAATCTGATTTTTGCTAGTGTTAATACAAACTAATAGCGGTCACGATGATCGTAAAGCACTTTTAAACTGAGTGATTACAATGACCCCACTTACATTAGTGTTAACCATTCAAGTTGCCGGAACATATCAAAGCTAGCCACAATACCGTCTTGTAACTAACACTTTTTATATTATTATGACGCATTATTATACGCATTTGGCAATTAAAATATTCATTTTTATTTTAGGGTTCAGTATGAAATTGCATGAAAATATGATATTGCCACCTTTATGAATTATGATTTAAGATTAAAAGATGATCAGAAAGCCATAATTCATAAATGATACCTACGTACATACCTATTTGAAAACCCACTTTATAAATAAATAAAGTAATTCATGTTATAAATAACAATAATAATAATTTGCTCTTAGAATGCCCCCTCCCCACTCCAAGGCCATAACCCACCACCTAGGCCCGGCGCGGAATGGCAGATTTTGACATCACTTTCGAAGAAAATTGGTTGGATATACATAGACATGCTGATTTCCTCACAATACCCGAATACCCAGAGGTGCGAGCCGGGGTTTGAACCCAGGAATTTGAGTACGCTAAACGCATGTTTAACCAATCGGCTACTAATGTTCATGTTATATAAATAGGAATTTAGTTTTTCTCGGACATAGAAACGTCGCTTTATCGTAAACATTTTTTACTTTTTAAAATTTCTCTACGCAAATTCACTCCACATGTTTTTCAAATGCTTCAGTTTTACTTAACTATTTCATTACTGGCGACTTAAAAAGATGCGCCTAATCATGATATCATGTGCGGAACCTTTAACACCAGATTACTATACACTTTCCACACTTTTTGTATCAAGTCTCTTGTATCACTAATTACATCTATAATTCCTTTAGTTGAGAATTCGCAAGTCATAAGAGCCATTGTTCCGTGTTATCTGATACGCTGTGCCGCTTGACAGCCGGGCTAAAGATTAATTATGTGTTTTGGATTTGGCCGTTTTGTTCACGCGACGTTGACGATGTTTTGCGAAATAATTATGGTTCATGGTGTAAGGTATAATTTTATACTACCCATAGGTCAATGCTTGGCCATTAATTGATGACAAGAAACTGAAACGTTCAGTATTGGGTTCACTTTCTTTGACTTTTACAGGCATCTCAAAATACAATTCAATTTTATGTGTTACCAAAATTCTTGAGCGAATTTAGAGAAGCACTTTTTATTTCAATTATTATTTTTACTGCCAATTGAAAAATACATCTCATATACTTATAACCTGTATTTTTATTTAGATTTCATTAATATTGGAGTCTGCTAAATAATCGTAAATGCCTCTTTTCTAGGCCATTGGATGTGCTCTAAGACCGAAACACGAAAGTTGTGGCAGGTTTTCAAGGACCCACCCACAACTCAGAAAATAATATATGATTGTTATGTAAAGTGTGTCCTCACAAAGCATCAACATAATATAAATATTTTATCTCTTCACTGTAAAGGTATCAAACGTCTCGTCTACCCTATCAAAACATATTTTAGGAAAAGAGGTAAGTATAATTACGTTATTTCATATTATAAATCAATTTTAACTAAGTTGCACATACATCTGGTAGCATAGTTAAGAGGTAGGTGCTACCAAAATGACGTTAATATATCATGGTAAATGACGCCCGATAAATCAAGTGAACTCAAATGTAAGGACATGACTCTCCACTTATGAACTCTTCAATGCATTGGGTTTATAACACTTGTCTCCTTATAGTGTCACCTTGATTGCTTCCGATAAACATTCCATTCCAAATAAATTACTTATCTACAGAAACTAAACTACTGGTTCCCTCTACAAATGCACATTTGCGTGTATCTCATTTGGATTGTCAACTTGACAAAAAAGCGTTTCTTCCTCTATGAAAACATAATAATAATAATTCATGTCAATGTTTTAGCCGTTTAATTAGCACACGGCAGCGCATCAAGCCAAGTTGATATTACGGAATAAGGTTGTTCGAGCGTCCCCAATAAGCGCACTTCGATAACTTCAGTACCTAACGAGTTAAAATTAATTTCCTCCGATCATTAGCGGCGAGTTTAGAGTTTTAACAATCAGCGAACGCCGCGCCGCGCTGCGGTGCTCAGTTAGAAACT